>JAFBMS010000208.1:520744-743244 GCA_019788955.1 Albula glossodonta
ATTGTGTAAGATGCAAAATGCAGAATTATTCTGTGCTTAAGGATAGGTCATCCAGTAATGAGGTCAGATATTCTCCATGCTCCCCATATAATAAATACCACACAGACCCTGTATGTTTTATCAAAGGTGAAACATTTTTAACTTTCTTAATCACATAGCTATGAAATGTTCATAGTACAGAAGTGCTGATGTGACCTTTCCGTTCATGTATCAAACTAAAAATGGTGAAAAAGTAGAGGCTGGTTTTTGACTCAGACGATGTAGATTTGTATTTACCTGCTCAGTACCTGCAGAGTGACTGTGGCAGACACACTTATGTGGGCTCTCTCTCCGCTCCACCCACTGTTTACTCTCTGGGATGGAACCAAGACTGACGTGCAAACACATGTCTGCAGAGAGAAAGGGTGGGAGAGAGGGAGAGAGAGAGAGAGGGAGGGGGAGAGAGGGAGGGAAATAGGGAGGTAGTGAGAGAGAGAGGGGAGGAAACGGAACCTTTAATGACCTTTCAAAAAGAGTGCAGTTTCTAATGACACTTTACAGAGGTTAGAAATGACACCCCAGAAAGGAAAACAAGCAGTAAAAGAGAATGAAAAAAGAAATGGAGAGGGAAGGAGAGAAAGAGGGAGTGTGGAAGTGAAAGAGCTGCAAAGAGACAGACAGGGAATTATGAAAAAAGAGTGAAAGGGGGTGAGCTGAAGAGGAAAAACAGTGAATAAGCGAGAGAGAGAGAGAGGAAGGAAAGAGTGTGTTTGAGTGTAAGTATGGAGAGATGTGTGTCCTCACATGAACTGCATAGAACTGCCTGTCACACAGATGGATATAGAGCAGACAAGTGCAGATCCAGCTGGACACACACACAGACGTACTCACTCACTAACACGCTCACTCACTCACTCACTAACACGTTCACTCACTCACTCCCTCACTCACACGCTCACTCACTCACTCACTCACTCACTCACTCACTCACTCACTCACTCACTCACTCACTCACTCACGCACACAAACAGCTTCCTAAGGAAACTACAGCTGCAGAAGGACACATACACACAGGGGACTGTTCAGTCTGGGGATGGGATGTTTTGTGTGAATGTTATATTGTGTTGTGTAGTGTTTCCATATAATGCAGAGCTGTTTTTTGTTTGTGTTATACTGCTGTTATGTTGTGTTGTGTTGCATTGTGTATCGAGTATTTGTGTGCATAGCGGGGAGAGGGCCAGTAGCTGGTTTGTTTACTGTACCCACAGTGAGAGCAAAAACAGAGTCACCTGCACTGTCCCACACACTCTGCCAACCATACATTCTGCAAGAGTGGGGATAGAGAGAGGGAGTTTTCAGTTACATCTGCCTCAAACAGTGAAAAACACCTGTGTGGTATTTGACAGCAAGCCAAAGCCTGAGGGACAGTGCGTAGGTGACTGTTATTTTAGAGCTGTGAGGCACTGTCCTCACAAGAACTGCTAATGTCTTCATTAGCATTAGCCTTACTGCTAATGTCTTCATTAGCATTAGCCTCACTGGCAATGTCTTCATTAGCATTAGCCTGACTGCTAATGTCTTCATTAGTATTAGCCTCACTGCTAATGTCTTCATTAGCATTAGCCTCACTGCTAATGTCTTCATTAGCATTAGCCTGACTGCTAATGTCTTCATTAGTATTAGCCTCACTGCTAATGTCTTCATTAGCATTAGCCTCACTGCTAATGTCTTCATTAGCATTAGCCTCACTGCTAATGTCTTCATTAGCATTAGCCTGACTGCTAATGTCTTCATTAGTATTAGCCTCACTGCTAATGTCTTCATTAGCATTAGCCTCACTGCTAATGACACTCAGAGCATTTTTGTTGTGTTAAAAATGTACTGAACTATAACTATATAATTAATTTTTTTTATCACAGTTGATTGTATAGCTTTTCTGGTTGCATCTGCTTTGCCAGCAGAACACATTGTTTGTCATATCAATAAAGCTGAGTGATGTTTATTTAATCTCTCATTGGAGGGAAATTTTTATGTATGCTTTGGTGATGATGTATCTGAACTGTCTGGTCAGACAGAGCTGTAAGCCAGTTCTGTGCCACTATTGCCCTTAAAATGCTTACAGATGCCCTTATGTTCTCTCAGATGCAAAGTCAAACTGGATACGGGCATCTACTCAACCATAATGTGACAAAACAATACCTTGAAATGCTGCCCCTGGCGGCCTCTGCTGGTGACTTTATGTCACCACATTACACTCACACTCAAAAGCAAGTTGCGTGAGATAGCAAGTAGCAAAAGCAAAATGCAGTGAACAGGAAGTAGGGGAAGATGTTCATTCTTGCCTTGATGCTACAATGTTCCTTCATCCTGTAGAACAGAACAGCCTGTTTATTTACATGCCTGTCCCCCCTCCTGCAGTTGCCCAACATGTTTGGAAACGTTCGCTCCACCATCTTATCTATCATGATCGGATCCTACGCCTCCTCAGCCGTCACCTTCCCAGGAGTTAAGGTATGGCAGGGAGGTGTTCCACTACACCTGCACTTACACACTCACACACTCACCTGCATTTACACACTCACACTTGCACACTCACACCTGCACTTACGCACTCACACTTACACACTCACACCTGCACTTACACACTCACACTTACACACTCACACACACCTGCAATTACACACTCACACTTACACACTCACACACACCTGCAATTACACACTCACACTTACACACTCAAACCTGCACTTAAACACTCACTCACACCTGCAATTACACACTCACATACGCTCACACTTACCCACTCACACCTGCACTTAAACACTCACACACTTGTACTTACACACTGTCCCTTTTGTTAGTAGCTGAAAGCACTCAAGTTTGTCGCATCCTCAGGTCCATGACCTGATACAATATCTTGGGTCATTCTGTGCTGTAATATAACAAACCCCTGTGGGTATGAAGCAGAGGGGACAGAAGGAGCACAGGAGTCTGGTATCTGTCGGTTCTATAGGATCTATGGCCCAGTGTAACAACATAACACAGAGTGTACCTGGCACCGCCCATGTGGCTGACCCCACCCCTCTCTTCCAGCTCATTTACGATGCGGGCGTGTCCTTCCGGGTCATCATGTGGGTGTGGACAGGGCTAGCATGCCTCGTCTTCCTCAACTGCTTCCTGAACTGGCCCACGGAGTCTTTCCCCGACCCTGAGGAGATGAGCTACACGTCAGTGTAACGCTTGCACAAAGTCACTGTTATTTTAGCATGATGCTACTGTAATGCGAATACAACATCACTGTTATTTTAGCATAATGCTACTGTAATGTGAATACAACATCACTGTTATTTTAGCATAATGCTACTGTAATGTGAATACAACATCACTGTTATTTTAGCATAATGCTACTGTAATGCGAATACAACATAACTGTTATTTTATCATAATGCTACTGTAATGCAAATGCAACTTCACTGTTATATTAGCATAATGATACTGTAATTCTAACACAAGTTTTCTGTAACAATAGCACCACATCACTGTAAAGTTAGCTAATTTTACAAAGATGCTATCACAACATTCCTGTAATGGTACCATACATATACTGATAGCGCAGTTTTATGGTATTGCAAGTAAAATGTTGCGATATCAATGGCACAGTGTTTCAATAACACCTGTAAAACAGGACAGTAATTCAAGCACAACATTACAGTAACACTAGTGCTCTGTTACCTTAATGCTAGCACAAAGTCACAGTAAAGTCAGCCCAACGTTACTGTAATGTTAGCAGAACGTTTCAGTGTTTGAGTAAAGCTAGCACTGTGCTGGGTTAGCGTAGCTGTAGCTATAGCTGCAGGGGTGTTAGCGTAATGCCCCTTCTGTCTGCACGCGGCAGGAAGAAGGTGAAGCTGAGCAGTCTGGCTCTGGACCACAAGGTGACGGGAGATCGCTTCTACACGCACGTGACCGCTGTGGGCCAGCGGCTCAGCCAGAAGCAGCGGGAGAGTGAACACTCCTCTGAGCTCATCCGATCCGCCAGCACTGCCGCTAATGCACAGAGTGAGAGAACACACTGCATCACACACTCACTCACTCACACATACACATCCGATCCGCCAACACTGCCGCTAATGCACAGAGTGAGAGAACACACTGCATCACACACTCACTCACTCACACATACACATCCGATCCGCCAGCACTGCCGCTAATGCACAGAGTGAGAGAACACACTGCATCACACACTCACTCACTCACACATACACGCATGCATGCATGCACACACAACACACACACACTCACTCACACATACACGCATGCATGCATGCACACACAGACACACACACACACTCACACATACACAGACACTCACACACAAACACACATACATACATGCATGCATGTAGACATACACACATGTACCACACCATGTTTACACACACACACACACACTCAGCGTTCCCCTCTCAGTAAACAGTGGAAGTAACAGGTTCTCTGCCCCCCCCCCAGGTTCCCCCCCATTCCGCAGGTCTGTATGCTCCCCCATCTTCCTGTGGAGTCTTGTCACCATGGCGATGACCCAGATCCGCCTCATATTCTTTATGGGGGCCATGAACAAGATGCTGGAGTTCCTGGTAACCCATGGCAACCCCAACCGTGAGTACCCGTGTCAGCATGGACACAGACCTTGTACAGGAATAACACACACCAGCTGTTCTGATACGAGCCTGCGCCGTCAGAGACACAACCAGACCCAAGCAGGAGCCAGGCTGGGTGGCACAATCACTGTGGAGCACACCACGAGACGCCCTAAGGCTTTCCTCTGCGTGATAAAGGTCACTTCATTCCGTGGCAAACACAACAGGTCAGGAAAACCTGATAGAGAATGCTGTCCTCCATTCCCTTCTTCCCAGCGCTCCCTCACTGTATGCAGTATGTCAGGAAAGGGTGTGACACAGAAACACTACAGCAGTGCGCCTCACTCCAGGCCCCGAAGAGCTGCAGGGCACGCTGGTTTTTGTTTTCACAGGTAGGAAGGTGAGGTGCGTTACCTGTGTCATCAGCAGGTGTCACATGATCATTAAGCATTGAGTGACAGCAGAACCACTGCTGCACTGCGTGACCTTTACACCCAAAGTGATCATACTTACATATCATAATTCATACAGATCATTTGAAAGACATATGTGAACAGGTAACATTTTTGTGTGATAAATGTCCCTCATCGTTAGGCACAGAGCCCGTGGATGATGAATATTACAGGGTTATGACTGTTTGCTCTGGGGCATTAGTTACAGGTGTAATTATGGTTATGATGATATACAGGTGTTATTTACGGGCCTCCAGGTGGCTCAGGCAGCAGGGCACTCTGTTGGGAGGCAGACGTGAGCCCAGTGCCTGGAGGCTTGAGACCCAGCCTTGCCATCACCAGCCAGGGCCGGAGCCCGTAGTCTCACTGGGGAAAGGCATGCTGTTCAGGGTCATTAGCATCATTTCTCCTGCTCAGACCAGGTGCCTGTGGGAGTATGAACTGAGTATAAGCTGACCTCAGCATCCTCTAATCACATGGGCAGTGTTTAATTGCCTGTGGGAGTATGAACCGAGCATAAGCTGACCTCAGCATCCTCTAATCACATGGGCAGTGTTTAATTGCCTGTGGGAGTATGAACCGAGTATAAGCTGACCTCAGCATCCTCTAATCACATGGGCAGTGTTTAATTGCCTGTGGGAGTATGAACCGAGTATAAGCTGACCTCAGCATCCTCTAATCACATGGGCAGTGTTTAATTGCCTGTGGGAGTATGAGCTGAGTATAAGCTGACCTCAGCATCCTCTAATCACATGGGCAGTGTTTAATTGCTGGTCCATTTGCAGTGTGGGACAGAATGAGCTTGCCATCATGTGAATCAAAGTCAGAGGCAGACGGGCAGGTTTGCTTTGTGAAGCTGAAAGGGTAACCTGAGCTTAGGGGTGGAGTGGCACAAAATACAGATATAAAAAAGGTCTTTTTTCAGCTCCTGAACTCTCCTCTTTCTGTCTTTCAGCCACTGAGGATCTGGTGCTACTAGCAGAAGAGCAAGGTGTGTGTTTCACTGAAAGGAAGACTGGGTGTGTGAGAGAGTGTGTTTTGTTAATGCTGTAGTATGTGGTTCTTTTGTTGTTACAGTTGTTTTTTGACAGTGGCATGTGGGTGACTTTGCTGTTTATGTGAAAATTGTGTGTGTGTGACAGTGTTGTTCTTTTTAGTTGACAGAGTGTGTTTTGTGACAGCAACATTTGTAATTGTGTTTTGTTTGTAATTGTGGTGTGTGCATGATTGTGTTTTTGTTATTTTTGTGAGTGTGGTGTGTGTGATTGTGTTGTTGCTTTGTAACAGTGTTGTATATGATTGTACTGTTGCTTTTGTAATGGTGATGGTTGCATATGATTGTGTTGTTTTGTGACAGTGGGGTTCTACTCCTCCATCTTCGGAACCCTGCAGCTGCTCTGTCTGGTGACCTGTCCCCTGATTGGCTACATCATGGACTGGAGAATGAAGGAGTGTGAGGATGAGAAGACCCAAACACCGGAGGGAGAGAAGGGGTGAGAGGGACCAGAGGACGGAGGGGAGTGGGTCATAACCTGAATGAGTTACTCTGTCACCCGTGTGTGTTGCTGTGCTGTTCGTGTACATGCAGTGTGTAGTTGCGTGTTTTTCCTGTACAGGTGTGTATCTCACTCATATGTACCTACTGCCTTACCTGTCTAGGCCCCCATCTCCCCCAAAGAGAGACAGAAAGATCCAGAAACTGACCAATGCCATAAGAGCCTTCATCTTAACCAACACCCTGCTGGTCATCTTCGGCATCATCTCCCTCATAGACAATCTACCCATACAGGTGAGAAAATCCAGCCTACCTGTGTGGGTGACCTAATCTAACCAGGAATACAGGACCACACATTCCTTACCTGTACAGGTGAGGGAGTGCCTTGAGAAATAAGGAGAGGTGGAAAGGGGCCTGACAGTTTGATGTAACAGGACATGTGTAGAAGGACAGGTGGACAGGAGGACAGGTGGACATGACATGACATAGTTATACAAGTTGAATCCCAAACCCTCATGGAGCAATGAACCAATCAGAAACATCCAGAGCCCAAAGGTAGCATGAATTAGGCATGTCAGGGATGGGACACAAGGGTTCTGTAGTATCTGCTCCCCAGTGCCAAACAGGAAGTGCAGTGTCCATGCAAAGCAAATAGAGCTGTGTCGCCCTGGTTTGGCTCTGATGCATGTCTCAATCTCATCACACCCCCCTCCACCGCCAGGTAGGAGCGGAGTAAACGGCGGCCTTTCAGGTGGGCATACACTTCATCTCATGGAGTTCGTTCACACATGTTTGCTTTGTGAAACAGGACAAATATTTGGGCGGTGTGCATTACAGAGGGAAAATTTATGTAACAGTGGGAGAAAAGACAACACCACAAAGTCCAACGCTTGCCTGGGGATTGGGAGACACCTACCTGCAATCCCGTCTATTGAAAAACAAAAGGAGGCAGCCTCAGGCTCCTGTGAAAGCCAAGCCCTGCTGTGCTGGAGGCTTATCTGATCTCAGCTCAGCGTTACCTGCTCAGGGTCCATGGAGGAAGTTAATAGAGTATGCCCAAAATGAACACACTTTGATGTGGTGGAGGTGAAAGTGGATCTTGCTCTGGATGGTTCATTCTGCAGCACAGGGGAGTATGAAACGTGTGTGTTTAATCCTGCTGGTATCATTAAGAGTTCTCCTCTGCCACATTGACAGGTGATGTGTCTCTCTTTCCCTTGCTCCCTCTCTCCTCCCTTCCCACTGCCTCCCCCCCCTTCCCCAGATCGTGTCCTTTATCTTGCACACAATGGTGAGGGGGTTTATTCACTCCTGCTGTGGGGGTCTCTATGCTGCAGTGTAAGTGCTCACCTCTACCTGAATATTATTACTACTGCAGTACACCGTTACCTGAGCGTTATTACCACTGTACACATTTACCTGAGTGTTATTACCACTGTACACCGTTACCTGAGTGTTATTACCACTGTACACCGTTACCTGAGTGTTATTACCACTGTACACCATTACCTGAGTGTTATTACCACTGTACACCGTTACCTGAGTATTACAGATATACAGTACAATGCCTTTATCTGGAGCTCTGGTTTACCTGTGTCCTGCTGGAATCTCAGGTATCCCTCCAACCACTTTGGGACGCTGACAGGGCTGCAGTCCATGATCAGCGCCCTGTTCGCACTCATCCAGCAGCCCCTATTCATGCTGATGGTGGGGCCACTGAAGGGAGACCCCTACTGGGTGAGCCAGAAACTACACCCAAACACTTACACACGCACACAGAGACACACCCACACACACAGACACACGCACACAGACACACGCACGCGCGCACACACACACACACACACACACACACAGCTTTATATCTGTATATATACAGAGAAATACAGAACAGCTAATATTGTCAATTTTTTCAATATTGTTTTAATGATATGTTTTGGCCACAGTTAGATTGTATTGCATTTTATCCAGAAATAAGTAACTTACAATGTATTTCTGCAGACTCTCACAATGCACTGACTAACAGCGAGACAGATATGCTCAGTGACTGACTGACTCCCAGGTAAATCCTTGTAAAACCCTCTCCTCCAATCAACAGATTAACCTGGGGCTGCTCATCCTGTCATTCGCTGGTTTCCTGTTGCCTGGCTACCTATTCTATCACCGAAGATCCCTCAACCATCAGAAGAAGGAGCGTGAAGGACAGACCCTCAACCAATCAGAGAGGAATGACCCCAAACAACATAGCAATGGTCAACTAGCACATGAAGCTTAGGTCTATAAAGAAATATGAATTTGTAAATGAGAATATGATTTTTTCTCTTTAATAACAATGGAACATGATCAGAACAGAATTTCAATGATGTACTTTTGAGCTAATATGTAAAAAACTGACATGATGTTTTAAGCTCACATACTTGTTTTTTACACACACAGAAAAAAACGCACACACACACACACGCATGCACACACTGTTCACTCCTGGAACCCACTTGTCTGTCTGTTAAAATTTGTGTGGAGGAAGATTCCATAGTTACAAAAGATGTGAAACGCTGAAACTACTTCATACTTTAATCTTGACACTACAGCTGGCTGAAACCGGCTCAAACTGAGCACAGTGAAACCAGCTGCAGCCGCCCCGGTCTGGCACTCACTACGGTTAATCTTGAACCCAAAAAGAAAAAAATGTGCAGCTCAGAACAAGGGATTATCAAATGAAATGCGTAGCGTTAGAGTCCGTTTTTCTGCCATTTAAGTCACAGTGAGATTTGTTCCTTATCAAACATGGAATCCAGCCTTTCCGCTCTGTGACCAAATCTAAAATAAAATGCATTTCACAAATGAAACATTTATGCATGTTTCACCGGTGCCATTACACTTAGCAACATTATTACAGTCAGAGGTATTTGGGATGAGATCACTGGTCCGTAGACAACTTCTAGAAGAAGCTAGCTAACGGCCTGGCTGAAATATTCAATACAAAACTACCTCCCTCTCTCCCCCTCGCATAACTATAACCAGGTCATATCAGCTGGCCAGTCTGTTTGCCTTTCTGTCTCTCTGTCAGTTTGTCTGTCTGTCTTTATGTCTCTTTCACAACATCTGTGTCATTGTGTCACAGACATTGACACCAGTATGATTTAGCATACACGTGCTGTGTGCGGGTTTGTAGTATTGCTCAGGAGGCAGAGGCTAGGCCTGTACGATGGCAGCCATCCTGCACCACCGTTTCTCTCCAGCATTTTTATATGCCGTAAGAAAATTGGTTATTAAAGGCAGGATCTCACCGCTGATTCAGGGTTTACCTGGAAAGGGAACCGTGTCAGCCCAAAATTTAGCAGCCCCAAAGCAAGACTTTTTGGGGTTGAGATTTTAAATAATTGTTTTTATCGAAATAGCAATACAATTCCTTACTATGCCCACCACAGGACAATTAGATATTGGTCACTTTAGGAGGCCAGAATGCTCTACATATCAACCAATCAGCTGTGTGTTCATTTTGTTGCCTGCCAATCAGGAGTGGGTCTGAACTGATTGCAACCATTTTGTATTCTATCAAAGTGCAGGGCCCATGAGTGGGTGGGTGGGAAATAGGACAGAAACACTTTGAAATATAGAAAATGGCAGTCACCATGGTTGGGCCACATAGCATACTTTGAGAGTCAAAATAAAACAATATTGTCCTAAAATACAGTTAAAATATTTTAGCAGACCCACTCCCAGTCACTAGGGGGTCCTCAGCAATTGATAACGTTGCTTATGGCATGGGTCAGCCTTGCTGAAGAGTGTTTGATTTCACAGCATTACAGCGCCAAAGTTTCTTTGTTGAAACTGCTGTTGGGGCGTGATGCTTGTTTTTATTGTAGGATACTGTACTAAACTCTGGTGAAGGATAGCGGTCATGTAAAGATGCAGTCTCTCTCTGCCTGTACAGAAACTCACACTGGACACAGTTGGTCAGGGCTTGTCATCAAATTACATTTCAGATAAAGATTTAGCTTTCTGGGCATTTAGATTAAAAATGGATGCTGTGTTGTGTTTATATTTTATGAGATGCACATATAAGTGATATTTTATGTGGGAATATACAAATCAATAGTCATCACAGTTTTTGAGTTCAGCCACCAAAAATTAGAAGGCCTTGTTTTTTTCTGCCTGCAGTTAGTCTGTTACTCCAAAAGTGCCTCAGAGTAAGTGGTTGTTTCTATGAGAAAATGACCAAAATAAAAAAGGGTCTTGAGTGTTTGTAGTTTTTAAAGTGGATGTGTGAAAGTTTGAACCCTGTAAACACTACAGTTCCAATGATATGATGCGCTAGTAAATTAGCTGATGAAAGCTGCATTCTTTTGGGACTCTCGTGTATCAGTATAAGATCAGTGCCTTGCAGTAAGTGCCTGAATTACAATGAATGTAATGACTGCAATGCCCAATCAACAGGGGAAACCAAAGACATTAAACATGTTCATTTACTCACTGTAAACCATGCCAGATATGAAGTTTTTTAAATATTTGTCTCTGCTCAAAGTTTCAACCTGCAAAGCCCTGCAGACATCAGTTGTGTTAAAGTTTTGTTTATGCTCAGAACATAAACATGTGCTGCATGACTGAGGTGCAAAGACCATGTATTGAAGGTTCAAGGGTTCAGAGTTTATAGCAGTAGATAAGAGCGCCCTCTAACAGTGCAGAGCCACAGTTCAGCCTGTGGCCTTGTTCTTCTGAGGGAGGAACGGTATTCTGCTCATTCTGTTATCAGCGCAGAGTTTCTGCTGTAAGTCTGAAAGTATTGATTCCAAACATGAGCTAGCTGTACATAGCCTTTGATTATTGTACTGTAATGTGTGGTTGTGTTCTCTAATGTGTATTTTTCCTTGCGATGGTGCGCTGCTGTTTTGCTTTGCCTGCATTTGTGAAGATGACAGGGCAGCTTTTAAGACATGCAAAAAAAATAAATAAATAAATGAACACAAACCCAAAAAACGTGGAAGTGCTTTTGTGAGGAGTGTCTTTTCTTTCAAACCTACATGGACTGGTTATAATACGGTCCTCTGCCCTGAGTCATAACTGACTGCTGATTTATGAGCAAAGCCAGTCCTGAATGTCTGGCAAAGTTAGCAGTAATCTATAGTTACCCTGCTGAGGCTCCTAGTGCCATAAGGTTACTATTACTGTAACTAATGAGCCCAAGTAATGCATATAGCAAAAGGTTAAACTAAAACATGAGGATACCGAGGGCTGGGGAAGACGGATGACAAGGTGGCAGGGAATCAGAGATCTCCCATATATCAGATATACTCAACCCTGACACACAGCAAGCTGCAGAAATAAACCTTAGCCCTGACACACAGCGAGCTGCAGAAATAAACCTTAGCCCTGACACACAGCGAGCTGCAGAAATAAACGGCAGAGAGGAAATGGAGATGTGCAGAGAGAGAACAGTATTTTTTTAAAGGGAGAGGAGGGAGGTAGCAGAGAAGAGATCAGATGTGTTAAGAGCAGTCATTTTATGGAAAAGAGCAGGAAGACAGAGGAACCTGGGAAGAGAGAAGAGCCGTTACTGACATAGAGGGAGGAAGAGAGAAGAGCCGTTACTGACATAGACAGAGGGAGGGAGAGAGAAAAGCCGTTACTGACATAGACAGAGGGGGGAGGGAAGAGAGAGGAGCTGTTACTGACAGAGGAGGGAGGAAGAGAAAGAGCCGTTACTGACATAGAGGGAGGAAGAGAGAAGAGCCGTTACTGACAGAGAATGATCAAATAATGATGTTAGTGAAGGAAAGTATTTTGGCTGTAAAAATCAACAATGCTTTTTTGTTATACAAAATCAAGAGTTATTGGTCTAAATCAGTGAGTCAGTGACACAGTATCACTGCCGTAGTAGCTCCTCCATTTTTGTTCAATGACACTGAACCCCTCTCAGGTTTCCTCCCTGCTCTTTGGAGAATACTGCCCTCTAGTGACGATACATGAGGACAGGATGCATCTGCAGGCCTGTACAGTGACCGATGCTGGAGTTGAAAATGTGGCCAAAATATTAATAACATGACAAAGGGCTGCCCATTCTAAAAGTCTGAGTCTGTCAAAGAACCTAACCAGAGCTCCTCATCAGTGCTGCTCACCAGAGCCTCTAACCAGAGCTCCTCATCAGAACTGCTCACCAGAGCCCCTCGGCTCCCACAGGCAACAGAGGAGGAGAGACACGCTGTTTTAACTGGTAACAAAAATGTATTTATTTCTTTAACAGGCCATTACACGTCTGCTTGTGCATAGACACACACACAGGCACACACGCGTACAATACACAAGCACGCTAACACACATTCCTACCAGCGCTCACACACAGACAGACACACGCGTTCAAAAACACATCCATACGAGCAGACACACACACACACACACACACACACACACACACACACACGCGAGCGATGAACAGAGTGAATTCTTTTAGTCTCATTGCCCTCCTCCATTTTGTGTATGCCATCGGCCCTTCCCCTCTGACAGAGTGATTAAACTAAACTCCTCCAGCGGCTCAAACTGAACCACAGAATCAAATCAGTCAGCAACTCAATAACCGGCCACCTGTGATGGCATTCATCAGCTCAAATCTGCAGAGGCTTTCCTCATGAAAATATACAAATGTTTCTATCATCACTTAATCAAAGGAGGGGGGTTTGTATCCGTCGCCACTCCACTGCTCGCAGCAGGCCTGGGTCTAATCCTTATTTAAAATACAGAAACCGCCACCACTGCTAATAGCCAGCGACCGTCTCTGAGTTACTCTCCACTGGCAGTGTGTTATCATTAGCATTGTTAGCATCTCCACTTTATTCAGCCAACTTCAGCTCTCAGTTACACAAAGGAGCGCAGCATTTTAAACCCTCAGACACCAGTGAAACTACCCTACATTCCCGGGGAGGCATTTTCAGCCATGTTCAGTAAAAATAAATCTTTCAAATGATTGTATTTTACATGGTCTCTGAGACATTCTCGGGTGGCGGGTGGGGAGGGGAGAAGGGGGAGGGGGAGGGGTAGGACTGGCTGGAATGCTTTCAAATTTGAACCCAGTGTCTGAAGAGTTAACAAAAAAAGTATTTGAAACGTGTATTTGACCCAGGTCTGTCTCAGACCTCTCTCTCTATCTGAGGCTGCTGCTGCTGCAGTTGGGCTGAGATCCAGCCAGGCCTGGGTGGTCCGGGCTGTGCCGGTTCTGTAACACACGCAGGGAGGGGGAGAGATGGAGAGAGACACCATATCAGTGTGATATATCAATATCATAGCACCATATCAGTGTGATATATCAATATCACCATGTCAGTGTGATATATCAATATCATATCACCATGTCAGTGTGATATGTCAATATCACCATATCAGTGTGATATATCAATATCATATCACCATATCAGTGTGATATATCAATATCATATCACCATATCAGTGTGATATATCAATATCATATCACCATATCAGTGTGATATATCAATATCATAGCACCATATCAGTGTGATATATCAATATCATAGCACCATATCAGTGTGATATATCAATATCACCATGTCAGTGTGATATATCAATATCATATCACCATATCAGTGTGATATATCAATATCATAGCACCATATCAGTGTGATATATCAATATCACCATGTCAGTGTGATATATCAATATCATATCACCATGTCAGTGTGATATGTCAATATCACCATATCAGTGTGATATATCAATATCATATCACCATAACTGTGTGATATGTCAATATCATAGCACCATAACTGTGTGATATATCAATATCATAGCACCATATCAGTGTGATATATCAATATCATAGCACCATAACTGTGTTTGGTTCCCACGGAACACTGCCACTGTACCTGAGTGAGGTGCTTCACCTAAACTGCTCCAGTCGTGTAACTGTATGGATTAAATAACCAGTGGCATCGAGCAGATGTTTTCTGATATCAGGGGGAGATGGGAGGGGCAAAGCCCACACTGAAAGGAAGGGACTGAATTTTCAGCTGAATATGATTCAGCAGTTTTAAAGGGTCAGCTATTGAGAAAGGCCAGGATGCTCAGCACCAGGCCCAGTATTCATTCAGCTCATTCACTCAGAATGATGGGAGTTTTTACGTTTGTTTCCTGAGCTGATGCTAGTAAAATTCAAAATGGCTTCATATTTCCATATCTCACCTTTTTCTTTTTCTTGTCCTTTTTCTTCTTCTTACGGTCAGGATCATCATCCTTCTTTTTCTTCTTCTTCTTATGGTCTGAGTCAGAGGGGGTCTCTGTGGAGAATGAGAGAGAGAGAGAGGAAGGAGGTCAGGCAATCTGGAGAATGTGGTGTGTGTGTGTGAGAGAGAGCGAGTGTGTGTGCATGTGTGGGTATGTGTGAGAGAGAGTGAGTGTGTGTGTGTGCATGCGAGCTTGTGTGTGTGCATGTATGTGTGTGCGTGCGAGTGTAGGGTACCTGGGGGAATTGGGTCCTGGGGTCGGTGATGGCGGTGTTTGTGTTTGCTCTTCTTCTTTGGGGGTTGGATGTGCATCAATCTGTACTGCTCCGGCAACTGCAAAACAAACACACACACACACACACACACACACACACCAGTGTAAAAAGCATGCATGCACCACTGCTTATAGGTTTATAAGAATGCAGCCATAGCACCACTGTGGATGATTCTGCTAGTATATGGACATTAAACCTTGTCTAATTATAAAGCCTCTGAGAGAATACAAACACACATCACTGACCAATCAGACACAACCTGCCCTTCTACCAAGCAACAGGCCTTACAGACAGCAGCAGGAACACATACGGGGTGCAATACAGCTGGATATTTGGAGGTGTGTGATTGGCTGATTTGGGGGTGGGGCTCAGGTGGCTACAGAGGGAAGTGGTGTGGTTGGAGTGGAATACAGGAGGTGGTCAGCAGCTGGCCGTAGGGTCAGGGTGTGTTTGGCACAGGAGGTGGTCAGCAGCTGGCCGCAGGGTCAGGGTGCGTTTGGCACAGGAGGTGGTCAGCAGCTGGCCGCAGGGTCAGGGTGCGTTTGGCACAGGAGGTGGTCAGCAGCTGGCCGCAGGGTCAGGGTGCGTAGGCTGCGGAGGGGGCCTTACCGGGCCAGTGTGCAGTCTGAAGCCGGTCAGCAGGGCTCCGGTCAGCGGGCTGAAGGAGTTCCCACACACCGGTGGCTTCTCTATCAGAGAGCGCAGGGAGCTGCCGTCCTGAGATCCAGGGCTGTCAATCATGCCTGAGGAGGGAGGAGCAAAGCAGCCCAAGGGTTACAACACAACGCAGGCTGCCACAGCGACGCGACTACCACGTATTCAATTTGTGTGCTACACAGGGGTCAGAACAACAACCTGAATGCCCAGTGTCTGTTTAGGAGCAGTGCGTTAATGAGATGGGGAGATGAATGAGATGGCTAAGCTGGATCACAGCTTCTATCTGTACTTTGTGTCAGTTCATGTTAGTTCAGTGACGAGTGGGTGGGCGTGCTTACCTGGTAGCTCCGGTAGGAAGCTGCTGAGCTTCTCCTTCACCTTCTTGCCGCAGAACTTGTTGTAGGCATGCTCCAGGCTGTAGTGTGTGATCAGGTTGGTGTTTCCCGTCAGCTCATTCCCCACTGAGCAGCAGCGAGAGGGAGGAGAGAAATGCAGATTCTGTCATACTGTCACAAAATGTGTAATATGATCAAAGTATTGTTAACTAAATCCCAACAATTAATTTATTATAGGATAAGATTTAAGAGTTGTGTTTAGGGTTATGAGCTTCCTCATGAAATACAGGATGTATTTAGTATTATGGGCATTGAGAAGCAAAAATGGAGGGAAGCACAACCGTGGTTCCGCGGAGCTGGCATGTATGTTTTCCAGTGTATTTCAGCAGTGACTGGCAAGAGTCCACACCCTTTGATTTCAGAGCTGAAATTGGCTGTTCGTTGATAGAATAACCAGGATTACATGACCCTCTCATGCGTACCGCTGCCGACACACAGGCGAGGGGGTCAAATGTCCACCATCTCTGGGCCTTCAACGCTGACCAATACAGCATTCAATACGAGGGGCGAGCTCAGTGATTAAACAAAGTCTTTTACGATGCGAGTAAGGTACTATATTGTGGCTGTATCCCCAACTGTACAGTCAAACAGGCATGTAAACCAAACACATTCAACGCAAGACTCAAAACGTAACCACAGTAACGTGGGCTATTTTAGCTAAAGCTAATGTTACTTCGAAACATTTAAAATGTAAAGTCCATCCCAGTTTGATGAAAATTGTCTATATTACCACAAACAGTGCACTTTACAGAAGAACTGTGACTCGTCCGTATTTACAGGCAGACAATAAACAATAAACTTAGCGTATCGTTCACCGACAGATACCAAAAACTAGCTAGCTTAGCAGTGAGCTAATGACAACAACAACCAGCTCGTCAGCAAAGAATTTGCAAGAAAACTAGACTTTCTAAACAATCTTACAAAAGTTTAACATTATTTAACAATATCAATATCTATAAACTGACAACATTTCACACTTACCAGGTATTTCTCTCAGTAAATAAAATGGTTCATTCATGGCGCCCGGCTTCCGTAGGGCAGGGCCTTCATCCCCGAGCTGGTGTGGAATCTGTACCGACATTGACACTTGATTTTGCGCCGGAGGCGGCGGTGGCTTCCCCGGACCAAACCCAAGCGTCGAAGAGCCAGGGGGAACCTGCGCATCATTTTGACCGTACAGAGATGAAAATATTTCTGTCATGTCAATCTCAAAGTAATATAAATACAACAAAAATAAATTAGAATTAAAATAAAAACAAATGATCACGACGACCCGTGTGCGTTGATCTCCGCAATCCTACTACAAAGCGTCATTTCTCATTAACTACCGTAACACAACTAATATAGCCTGTTAATTATATACATATTTCAGTTAGTATATGGGTTGTCATGCTAATTAGTTAATCTCTCACAATATTTAATACAACATAACACCAGTTTCATAAATGTCACAGTAATATTAATCATGGCTGTTGGCCTGGTCTTCTTGTGAAGTTATGTAGTCACACGTACGTGTGTTGTTCATCAGACGCCTTAGCTTTTGAATTGTTGTAAAGGTTGATAGGGGTTTCTTGTTAATGTGAGGGCCTTGTATGCTAAAGTTAAATAAATATAGCTGAGGAATCAAGCCCAGGCAAGCACATAAGGCAACTGCACATGGAAGTTCACAGGTGCTCCATATACTGGGTATGGCAAAGTGGCTCATATTGAGATACACCTTAGAATTACCATGCAGACAGTCATTTTACATATATTTGGTTGATTACGGTAAACCAAAAAACTATTTTTCCCAAGAAGCTGTTCTCCAACCTCACTTCCCTTATTTCTGTTTGACACTCTAATTGACCAATGACTGCAATGGTTGCCCTGCTTTGGACCAATGGGATTTCGCCAACGGAACGGAGTCGGCACAGACGTTTTGTCCGCAGTGACCTCCGCACTTGCGTCTATCCCTTTAAATCCCCAACTGCACCTTCGCTATCCAATAACCGCACACTACTAACGCCAGTTTTCAGCAGTGCTGCGGTTACCTCCATATCTTCTCCCCCTAGCAGCATCTGACTCTAGAAAATGGCGTTGCTGACCCCCCTTTTCGCATTCCTCTATCACCTGCCGCAGGTTTACAAGTGGCTGCTAAAGCCCTATTATGTGGCCTCGTTGTTTATGTCAATCGCTTTCCTCATGGTCCGGAAAACTCCGGGGATCTGCGAGCATCTCTCGACGCAGCGGGAGGATGGCAACTCCTGCGACTTTGACTGGGTCAGTTCTGATAGGGCGATGATATCGGTAAAACAAAGGCGTGTACATGGCGGAGAACCGTTATTTGCTGTTTAAATGCGCAGCTAGTCTCTGTATCATGCATTTTGGGCCGAAATGGTGATGGGATTGAGACGTAGAAAGGGTTAGTTGATGTGATGGGGTGGAGAGAGAGGGCAAAGAGGGTTTGCTAGGTGTGTAGCAGGTGTTAAACTGCAGCACGGGGGGTTTACTCGTTATATCAAGTATCAGGCCTGCCTAGCTCGGTTACATTCATTTATTGACACTTCGCAATAAATATCTAGTTTGCTAAGTGTCCTGGCAACTGTACGTATCCCGACAATTTGTGTCAAAAGAAACGTCATTGTGGCTGGCCAGTGCTGACATGAGCACTGTATTGTAGTCGTGATTGTGTGCTAACTGTTGGTGGATGTTGTTCCCACAGAGAGAGGTGGAGATACTGATGTTTCTGAGTGCTATCGTCATGATGAAGAACAGGAGAGCCAGTAAGTCTCATAAATCATCTTGGGTGATTAAGACTGAATCTGACCGTCATTGCTGTTTTTAAAAACCTGAGCCTTGCATATTTGTTCTTGCTGTGCAGGTTCCGTTGGGTCTGTTTAAGATCGCTTGCTTTTATTTTGTAATATGCGGCCTGTACTACACCCAGTCCAGTGTTAAACTGTATAGGCCTAGATCTCTCAACCTACTGGTTACAAATAAGATTTCTTTCCTGGTTAATCAGAAAATGCTTTACCTCTCCCTATCATTCATGGCTGATACATGGTGAATGCTTGCATATCCATACATGGGAAGCTGGCTGTTCTATTGGGGATCGTAGGTGTAGCCGGGCTTGTTCTGTGACAGGAAGTGGAGGGGCTTTGTCAGCACCTTTAGGTATGTATTCATAAAGCATCAGAGTGCTAGTGCCAACCTAGAATCTGGGTCTGTGTTCATAAAGTGTCTTGATATAGGATTGCCAGTCTAGGATGTTTTGCCCTTTAGCTAATAATTGAGGAAGATAGGATCGGTACAGGGTGAACCTGATCCTAGATCAGTGCCCAGATGCATTATGAAAATGGGCTCTGATATCAGAATGTGTCCATCTTATCACTGCAGTGAATTGTTTGATCTTTAGAACTTGAGCTGTACTGGGATAGGCTATTTGGATTGGCCAGGACATTGGCTGATCTGAGTTAGGCCTACAGCATAGCGTATATGCTAATTACGCTAGTTATTCTCATTCTCAACCCCTGATGAGGTTGGACCCATCAGCTGTGCTGTGATAGGCCCTTCCCTCTCTCACCCAGTCGTTCTCCTCTCTTTCAGTCACTGTGGAGCAGCATGTAGGGAACATCATTCTCTTCAGCAAAGTGGCGAATGTCATCCTCTTCTTCAGACTCGACATCCGCATGGGCCTACTCTACCTTACGCTGTGCATTGGTCAGTACTGCAGGGGTATTGTTACACTGGTCAGTACTGCAGGGGTGTTGTTATACTGGTCAGCACTGCAGGGGCATTGTTACACTCGTCAGTACTGCAGGGGCATTGTTACACTGGTCAGTACTGATGTTGTCAGGACGATGGTTGCCCCAGATTTTACACAACATACCAGTGAAGCAGAAGCTGACTATGGCTGGCATTTGACGGTAACGCGGATAACCTTCTCTGTTCCAGTGTTCCTGATGACCTGCAAGCCTCCGCTGTACATGGGGCCAGAGTATATCAAATATTTCAGCGACAAGACCATAGACGTGAGTGCATGTTTTTACTGGACAGTCAGCAGCAGATACAATAGATGTGGTTGCTGGTTTGCACTCAGTATTTGCATGGACCACAGATGTTTGAGTTTGTAGATATTAATGGGGTTGCATATATATGGTTTGATATAAATGTATATGTTCATGGAAGTGGTCAGTGATATTGTATGTGACTATGTGTTTGTAATGCTCCTTTCTCTCCCTATCTCAGGAAGAGTTAGAGAAGGACAGCCGGGTAACCTGGGTAGTGGAGTTCTTTGCCAACTGGTCTCCGGAGTGCCAGTCCTTCGCCTCCATCTATGCTGACCTATCACTCAAGTATGAATAAACATGGCGCCTCAAATGCACTGCCTCACTTCACCTCAGAGTCAGAGAGTCTGGACAGAGTCACAGGACTTTCTCACCATTCATCCTGTGAGCGACCATCTCACATTCCTGTCCTGGTCTTACAGCACACACACAAACACCCTTTAAAGCACAAACCTGCCAGCCAGGCCCAGCTGCAGACGGGCTGGAAAAGCTCGTCGAATGGGACAGTGCTGCTGGAGTTCCCAAAGAACATCTGCCAACAAGCTGTCTGCTACGAAACAATGGCAAACATTAGTGATTATTATTTAGTGTTAATTCCAATAGCAAATGTACAGCTGTTTGTGCCGTCTATGGCAAAGGTTATCACTGCTAAATAACCCAGCCCTGGGCCAGTGGCACTGGGTCTGAGAGTCTGTCCTGGGGAAAAACTGTGGAAAGGTGTGCGCGAGTGTGTGCGTGCGTGCGCACGGTCGGTAAGTCATTCCCTCGCTCACGCATTCTCTCTCTCTCTCCCTCTCACTCTGTCTCAGATATAACTGTGCTGGGCTGAAGTTTGGGAAGATGGACGTGGGCCGTTATGGAGAGGTGTCCAAGAAGTAGGTCCCTGTTCCTCACCTCCCATCCACTCTGTCTGTCTCAGCGTCCGTCTCCAGGCTGGACTCCACACATTCAGTCTCCGAGTGTGTGTGTCATGATCTAGATCAAAAAGGTGAGCGCCACACTAACCCCTCCCTCTGCCCCGTGCCCCAGGTTCAAGGTGAGCACCTCCCCCCTGTCCAAACAGCTGCCCTCTCTGGTGCTCTTCCAGGGGGGCAAAGAGGTCATGCGCCGCCCCCAAGTGGACAAGAAAGGAAGGGCAGTGTCCTGGAGTTTCACTGAGGTGAGAGAAGTTAGGTCATGGTGAGTTTACAGCCTTCACATACTTGTGTGTGAACAAGATGAATATTTAGAAGTGATACTTCAGATAAAGTTGACTTAATTGTTAGTTTTTTGCCCATTGCTCCTTAGGGAGTGTAGACCAGCGACTGTGAGGGGAAAACATTTAAAAAGGACCTACTTTGAAGTGATCATATTTCCTGAATTTGTGTGGCAGTGTAGTTTTATGGGCTGGTAGCTGAGGTTATAAGGCAGAATTTCCTCAGTAAACATTCAGCTGTATAAATGGATAGTGTGTAAAAATGTAAACCGTGTAAGTTGGTCTGAATAAGAGTAATTCACTAAAGGTCCATTCACTGAGTCCATAAATAGCATGGCTCTTTAGTGACAAATGCTGTGCATTCTCTCCCCCGTTCAGGAGAACATCATTCGGGAGTTCAACTTGAATGAGCTCTACCAGAAGTCCAAGAAGCTGTCCAAGGGCAAGGCTGAGAAATTCCCCCCTGTTCCAGAGGAGGAGGAGGTTGAGCCTGAGTCAGAGCCCAAGGAGGAGGAGTCAGAGACCAAGAAGGACAAATAGAAAGGCCAGAAACGGAGGGCATGTTCCTCTAATGCTATGACATCACAATGGGACCGGACAGAATCATGAAAATGTTAGAAAGGGAAGGGGGGGGACAAGGTTACATTTAAGGAGAGGCTGTGGGCTTCGGAAGCTTGAACACAAAGCATTTTTTTTTTTACTTTTTAAATTAGCAGATATCATTCTAATGAAAAGTTTAACTTTTTAACTAAATGACTTAATGACCTAATTAACAGTGTGTTGTAAATGAGTTCAATCCTGTGTGTGACCTACAGGAAGCTTCTTATTGAAAACCCCTCCTTAATGTCTCCTCCTCATCACTGCACCTCTGTGTCGCAGTGTGGCAGGCTTAGGCAAACAGTGCTCCCTAAATGTGTGCATGGAACAGTGCTCATATTCATTAAGTGTGAGTAAGAGCACTGATCTGGGATCAGTTTTAGCTCATAATATATAAGGTTAGGATATAGACAAGAAAAAAAACCTGGTTTCAGATGATCACACCTACTCAAAGATGGTTCATGAATACAAGCTCTGGTCTAGGATCAGTTATTCCTTTTAGTTCATAGTGGAAAATGTATTGATGTAGAGCGAGGAAACCTGATCCCAGATCAGCACTTCTACCCTGATCCACTGTATGGGCATGGGCCGCTACTTGCCACAGCCAAAAGCATGGCTGCAAAAATGTGTGATTAGGCACACATGATCTGTTTGGTTGTTTCATGGGGTAGTTGAAAGATGCGGCAACCAAAATTCATCCCAGTGTTAAATATTATACCATGGATAGGTTAAATACTTGATTCTGATTGGTTGAAAGGGTGTTGATTATTTTTGCAATAATCTGCATGGAGAAACCAAATAACGCACAGCTATAGAGTGGTCTTATTGCCATAACAAATTAATATTATGAATATTCCTTTCATTTTATTCCAATTAAACATTCCGTTTACAATTGAAAATAGCAGCAAAGCACCAAGAGTGTGAATGAAGTACAGCATGTATCACTGGGAGAGTTATGCTGTACTTCATTCACACTGTTTTCAGCAGAAGGGGGTTGCAGTGGTACAGCCAGAGGCTTTGGTCCTGGGGGCCACAGTCCCACGGAAAAGACTGCATTAGAGTGGAGATGTTCTAAAACTGGACGCGGTGTGACCCCCTTGAACAGAGCCATGTCCCTGTGAAATGGTTTTATTGTGCCTCTGTGGTCCTGTCCCTGCAGCCCAAACTGAAGGCCACAGCAGTGGGTGGGTGACTGATACGGGGGGTCCAGTGGAGGCATTTCATGGTGGGGTTTTTTTTTTTTAAATTTTTTTTTAAACCATGAACTTGTTAGTACATGCACCTCCGAGTGTAATTTTGGTCACAGCTCTCTGGCTCCTGATTGGTTCTCCTCAGTAGGGTCCTGTTGACCACCTCCCCCTGTCCTTTGTTGTGATCAGACCGCAGATAGCCTTATGGGAACAGGTGGCTGAGCGAAGAGGAGAACCCAGCAGGACCAGGTTGTGACTCTCAGAAGTTTGGCCAATCAGAGGAGATGCGTTGAGTAATTGAAGAAAAAAATAACCCTATCCATGCATTTTCTTTATGGTGTGTTTTTAGTACTGTAGGTGGAACAGGAACACTACTGAAAATCAATCACAAATCTACAGCAAATCTTTGTTATTTGTATGTACTCTACTTACGTACTTAAATAGCCTTTTTATTTACTGTCTGTCACATAATGTTGTTTTGTGGACTAATTATTTTGTTCTTACTGTCTGCTCCTGTAAATGTGAATTTTTATCATGTGTAATGGAGAAAGGAAAGACTACTGCGGAGGGGGAAAGTTGGAGCTGTGAACTTTGACCCCTGACCCCAGAGTAATTTTGTTTTTCCCCAAACCATTCCATGACACCATAAAAATGACCTGTTACTGAACCTCAACCTGAAGTTAGTATTTTTTATTTAAAATATAGTAAACGGAGACCTAATTTCTTTCTAAGAGGGATAACTCTGACCATGACAGCTTTAGGAATGTCAAGAAATGCATAGCTAATGAGCTTTTTTAAAACTTCATTGTTACTTGAAACCTGAAAGGTAGAGTTGTCCAAGTCTGCTCTGTTCAGTCGCATGATGTCATAAGGTTAAACATACTACTTTTTTCCCGTTTTGGCCTCTTAAGTCCCATGGAAAACTGACCCTAGAAATTCCTGACCCTAGGTCAGCGTCTGCATTTTTAAAATGATGTTTGTGGTTAATATTAAAGCCAGATAAACTGGTCCTGGTTCAAATGATCAGGTAATGATTTTCTTAGATACAGCTGCTTGAGGTCTTGTCTATTTATTTAAGTGCAGTGCCACTACATAACCCTGCATCCACAATGCCTTTCTCTGGGTACACTGGACAAACCTGGAGTAAGAGGAGCTTTTTTACCATCAGCAGCTGTTCCTGGGTCAGATTTAGTTTCACACCACACTGGTCATGGTTAGGATTGGCTGTGGGCAACCTGATCCGTGACCTGCTGTTGTGTTATTATAAGGGAAGAAGTTACCAGGATCTCCATCATTCAGTGGTTTCTTTGCTGACATCGTCTCTCGTTGTGCCTCCACATGGGACCCTGGTCCTGGAGCGCTACAGTCTGCTGGTTCTTCTTCATTTAATTGGTCAGTTAAAGCAGGTGATGTCACAGCTAACTGACGTCTGTTTGTATGCTGGGCCTGAATTGGTTGTGGATTTGAAGGTGGAAACAGAATAAACCCATCACATCTTGTGGTTCTGCAGGACTTGGTTTGCCTGCTGCTGGTTTATACCATGCTGTGACAGAGGAGCACAGCCTAAGGCCTGGAGGGCTGGTGTATATGCAGAATTTAGTGCATTTCAGCAGTGAAGGGTGCCATTTTAAGTAACCGATGGGCTAAAGAGCACACACCTTGTTACCAAGGCCTAAAATAGCTGGTAGTAGCTGAGTGCAAGGAAAGCAGAAAGCTGCAGACTATGCCGGCCCTCCAGTACTGCGTTTGACCTCCTGTTCGGTATCGGCCTGGCTGCAGATTTACTTTATGCTGCTGCTGTACAATCTCTAAATGTTTCCAAACTGTCACAGCTCCTGGCCGAAACATTGTTTGCACTCAACAGGTGCACAAAGAATTTTTTTTTTTCCCCATCAACAGCATGCAACCTTGACAGCAGTGGTCCCACAGAGGATGACAGCATCACTTTGTGGCCACCTGTGAGACTGCAGTGTTTCCTCATCCAACTATTTCACCTGTAGTACCTCACTGCTCTGTGCTGCAGATGAACCAGATTGGCTGGTTGTGGCCCAGCCCACATTGTTGAGCATGTTGGATTGGCTGGTATCGTGTGCACTCTGTGTCTGCAGTATTTGCTCCAATTGCATGCTACACCACCTGATCACACTAATCAGCTCACATCCATGGAGGTAAACCAGTTAGTGTGACATCATGCGCAGCTGAGGTGTGGCTGAAGAAGCCCCAGGTTTGGAGTTGAATAGCTCTGCAGTGTGACACTGTGGCCCTCCAGGTTTGGAGGTGAGTAGCTCTGCAGTGTGACACTGTGGCCCTCCAGGTTTGGAGGTGAATATCTCTGCAGTGTGACACTGTGGCCCTCCAGGTTTGGAGTTGAATAGCTCTGCAGTGTGACACTGTGGCCCTCCAGGTTTGGAGGTGAGTAGCTCTGCAGGGAGACACTGTGGCCCTCCAGGTTTGGAGGTGAGTAGCTCTGCAGTGAGACACTGTGGCCCTCCAGGTTTGGAGGTGAATATCTCTGCAGTGTGACACTGTGGCCCTCCAGGTTTGGAGGTGAATATCTCTGCAGTGAGACACTGTGGCCCTCCAGGTTTGGAGGTGAATATCTCTGCAGTGTGACACTGTGGCCCTCCAGGTTTGGAGGTGAATATCTCTGCAGTGAGACACTGTGGCCCTCCAGGTTTGGAGGTGAATATCTCTGCAGTGTGACACTGTGGCCCTCCAGGTTTGGAGGTGAATATCTCTGCAGTGAGACACTGTGGCCCTCCAGGTTTGGAGGTGAATATCTCTGCAGTGAGACACTGTGGCCCTCCAGGTTTGGAGGTGAATATCTCTGCAGTGAGACACTGTGGCCCTCCAGGTTTGGAGGTGAATATCTCTGCAGTGAGACACTGTGGCCCTCCAGGTTTGGAGGTGAGTAGCTCTGCAGTGAGACACTGTGGCCCTCCAGGTTTGGAGGTGAATATCTCTGCAGTGAGACACTGTGGCCCTCCAGGTTTGGAGGTGAGTAGCTCTGCAGTGTGACACTGTGGCCCTCCAGGTTTGGAGGTGAATATCTCTGCAGTGTGACACTGTGGCCCTCCAGGTTTGGAGGTGAATATCTCTGCAGTGAGACACTGTGGCCCTCCAGGTTTGGAGGTGAATAGCTCTGCAGTGAGACACTGTGGCCCTCCAGGTTTGGAGGTGAGTAGCTCTGCAGTGTGACACTGTGGCCCTCCAGGTTTGGAGGTGAATATCTCTGCAGTGAGACACTGTGGCCCTCCAGGTTTGGAGGTGAATATCTCTGCAGGGAGACACTGTGGCCCTCCAGGTTTGGAGGTGAGTAGCTCTGCAGTGTGACACTGTGGCCCTCCAGGTTTGGAGGTGAATAGCTCTGCAGTGAGACACTGTGGCCCTCCAGGTTTGGAGGTGAATAGCTCTGCAGTGAGACACTGTGGCCCTCCAGGTTTGGAGCTGAGTAGCTCTGCAGTGAGACACTGTGGCCCTCCAGGTTTGGAGGTGAATAGCTCTGCAGTGTGACACTGTGGCCCTCCAGGTTTGGAGGTGAATAGCTCTGCAGTGTGACACTGTGGCCCTCCAGGTTTGGAGGTGAATATCTCTGCAGTGAGACACTGTGGCCCTCCAGGTTTGGAGGTGAATAGCTCTGCAGTGTGACACTGTGGCCCTCCAGGTTTGGAGGTGAGTAGCTCTGCAGTGTGACACTGTGGCCCTCCAGGTTTGGAGGTGAATAGCTCTGCAGTGAGACACTGTGGCCCTCCAGGTTTGGAGTTGAATAGCTCTGCAGTGTGACACTGTGGCCCTCCAGGTTTGGAGGTGAATATCTCTGCAGTGAGACACTGTGGCCCTCCAGGTTTGGAGGTGAATAGCTCTGCAGTGAGACACTGTGGCCCTCCAGGTTTGGAGTTGAATAGCTCTGCAGTGTGACACTGTGGCCCTCCAGGTTTGGAGGTGAGTAGCTCAGCAGTGAGACACTGTGGCCCTCCAGGTTTGGAGGTGAATAGCTCAGCAGTGAGACACTGAGGCTCTCAAGGTTTGGAGTTGAATAGCTCTGCAGTGTGGCATGTCCAGCAGTGCAGAACGGGTCAGTCACACAAATGACAAGGCAAAACGGCAGGTGATCTACAAGATCACAACAAGAGGATTTCCTGTCCATGAGCACTGGGTTTATGAAAGGGAAATCGTATTCTGGTTTAAATAGGAATCAAAAGGAAATTTTGCCAATAGCGCAAGGTTTTCCACAATCGATGATTAGCAATAACTTGGATTTAAATACAATATTCTGACAAAACTGCATGACAGTTTGAGAAAATGCATGACAGTTTTATGAGACAAACCCCATCCTACATGGTGCTTCCTTGCGCATATTTTAAGTAGGGTTGACATTTGTTTGGGAAGGTATCTTTCCAGCATTCATTCATTCCATCACTCAGTCTTACAACGCAAGCCTACTGTTTTACAAGCTTTTCAAGTTAGCTGTTAGCTTTCAAGATAATTTTGTTTCTGCTTGAAAATTCATATAAACATGGTTTTCTAAAAATAAATCACAAGGTTCCCTGAAGGACTGAAAATTGCCAGCAGGCAGACTCTGTTCTCTGCTGATGTGAGGTACCACACGCATGGTTATCCTGGAGACCCTGCAGCATGTTTGGTGAGGTGACCATGTGTGCACAGACCTGGGGCCGCAGCAGTGGGGTGTGTAAATGGACCCAGAGGTAGAGAGGGAGACGGTCTGAATGTGTGCTGTCAGACCATGCTAATAAAGTATGCAAATGTACCCATAGCGCCCTGTCTGCCTGCCATGTGCCTCTGTACCACAGTCAGTGTTTCTCTCTCTCTCTGTCTCTCACACACACACACACACTACTAGGTCCTCACCGCTGCCACTAGGGGCCACTCTGAGTGACGAGGTTAGTTGCTTTGTTGGCTGTTCCTTGACATGGTGTAGAACACAAAACACAAAGCTGTGTCAGCAAATTCCCACAGCTCGAATCCACACTTTCCTTCCGCTACATCCGAGCTGTTCTGACAGCATCCTGCAGGCGGCGCCATCTCCTCTCATAACCAACATGGATGTGCTGAGGGCCATGTTGGGGTAGCACCTGGCTCCAGGCTCTGCAGAATTGCTGGTTTTGGGACTCAGCCGGACTCTGCTCACACTGAAAGAGGATCAGCTCCATGACCTTTCACACTCCGCCTTAATAAAGACCCAAATGCGGCACAGTTGAGTGCGTTTTATAAACCGTTTATTACCAATGCTCAGCCACACACGCGCACATACACACACTCACCCACGCAGAGCTATACAGTAAAAACACCTATGCTCCAGGCCCCGCCTTCCCTCCCCCCTTATCCGCTAGATCATTGGCTGATTAGATTGGGTGGCTGTCAGTCACATCCTAGCCCCTCCCACTGGGCAGTGTGCTGCTATGCGTATTATTCAGAGTTCCATTCTCTGCTCCTGATTGGTCGAAACATCCCGTCCAACACGAGCCTCTGTCAATGTCTACATATTGGCCCCTTAATTTTAGCCATCAGAAACCTGGGAAATAGGTTTCTGAATTAAAAAAGGTTTTGTTTTTCCTAAGTAAAAGTCCTGTTTTGAAGGCTTGAGGATATAGGATATAAACTGTGAGAATGGTTGTCTCTGGCAGGCAAACTGGAAAATCACATGATGCTCGGTTTGCTTCCTGATAGGCCAGCTCGATCATCAAAGGCAGCCAGAGGAAGGGTTGGCTCTCCATCGGTGGCAGATGATTGAAATGTTGAAAAATGTAAAATTCACTCATTTAAAACGACAACCAGCGTCTGGCATTTCCCCACAAGAGACTGTCATTTAAAACGACAACCAGTGTCTGGCATTTCCCCACAAGAGACTGTCATTTAAAACGACAACCAGCGTCTGGCATTTCCCCACAAGAGACTGTCATTTAAAACGACAACCAGCGTCTGGCATTTCCCCACAAGAGACTGTCATTTAAAACGACAACCAGCGTCTGGCATGATAGTGTTTTGACAAGGCGTTTTTCTTTGCTGCCTCTTGATTCCCATTGGTTGGCAGAGCTGTCAGTCAGCTGGCTTGCAACTCAAACCATGCATCCTGGTTGGCTGCTGCAGCCATTAAAATAAACCAGTTTGTTGAGTGAAATCTGTCGTTGGCAAGTGTGCCACAGAAAATGTGTAAAATCTTAGAATTTTCATCAATAACTAAAAATTAATAGAAACTAAAATGTAAAAATAAAAATTAAAGAAAATGTTTTTTTATTCCTGGAAATCCCAACTGCATTAATAAAATCCAGTCTCTTATTAGGCTGTGGTTTCTTTCAGTGAAGACCAAGCTGAGAGCCAATCCACTATGTCAATACCTGCCAAATGATTTGTCTCTCCTGCTGATTGGTAAGTTAAATCAGCAGCAGTGGTGTGCAACCAATCACAGTGGTCCATGTTGGTCAAGCCATTTGTATATCCCCGAGATCCCACCTGAAGGTGTGGAGCCAGTTCCAATCCATACACTTTTAGTACACAGGAACAATTTTGTACTCATTTTAAAAGCATTTTCATTTTCTTACTCTTTGATTATTTTCCTTTTTTAGTAAAATCCAGCCACAGTGATCACACCCACCATGTTTGTACCTTGCTTTGTCATGTAGACCGGTCAGTCCTTTTCTGCCATTGGCCAAAAATCAGTCTTGCCACAAGGAGGTGTGTGATTGGCTTCCATTTTGAAGTACACATTCTAATAAATCTTATACATTTTCCCTCCCCTCCCCACCCCCCAAAAGTAAAAGTAAAGTTTGAGGCAGACCACCTTTGGGGATGTTCCTTTGCGGGCCTCTAGGCCCCCCTGCTGCTGTTCGCTCGGTTACAGCCCTCTGTAGCTGATGGAGAGATGGGGAGTCCATTGCTTCTGGAAGGGGAGATGAAGAATGAACCATCAGACGGTGCCACAGACAGTCGCCCTCTGCGTCTCTGTTTGTTCATTCATATACCCCCCCCCCCCATGAGGAGTCTCTCCTCCTTTCGCAAGGCTCTGCTAATCCAGAACAGGGGGGAGGTGGGGTCCGATCCTCTCCCCCCCATTGGTTGAAGCAGCAGTCCATCGCTCAGACTGAGATCTCATAGGTTGTCCCTCCGACTCCGGTCACCTTCTTCACCCCACCCCCTGGCTTGTGGGCAGGGCTGTGCGAAGGAGGAGTGCTGTGATTGGCCTGGCCGGGGCGCGTGGAGAGGCTGGTTGGGTGAGAGGGGGAGGAGGGGGAGGAGGGAGGGGGGGTCGGCCTGGGCTGCCCATTGGACCGGCTGTAGGACTTCATCTGAATCTCGGCCCTGGAGGATCAAGAGGACAGAGAGGGAAGAGCAGCAGAGGGATAAGAGAATGGGAGGGGGGAGGAAAGCAGGCATAATGGAGGGGAGAGGTTAGGTTTGAGGTAATAAAAGGGTGGGAAATAAAAGGAATCATCTGTGAATATACAGCAACACACTTTCTAAAAAAAAAAAAAAAAAAAAAAAAAAAAACACAAATACATTAAATTACATTACAGTCATTAACCAGACACTCTTATCCAGAATGACTTTCACAATGAAGTGCATTAGTGCTTTCACAAAGGATATGGAGAACAGTAGTGCTTTCTCAGAAGGATGCCAGACAAACACTTAAGAGTCGGGAATCGCGTGATCAGTCAAACCAGCGATGATTATAAACCATTTTAACAAACATTTTTTTAAATTAACCTCTTACACCTATACACTATGGTGCGTATAAAATTCAAGCTGTCAAATACATGTTAAAACATTTGGTGCATTTAGTTTATAATAAGGAAGTGCATTTTCTCCTAGCAACGGTCGGGCAATTTAAAGTAGGAGAACGCAGGATTATACTATAGCAAGTCTCTACGCAGGTACTGCCACCCATCATCTGTAAAGTGGTTTTCCCGTGCGAATGTTTAAAGAGGCTAAGAAACACTGCTGCACAGCATTAGCGTCATTACAGGGCATAATGTATGCTGCATTACGGTGCATTAAAGCAGTGGTCTGGGAGTTTGGTCCTGGGGTGCTGGAGTGTGCTGTGATGTCTCAAGAACAATGTGCAATCATCTACAATGCACTCCTTTCTAATGCTCTTTGGTCTGGCAGCTTCCCTCAGCACTGCCGATACACTGACAATCTTCCATAACCTTTTACATCAGATCACAGCGTAAAATAAACACTAAAGTTTCACATTTTTAACATGAGAATGATGCATCAACATCACAAGGAAACAACTGGGTAATTGAGAAATAATAATAAAAACAGAAAACCAAAGTTCTCCTGAAAAAAATAATGGAAAATGTGGTCACTTGGAAAATATAAAAGATCAACGCAAAACAATAACTGACCCAGCTAAATGAACAAAAACTGCAAGGGCAAAAAACCCTTATAAGAAAGACCAGTATCAGGCCATGAGGAGGTCAGATGACATGTCCCAAACAGTAAAAAGTCACATACACATGCTTGCATATGCATATTCATACGCGCATGCACACACACACATCCTCATGCACCCTTCCGCACACACACAAAGAAACAAAGATGAGCATGCACTTGCATTCTTGCATGCATATTTACATATGCACACACGTATGAACATGCAAACTCCAATGCACAAACGTGCAAGTGCTGACAGCGAAAAGCATAAAGCACAGAAACGGGAAAAACAGACGATCACAGAGTCAAAGCTGCAGCATTGAAATGATGGCAGAGGACAAAATGAGCAGACAGAGAGAGATGAGACGCAAATGACATGGGCAGAAAGAGAAAGGAGAAGAAAGGAGAAAAAAGGAGAGAAACACTCACAGGAGCAGGCAGGAGAGGACAGGAGGCTGCGGACTGCAGGGTACTCACTTTGGGGCCTGTATCCCGCCCCCTGCCCCGCCCCCTGCCCCGCCCACACCCGCAGCGGAGGCCTTGCGCACCATGCGGTACTGCATCTCGGCGGCTGCTGCGCTGGAGTACGACAGCGACTTCCCCAGTGGGGGTGGGTGAGGAAGGTGTGGGGAAGTGGGCGGGGGGGGCGTTTTGGGGGAGGGGTCGGGTGAGCCCAGAGACCGGGCACGGTAAGCGTAGGGGTGGGCGTCGGCCAGCAGAGGGGGGCGGGAGAAGCGGGCGGGGCGCGGGTGGGGGTGGGGCCGGTAGGAGTCCTGCAGGAGGTGCTCCCGCTCAGGGGGGCTGGAGGGGCGGGGCAGGAAGGCCCGGTGGGGGGAGGAGAGCAGGGAGGAGGAGGCGCCCGCGGCCTCGCGCTGGTGGGCAATCTGCGCTGATAGGAAGGGCGAGCTGTAGCCTAGCAATGCAGGGGGCACGTGGCCGTGACCATGGGGCGGGGCCGGGGGAGGGTCTGGGGCAGCAGTCTCAAACTCCTGGCCCTCAGAGGGAGTAAGCAGGCTGTCATAGGACAGACTGCCATTCCGTGGCGTCTGATTGGCCAGGCTCTTGTAGCTAGTAGAGGTGGTGCCCTCTGAGTGCAGGGCCCCAGGGGCATTGTGGGCCGTGTGGGCAGAGCGCACGCTGGAAGAGCGCGAGGCCCCGCCCGAAAGCACCGTGGGGTCGGAGAAGGAAGGGTAGGAACGCCCCCCCAGGGAGTAGCCAGGGATCCCCGAGCCAGGCTGGGCTACACCAGGGCCCCCCCCAGCCCCGCTGCCCCTCTCCCTGCCCCCTCGACTGCCCCGGTCACTCTCATGCCCGTCCAGGCTGGGCTCAGAGCGAAACCCCGCCCCCACCCCCGACGAGCTGCCCGAGTGCAGGAGGGATGCAGACTCCTTCAGGCTCTCCCCCCGAATCATCTGAGAGACAGACAGAGAGAGGGGGGAGAGGCATGGGGACAGGACAGTGGAGGAGGAAAAGAGGAAGAGAGAAGGGGGAGGAAGAGACAGGACAGCAGGAGGATAAAGAACAGGGACACATTATAAGACGAGGATCGACATTAATCTTGAAATGCACTGAGAAAGAAGGTTAGCACAAACAGAGAGAGAGAGACTAGCCACTATCAGCACTTTAACAGTGCGCCAAGAGAGGGGGAGAGGGAGGAAGGACTAATGCGTTTCTCCTCCTCTGAAACATGGAGGAGCTAACAGATCAAACACGCAAAACAGAGCAGACACAGAGGGTACAATCTGAAAGATGTGCTTCCACTCACTCAGACACACATGCACGCACACACTCATGCACACTCTAGCGAGCACGCGCATACACACACACACGCATACACACACTCGTATACACACCCAGTATAAGCATGATCATTTTTTCAGGGGGTTGCAGGGAATCCACAGCTGTTTTCTGATCCCCAGAGGGAGGACTGTTTATTCATGGCTGTGCCAGATCTCAAGGAAGTTCTTAATTGGGAGCCGACTGATGGGCACGCCCATAACGATACGGTAATTACCCTGAAAGCATGTGCACCATTGGGGACCTGTCCACTGTGAAATGGTGCTCTTATCCAGATTGTGGAGCAACTGTCTTCATCTCTGACATTTTAGAGTGACAGTCCAGGATAGAACACACAAATATGCACAAAACAGACTTATTGAAAGAAAATGGAAGCACATTTGGATGCAGTTTACTTCCCAACAACCTCTTCATGATTAGGATGAATTTGTTGGTACAAAAACTACCTGAAAACAAAGTTACTTAAAGTACATTTAGGGTAAAATGCTTTTATTCACAGGAAAGGTGCATTTTTGCTTTCATCACAGAACAGTGAATCAAATAATTAACGTCAGTTAGATAACTAGTAGCTAGCTAATATAGCCATAGAAACATGGTCAGCTATAAGGATAACAGTCACTAGCTACAGGTCAGGCATCCGGATGACAAAAGTTTTCTGCATTGCACATCTAAAGCAATTCTGTTGGATTATTTGAAAATATAAAATTATTAAATTATGAAAAGGTTTACCATCCTCATCAGAAACCTAGTCTATATATGCCCCTCCCCCCCAGGGTTTGTCAGGTTTTGTTTACCTTCATATTGTTGTGTACATTTATATAAAATATGTTGCATGACTGCATGTACTATGTACATGATTTTGTGATTACAACTCATTACCAATCGATATACCCAATAATATTTATCCTCGCCATAATAATAATACAGTACACTGCTGCTGAGAACGGTTGGAAGAAACTTCATAAACGTCATCACATCATTTACGTGCCATTTTAACGGTCGGGAGACGGTCATTTTAACAGAGGCAGACGGGACACTATAGGTAAGATATGTTACTTTATATAATTCGCCAGTTATCGAAATGGCTATATTACATGAAAATGTCTACTAAAGCCACATAAATAAACTTGGTCATTAAGTCATTTAGATTCCATTCAACAGTCAAATGTTATCTTTAGCGTAACGGACGTTAGCCTGTCTACCTCGCTAATCAATGGTATGTAGCGTAAGTTAGCAATAACGTTATCCTAGTGCGTATAACAAGCAGTATGTAATGTTATTGTCCCTAATTTATCACCTATCAATATTAGCTAGCTATGATATAGGCGTTGTTTGTTAACTTACTGTTCAGCGATGGTTATGTACAGGTAGATAACTTGCCACGTACTGTGCCTGACATTACCGGTTTAACTTTACGACCGACAGTTGCTGCACATTTCCATTTCAAGAATGTGACTAACATCAAACATGTTTCTCGCAGTGCTGGCATTCCAATTATTTTGCTGGAAGTGTGTGTGTGTGTGTGTGTGTGTGTGTGTGTGTGTGTGTGTGTTGGACTGGGTTTTTCTTGCAATTTGGACTTTAAGTCACCGAAGGTTCTAGTTAAGGCAACTAGGAAGAGCACATTATTTCACGAAAGCTAGTTTGACAAGCTTCTCAACTCGCACACGGAAACGCGTAAATATTGACTTAATACAGCAGCATTTGGGATTCCCTCTCTGTTTTAAGTCTTAACGCTAAAAATTACCCTGTAACTTTTCAGCTAAAATAACTGAACAGTAAAAAAAAAAAAAACTTTTAAGTCTGCGACAGACAGGTCTGATATTGTACTGGAAATCTAATGGAGAGGACAGAGCTCGCTCAATCTCACGGACGCGCACACAGACACACGAAGAGAACAACGAGGCAAAGCAAACACGTAAAGGGAGAGAGAGTCCACGCAGACAGGCGCACATGAGCATAGACAACACGCACACACTCTTGAAACAACAGACACGCAGGTACACAGAAATACAATGTGTACACACACACACACACACACGCAAGAACAGCTCCAGCTTCAACTTACTGATACTGATCAATTGATAGCCACTGAGTCACAAAACAAAAAGAGGGAAATAAAGGCCATTAACAAATGTCAAATCATAAAATAACGAGTAAACAAACCTGGACAAAATAATCCCATGAAAAAAATTACATAGAAAAATGTATAGGTTTGTTAGAAAAAAATCATAGGGGAAACACAAACCATGCAGTCTCAGATTAACAGATATAACATACACTGTCTCTATCGCAAATTTTATAGGTGCACCAGATACCCAGTTCTACATTATAATCATTCAAAGCAATGGCTCCCAAACCCAGTTGCCTGCCTTTCATTTAAACTACAGCTGTACTCCTGAACTGTTGTATGCTGCTGTTAATTAATATGTAGGCTAATTAGCCACTAGTATGTGTGTGTGTGAGGGAGAGAGTAGTGTATTTTACCTTGCTGGAGTGCGTCATGGCGGTGTGATTTTTCCCAGGGCTGCTGTAGGCCGGTCTGTATTTGTACATAGTAGGAGTAGGCGGGGCTTTGTGCAGCAGACTGCTCTCTGGAGATGGAGAAAGATGGGGGATAAGGAAGGAGAGCATGTGGGGACGGGGAAAAATGGGAGGGAGAAGAAAGTGGGGGAGAGAGAGAGTGAGTACATGCTTCAGTGCACAAATCAGTTGATATAACAGCTTGTGGTCAGCCTGAAGGGGGCAGGATTTACCCTCAGTGTGCCCCACAGACATGGGACTTCGGGAGAGGCCGGGGTATCGGAGCTCCGGCTTGGGTGGGGGAGGAGGCTCTGCATCGGCTGACTGGCTCTCCATCATCTCCAAGCTGCTCTTAGACTAAGAGGGGAGAGAAGGAGACACAGAGGGTTTATTCTCCAAACAAAATTCCTCTTTCATTCAGCAGACCTTACATAGGCTGGTAGAAACTGAAAAATGATTCACAGATTCCTGCGAAAAAGTATTTTAAATAAGAGTTTGTCCCAGATAAGTGACAGATTACACAGACCCACCGCAGAATCCTGTATTGTTATCATTGTATGTTCTGTCTCCTCAGAACTGAAGCTGAAACATTCAATAGTGGCCATGACCAAGTATAAGTCTATGTCAATGGAGGTTTTGTACTGTTTGTATAGCATTCGAAACTCACAAACAGGAACACCCTGCAGTTAAGCAGCATGGACAGAGAATATGGGCTGAGTTTGTACTGAGATTAAAGAATCTTTCACACAGGTGGTGTGTAGATACAGTATGAGCTCATGTGCAGTGAGGGCACAGGCCAGGTGACCACTCAGCACGTACCCTGTGCAGGTCGCCCTGGATACCGTTGTCCAGGACTTTGGCAGCTAGCTGAGCGTCAGAGAGCTGCGGCCGGAGGAATGGGGGCTGCACCACCACTGACTGCGCCTTCTTTACTCGCCCCAGGTACCTGCAGGTCCCAAACATACTCGTTATAGAACACACACTGTGCATGTTTACTCAAGTGATGGTTTAGGTGAATTGTTACAATACAATACTATCATTTGTACTGCTGTTTGACAGTACATTCTATGAGTATTGCTGTTAAACATATTTGATGTTTATTACAATTGTCTGCCTTAAGACCAAATTATGTTTTTAAATAATATTTGAAAAACCTGACAACTGAAATGTCACAAAGGGACAGTTTCACAAAAATGCAACCAAAAAATAACTCAAAGTAGTATCACAATACATTGCGAAAAATACTATCACAATACTGTACTGTACCTCCCATAACCTGATAGGGCGAAAGGTGCCATTATACCTGCTGCATTCTGTCTACTGTCAGCAAGGTGGTCTCTACAGGGATGGGCGTGATTTAACACACTTTTACCTAACTGCAGTGTCAGCCCAAGTCTGCATACAGAGCTGTTGGGGTAGTGATTGTAAGATTAGAAACAATGGGAGGAATCCCATGTCTTTTTATGGTTTAAATTTGGGAAAAATATTCATGGACAGAATAAATATAGATCTTACAAACAACATGAGCAGAGAAGACAAAGGAGATGATAGGAAGAAAAGGCCCAAGGACCCTTACATTCTCAGTGCAAGCAGGATTCTCCTCATCGCACGAATACTCAGTAACAACAGTGCATATATGACTAATCATATACGCTATCCCCCACACTCTCACATCCCAAAGCCAACATGCAAAAACCTTAGGAGACAGTCTGGCGTCGGTGTGGTTTGAGGGGGACTGCTTTCAGATCACAGTGCAGAGGAACATCACATACTATACACCTTTACGACACACCTAATAGAACCTTCCTGCAGGGTGAAACTCTTGTCACCCTAAGAAACTCTTCACACCCAGAAATTGTCTGTATCAAGCAGCCATTAAAAGTGTAACAGGAGTCAGTTTATCTGTAACAGTCCCAAGTCAAATAACCTGGGTCAAATAATTACTTGACCCAGGCCTGGTGTGTAAATCAGATAAACCTCTCAGAAAACCAAATCAGATAAGCTTCACAGGGTGCCTGGGACACAGTTGTTAAAGGCTGAATCCCTCAAAAATGTACCCCTTACCCACACCCAGGCCTGGGCTCGGCTCCAGCAAAACCTGCAGTGGAGCTTCTTTAAAAGCTTCACTCTTTCCCTCCCTCTGCAATGTCTGTTCCTTTTAGGCCTCAAAAGAGGACACATTCCAAAACATTGCAGAAATACCCATAAACGATTTGCAAAAAATGCAAGGGTAGACTAAAATGAAATCATAAAAAATTTTATAAGCATTTTTCATTGCTTTAGTGCATGTCCTCTACTTTTTTTTTTTCTTTTCAAAAAAGTATTCTCTGGCCTTTGAGATGATGACAAAAGCATCAATTGAGGAATATTTTCATTTTGGCTCACAATGGGCTTCCCAAATTGAATGTTCTGCTGAAACACAGGCCCTTATTTTACAGGCAAAACTGCAAGTCAGTTTGTGATTTGTCACAGCATCAACCAGGGCTGAGCTTTCCTTCTTATTTACTTATTTTTCAATCACTACCCCACTAGTCATTAGCTGCATTTAGGTCATGGTGGATTTGAACAGTTGTTGACTATAAGAAGACGGTTAGCTGTGATACATGGTGTGATTGCTGAGGGGTGTTTTTTGTGAGGACAACGGTGAACAGGCCTTACAAGAGAGATGATACTAATTTGAAATCTTCAGTGATTGGCTCAATGCTAAGATTTTATCCAATCAATGGAAGACCCACCCTGCTGCTAAAACTGATTACTGACATAAGAGAAAGACAAGCCAGGCTATACTAGCCTATTGAAGGATAAAATATCTAACTGCTGTTTTTTGTTTTTAGTTGGTTTGCTTTTATATCCTGTTATGATACTTAGTGAAGGGCCTGCAGGGGATCAGAATGCAAGCAAGGTCCAGTCTCACAAAATGGCCACCTCAAACACAAAATGCTAATCTCAGATTTTAGCACTGTTTAACAAAAATCAGACCAGCAGTAGTTTCCATGCATGTATCCCCTCTAATCTTGCCTCACTGTATGTAAACACAGCTCTGATTTTTTTTTTTTTGCACAGTGTGAGTATGCAGTTAAGTAATCTGGGGTCAGGAAGATTGAGAAACCACCCATACAGTTTGCTCAGGAAACTTCCGCAATTGCTCAGTGAGCTGGCAACACTGTTCATTTAATTTGCAAGTTGCAAAATCTATATCTATGATGGGCACACAGATAAACGGATAGCTATGGGGATACAGACTAACATAAAGGAAACTACAAGACATACAGTAGGGTCTGATGGGCAGACAAGGAGAAAAGTGACAGATATAGGGGATAGACAGACAGATGGACACACAGAGGGACATAGGGAATAGGACTTTGTTCAGACCTGGGGGCCTGCGAGCTGCAGAGCACGTGTGAGACGTTCCTCCAGCAGCCATTAGTGAAGGGGTTTACCCCTCCTCTGAATTTCCCCGTCACCTGGAGAGGGACAGTGAACAAGAAAAGTGCATTTTAACAACCTTTGTCAGGACATACTTCCAAAAAAATCACATCTCAAATAATGCTAAAGCTAACAAAACCCCCTCTCTAAACCCCCAGGGCCCACAGATTCAAGGCAAAAGACAGGGAAAGTGATGGATACATGGAGGAGAGAGGGAGAGGAAGGAGGGAGAGGGGGGTTTGGGATGACAGATTAATTTTGCTCAGTGATGAGATTAGAGGCGGGGGTATATTCAGGTCATATTATGGCAGATTAACCCTTTATCCTGTGGACACAAACATGATTAATGTCTCAGCCATGGTGTGTGTCTCAGAAGGCCCTCCTGTGATTCAGTGTCTCCTGGCTACAGCCTGGCTGACCCTCAGTGCGCTCATCCAGAGACACGAACACAAAGCTTACTCATCACACAGTATTCATTCACACAGCTACACATTTGTAGGTAAAGCTTGCTTGTTCAAGAATACAGCAGCAGGGAGTTGAACATCCTACCTCTGAGTAACAAGCACATCTCTCTAACCATTAAGCTGCAGTGGTGCCCCTTATTTCCCCACAGCAGTATTTAGACAACCCTGTGTTTTCTCACTCATGGTGACTCATTACAGCTCCTCCCTGAAACCTGTATCTAAACATCCCTTTACATTTGTTTGACCAGTTCTTAGCCCTCCAAGCAAATCATCTCCACCACCCTTTAGTTACTGCCAGCAACCATATTTACATGCAGACTACATTTGCATTGTACAAAAAACATGTAGACAATGTTGATTATACAAATCATATGCCTACTGTTGAGCTGTTATTACATTGAAACTGTAACTGGGCCAACACACACACTCAAAAAAAACAGATGCTCTCATAAGCACACACACTCACAGGCATACACACAAATACGCATGCACACATCAGTAAACGCACTCACCTGTTCATTGGTGGTCCTGCCACGGGCCACCAGTACGATATGGAAGCCGGTAAGTCCGGCTACTGGGATGAAAAAGAGGCCAGCCACACACATCACAGCCATACTGTCAGAGAGTAAAGGAGTAGATCCAAAATCAAGGCACACAAACACATCACAACCATACTGACACAGAGTAAAGCAGCAGAGCCAAAATGGAGGCACAGAAACACACCACAACTATACTGACAGAGAGTAAAGGAGCAGAGCCAAAATGGAGGCACATGGGCACAGAGAGAGAGCAAGACACAGAGGGAAACACAAATACACAGGAACAGCATGAAAACACAAGTTTATGGACATGCATAGAGCGGAGTCAACATGGAGCCATGCGAGGACACAGACAGACAGTCAAGTACTGCCTGGGAAGGATACGTGACGGCAGAGTGCACACGCTCCAGCTGCTGCGTGTGGTGCAGGATGAAGAGCAGGCCGAAGCCAAACACCGCCATGATGTGCGCCGTCAAAGACACCAGGAACAGGAAGAAGTAGCGGTAGTTCCTCCTGCCTATGCAGTTATTCACCCACGGGCAGTGATGGTCAAAATCCTGCGAGAGAGAGAGGCACGAGGCTTCAGTATGTGCATGTGTGGGTAACTGTGTACTTCCGTAGCATGTGTTGGTTTATGTGTAATGGTTGTGTTGCAGTACTGTCTGTGGAGTGATTTGCGTAGCAGTCACATAGAGGTGTACTTTTAGCTGTATGTACAGCGGTTTTGTAGCAACACACCTAGCTTTTTAAGTTTTAGTTTGCTTGGTGCTTACATAGATGGTTGAGAATCACTTGTGTAGCTGGTTGAGTCGTGGTTTGTATAGCTGCTAGAGCAGTTGTGTGTATAGCTGGCTGAAGAATGGTTTGTGTTGCTAATCAAAGAGTGCTCTGTGTAGCTTGTAGAGTAGCAGTGTGCATAGCTACTTGAGTAGCATTTGTGTAGCTGCTTAAGTAGTATTTGCATAGTTGCATAGTGATTGTGTGACTGGTTGAGTGTTGCGTTGCATTGTGTGTAGAGCAGCTGTTTAGGCAGCTGGGTGAGTAGCATTGTGGAGCAGTACCTCCACACAGTTGTCACAGACGGAGCAGTGGGAGCAGCGAGGCGGTCTGTAGAAGCGGCATGTGGAGCACCACTTCATCCGCACCTGGATTCCGCGGATCTCCACCGTCTTATAGAGCGGAGCGCGGAAGTCATCCTCCTTATCCTCGTCTTCCTCCGCTGGCACAGTGACACTGACGTTAGTGAAGTCATACGCTCTCTCTCTCAAACTAATTGTACATAAGTCTCATTCAGTTCTAAACTGGTATCTCCATGGTATTGAGGACTGTGAAGACTAATGATTGCCAGTTGCCCATTCCGCGAGAAAGACCTACAGCAACAGTAACTCTGCACAGGACCCAAGAGAGTCAGTGGTCATTTCAAACCTTCGAGAAAGGAGGATAATACTGAACAGTAAAGTTAGTGTGTGTTGGAGAGGCTTCTGCGGCAGGCTTGTCAGTACCTCGAGGGAAGATCCCTGGGTCCATGAAGGTGGCCATGCAGAAATTGGCGAGGACGAAGAGGAAGACCACACCATTGTACACTGGAACGGCCATGGAGAACTGCTCTGAAAGCCATGGACAACTGAGAGGGGGAGAGACAGGGTAGGAAGGCGGGACAGAGAGATGTAGAATATCAGGGATGAATGCTTATCTGAGTAGAAGACTGAGCATGTGGGGTGTGACAGATTAATGTACGGTGTATTGCACCGACAGGTCTGTGCCAAAGACGATGTACGTAAAAACAAAGAGAGACAGAGAGAGATAAAGGAGAGGCACAATAAAATGTTGCTGTTCTGAGCCCAGTTCCTGAGTGGTTCAGCTCTCAAGCCATAGAGGAAGACATTCGGCCTCAGCACTCTGTAGACTACCTCTCTGCTCAAAATGTAAGTTCCAAACTACACAAACACAAATACTGTGAATGACAGCTTCTGCTAAGTTCATAACCCACAATAATAATGTATCCTAGGAAACCATTGCCACTGTGTGACTGTATACATATGAAATGGGTGTCACTCTCAAGCTTTACCTCTCTGCTCTGTGTACAGGATCTCTCCTGGGTATCCTGTTTTAAATACAACTGGAGGTCTCACCAAGAACTTCATCCCTGACCTCTTACCCTACTAAAACCCCACTGGTCTGCTTCCACTAGAATACAGGAGCCATTTGAAAGGGAAAGAGCTGGCTGTACTGGAAATTCACCCTGCTGCGTATTGACTGTCACACAGTTAATGGGACACTCATACTGTGTAATGACAGCGTTACACTGTTAGTGAGAGGCCTGGGAAGGAGAGAATAGCACAGATGCCATCTCTGAAATGAAATTACAGCACAGTTACAGTAGAGTGAAAAGGACAGTGTTTTATTAAGTGTGACAGATGCTGGCCTGTTTTCTGCTTTTCAGTTTTTAATCTGGGGGACTCTATTAACAGAGCATCACGGCGGGGGGGGCAGTTTGGCAGACACACCTGCCTGCTTGGGCTGCTCACCTAAATACACATGGTGCTGTTCTATACAGCCGCACAGCAGAGTGAAGGGTATGGGCGTGAGCTGTACAGTGTTATGTTCATGTATTTGTGTTCATTTTGTGTGCATGTTTTAGTCGGGCAGTGAGTAGTCATGTGAGGTGGAACATATGGCACATAACACTGGTCCCCACTGTGGTGTGTGTGTGTGTGTAAATATGGTAATGGTATGTACACGAAGAAGCAGCAGCACATAGTGTATGCATGCAAGTATGATAATAGCTCACATGAAGCAAAAGAAGCAGATGGTGAATGTACATGTGTGAATACTGTATACACATGAAGCAGAGGAATTGCATAGTGTGTACATAGGTGTAAAGAAGTAGCGCATGGGGAATGTACATGTGTAAATGCGGTAACGCTACTCACGTGAAGCAGAAGAAGAGCGTCGTGGACCCAACCAGGAAGGCGGTTGCCGCGGAGACTGGCACGTATCTGCTGGGTCTCAGTGGGCGGGAGGCGGAGGAGGGGGGGCCACTGACTCCCCCACCCTTACTGACCCCCGGCATCACAGGGCTGGGGGATAGGACTGGAGTGGGGGGGGGGTCTGTACTCTGTACCAGGGTGTGATTATTGGTTGGGGAAGGAATTGTAGACAGTAAGAGAGGAAGAGGAGGGTCAGAGAGAAAGCAATGGGTTGCAAGCTCTCAGCCGCACCAGGGGGAGTGAGGATGAAAGAGGGGACATACTGGGGTTGTGGGGAGGTGGCTGGGAGAAAAAGACAGCTGGTGGGATGTGTGTGTGCCTCCTAAACCCTGACACTGTGATAAAAGATGGATTCAAATGTTTTTCCTACCAGGTGACCTGTTCCTTTAAGAGGTCTTGTGCCGCTGTAGAAATTTGAGCTCTGACCTTTAACCTTGTGAGCTGACAGAAGATTGGTGTGATTGGCGTGTGTGTAGGCAGCAAACAGGAAGCCTCCCAGGCCTGGCGGTTATACCAGGTTTAATTACAGTGCACCAGTGAAGCCTTTCAACATTCAGAATTCTGCTAAGTAACTCTCAGAGCAAAACTTCCCAAAATTTCCTTCCTGTCTATGGCATTATGCATGGAACTATGAAAAAAAAAAAATGATGGCGATCACATAAAGCAACTGAAATTTTTTTCAATTAAGAAGTGAAATTCACAAAATGGCTTATGACAAATGGATTTGGTGCAGTATAAAAAAATAGTTTAATTTAGCTAAATTCTTTAACTTTTGGAATAAATATGATACAAGTTTTTTTTTTCAATTACAGTTGACAAATTAATCTGAGTATGTACCCTGTAAAGAAATTGCCTTTCCTCAAATCCTTTTTTGCAATAAAAAGGGCATTGTCAGCTGTATTGTAGAATGAAATTTTCCAATACACCTCAGTATGAGTAAACAAATGCCACTTCTGTTTTAAAGTTTGTAATAATACCCAAAATCTTCTGAAAGAGTAAAGCTTGGATTTGACAAAATCACAAAAATTCTAAATGTTTTTGATGACTAATGCACAGCAATAATTTGGACATCTCAGTGGACACTGGTGTGAGTCTGCGTTTTTTGTCTGCCTATTCTCAGCTTGAGTATTCAGTTTACACAATCTATCACAGCGCTACACTCAGCTCTGTAAAAATGCAGACAGTTTTTCTTTCAGCATTCTCAAAACATATTGTGTCTGTTTTGCACTTTCAGGTAGATTTTCTCTTTTTAAAACCTTTTCAGAGGTCAGAGGTCAAACAAGCTCCATGGAAATGAACCAAGAGGTAGAGGTGAGTTTGTCTTTGTTTTCTTTTTTGTTTTTTTGTAAGACAAAGAGAAAAGCTGAATGTTTTTGGGTTCTATGTGATTGTCGTCTTTGGAGCAAGAGGTTTACCCGTGGGAGAGATTTGGTTTAAGACTGTGGAGTATTCTGAGGGGCTGGCACTGGACTGATAGCTGCAGTGTAGCAATATGTACTGTATTCACAAGCAATACAGCAGGTTTGGGATTTATATGGTAGGGGCTGGCCTGCAGGCTAGGAAAGGAAAATGGCTGACAGATTTATGGCCTTTTCACAAAAAGAGAGTGATGAACTCAACCGATTGATAGAGGTGTGTCAGAATGTGGCAGCGCTAGAGAAAGAGATATGCAAGTTTCTATTTCTGCCTGAGATTGAGCTGTACAGAAGTGAAACCAGGCAGGCTCTAGTGTTACCTTCAGTGTGTGTGCATGTGTGGGTGAGTTTTATCCTGTTCCCAGGTTCCCGCTGGACTGCTTTTCAGTAAAATGCTCTTCAAATTCAAGGTAAAAAATGCCACCTTAAGAGACCGATCCTTGTGTTTTCTTTGCAAAAGTATACGGCTTAACTGTTCAAAATATTTTCACAGCACAAACAAGAGATTCTGTGTTTCCTCAAATACCTTCAGTAAAAATAATCCCATTCCCTCACTCATGCAATCCAAATCCAGAGATATCTGAAGTCAGACATCCAGACCTCTTAAAAACAGATCCACAGAACGGGCAACTGGGTCTTTTCCATGGTGAAAGTCATTTAGAGCTTCAAACGATTAAGCTTGAATCCAGCTGTAGGGCAGATCACTTTATTGAAAGGAGAAGACAAAAAAACAAAAACAAAACCACAGGCTTGTGATCTGGTACAAAAACAAAAAGTACTCAAAACCTGTCGCATTCATTTAAAAAAAAAAAAATGGAGCCCTTTTCCACAGTTGCAGGTCGAAGGCAGTGTGTGTGTGTGTGTGTGTGTGTGTGTGAGAGAGAGAGAGAGAGAGAGAGAAGGTTGACAGCATCCCCTGAGGAGTTTCCAGCTCCAGACAGGCCCCGCCTAAACGCCCGTTTATATAACCGTCTCCCAGGCTGAACATTCCCACGGGACCTTCTGTACCATAGCTGAACTTCCGGCTTCAACACACGCCAGCGACTGCTCCTCTCCCAGTGACTGATCCTTTCTCAGCGGCTGCTCCTCTCTCAGGGACTGATCCTTTCTCAGCGGCTGCTCCTCCCTCTGGGACTGATCCTCAGCTCAGTGTGGGGAGATCAGCTGAGCAGCTAGAGAGACCGCCCCCCCACCCCCCCAGCAGCTGAGCCTGGGTCAGGGTGGAGAGACCGGTAAATCCAGAGGGAAATAAATCCAGCAGGTTTACTCTCTGTGTCTCCAGCCCTCTGTCCCACAGCTTTCAGGCTACGGCCTCCTACAGAGAGAGAAGAGGAGAAACAAGGAGCGATGGAGGGTGGATGTGGCAGAGACGGAGAATGGGGGGGGGGATTGATATGTTAGCATAAGTGCATTTTTGTTGTCAAGCAGCTGTCAAAGAATTCTGAGTAGGGCAAGCACCACTGTGTTTGAAATCCACTGCTCAGTTTTGTCCCTAGCATGTCATGAAATGCCCATAAGACACTGGCGTAAGACATTTAAATATAATTAAGCAGCCCATGTCTAAATCTCTCCAGTAGGATTCAGGAATCCTGGTTTGTCGTAACAATCTGGTAACTCACCAACTTCATTTGCAAACCAGCTTGTTGGTACACCATGTGCTGCAAGACTAACATTCAATACAGCCTTTCCTTATTGCTGTATGGCCATCTTGTTTCTTAGACAAACCACCACCAATGAAAACATAACATGCACAAACCAAAAAAAAAATTACAAGAAGATGAGTATGAAACATGCGGTTTTGCCTGAGGGAGATTACTAACTGGAGCCGCAGGAGGAAACATTTCTCCCAGCACACACAGTGAGTGTCAGCATGTCACAAAAAAAGCTTTTTTTAATCAGTGACTGAGCAGGAACAATGCATGAGTAAGTGTTGTGTGTGTGTGCCTTCCAGAGAGGGTGCCAGCACATGTGTTTGAGTGAGTGAGAGAGGGGCAGCAAGCTGCCGCACTGGTCATACAGTTCTGTCAGAAGCAAACACAAAAAAACACTCAGCCACAGCCCAGGGATTACTAGAAAAACTAGTGCTCACACAACACTGAAAGTTTGTGTGTAATGGTTCCCTAGCTTTCGCAAGCCCCTTATTGTTGAAGTTATAGCATCTTGCAGAGTGTTTCTGTGGAGATTTTCTGTGTTTTTATGTTTGTGGTTGTTTTCTTGTACCCAAGCTCTGACAGGACTTAGACATCCACAGAGCAGAGACCCAGTTTTGGTCTCACTGTTTCTCTGTCCAGCACCGTGCTTTTGTAGTGCAAGTGTCCTATGAGCCAGGTGATGACTTACACTGAAACACTAAAACCACGACAGACAGATTTATTTCATCCACTCAACAGTGATCCCAGTTTGCTATTCTCAGCAGCTCCGACCCTTCCCTTACTGATATCCTTTCATCACTGACTGCCTGTTCAGTCACTTACTCTCCACAGGATTGGGTCTTCTCTGGACATAAACAGTGTGTGGGAGAGACTGAAACACACACACATAGCTGTGCATGATATAAGGCATGCCACTGTTGCAATTTTACACAATGTTAGCATGAAGGAACTCCATGAGCATTAGATCAGTTTTGCATTTTAGATCATAACGGATATGTTAGGATAAGGACAGGGAAATCTGACCCCAGATCAGTGCTCTTACTCAGAGACACTTCATGAATACTGGCCTTATGACAGGGTTTGGTTCCACTGTATGTTCTGTCACTTGTCTGGCTGCTCCTGCCCTGGCCAGCCACAGCCAATCAGGGCAGAGACCACATGTCCAGATCAGGATGGCAGCCAATCTAACCCACAGGAATCCCACAGCTGTTCTTAAAGGAGAAATACCCTTCACATTTTAAAGTATGTGAAGTATTTACTGCACCTCAACTGACCAGACATGAGACACAATAAATTACATGCTTTAAACTTCAACAGCATTGTCTAACAGCCACTCGCAATGGAAACTGCGCTTTCCAGTCATCGATACAAGGACCACCCTCCATCTCTCCTATTCTTAGTATATTAAAAGGTATTTAATACGATTATAAAATATCATAATGCACATTTTAGTAGACATACATAGTAAAAACTCAACTCCAGAACTTTTTAAGCATTTAGGCTACAGATATAAAGCAGGCAGGCAGCCTTATTTAAGATGGCCTACAGACTGTGAAATAAAAGACAGCAATTATCAACAACACACTCTGTCATAAGTCAGTTGTTAAGGTATTCTCCAGACATAAAATTGCTCAGATCACATTGCGCTACAGTTCCAGAAATGGCTTCCATTTCAATCACCATAACAATACGCCCTTTAACAAGTGGAGAAAACCCCAAGATGAAAGGAGTGCAATGAGTTAAAACAGAACAACTACAGAATTCCGTGGAAGGAACTACAGTGACTGTGACAAAAGCACACGACCGGCCTGTGTCTAGACTCCATGTGGTAGCTCGAGGGCTGGCAGCCTGTCAAAGATGATCCCCCATTTCTGCAAAGTGTAGCAACTCAATACCAGAGTATGGAATACCAGGCTTGGGTCAGGCCATCGCTTGCCTCAGCTCAGCAGTGCTCAATACCAAGCAAAGGCGTGGTGTGGGGCCCCCTGAATTCCTCAGGACAAACCAAGATTCCCCAAATACTTAAGGCTTACTTTATTTTATAGCTATATATCAAATCCAATAGCATGAACACTATGTGCTCAAACCAGAGGTACCTGAACTCGTGGATGAATGAGATCTCATGAACCCCATAATGGGCGTAGCTACTGTATCAGTCACTTACCACTAACATTAACCAATTAAAAGCAGATGTTCCCCATCACAAAGAAAAATGATTGCTTTGCGTTAGGCTTTGATAGCACATGGTGGCTACGACCTACTTTTGAGTTCACCTCACTAACAAACAACCAGACACAACAGAAGTGGTATTCTATTTCAAAGCAAAGGCCAAATTCTTGTTTACACATGTATTTTGAAGTAACAAATGTCTGAGTTTCTGTGTAGGTGTTGGCTTTGGACAAATCTATTCTGAACGACCAGTGGATGTTTTGGGACCGTTTGGCATCAAATGTGGCCTTGTTAACTACTAAAGTAAGAAAAGAAGCAATATGGCCATCAAAATTTCAGATGAAAACTGTAATAGTGTGAAAGGAGTATACCTTTTGGGGTCATTTACATTTAGAATATTTCTGTTCGAGTCTGGATATGTGCAACCTTAAATTAAAACCATAACATGGGGGGAAAAAAATACTGAAATTAGGAATTTAGGAGAAACATGTAAAAAATAATGACTAAAAAAAAATACTGACAAAATCCTCAAAATGAAACAAGGAGTTCCAAGTAAAAAAAAAAAATGATAAAGAAAGAATGAAATAAAATAGAGCTGAACTCACAGACACATTAACTGGTAGGAACAAACTATAATGATAGTGCAGTGATTGTGCAGCGGAATGTGATGCTTTTGCACTATTAAGTCTTTAAGGTTGTTCCATTCAACTGGAGGTTACAGCATCCCCCACTGCTGAGTGAGACAGAACACACACACACTCACAGGCATACACTCACAGGCGCACACACACATACACACACACTCACAGGCATACACACACACACACTCACAGGCATTCACACACTCACAGGCACACACACATACACACACACACTCACAGGCATACACACACACTCACACACTCACAGGCATACACACATACACTCACACAGTCACAGGCATACACACACACACACACACTCACAGGCGCACACACGCATACACACACACTCACAGGCGCACACACACATACACACACACACACACACACACGGCACCCAAGGAAAGCTCCTGAAGTCCTCCTCAATCAATGCAATCCACTCTCTTAAGCTCCTTAACTCTTCAGCCTGGTGTGCTACATCACCATTCCCTCCTCTGAGCATCTCCTCCTTTTACTGGCTCTACAGTCTAAAACTCATCTACTGCCAGGAAATGGTCATCCAACTCTCGCTATATCAGGGCTCCTTTCACCCCAAGCAAAAGCAATGCCATTTTTATACACTGTAAAAAAGCTAGACCAGGAAGTGACTACATTTTATTTTAACTGTTGATCTTAATCTTAGAAGTAGACATTAAAGTAAAAATAACAAATCACTTGTACATTTTTAATAGCTTTACTCTCTAAACATTGGAATTTTATGTTTTACTGACCACCCATAAGCTATATGATTTTTATTATTGTATTGAATTATGAGCAACAGAGTTGATATAATAACAAAATAAAAAGGCTAATGAAGTTTAAGACCTTTGAGCTTCAGCTGTTTCACTGCTGAAGTTAAACCTTCCTCTGCACTCTCCTCTCCTCACCGGCCCTCTTCCCAGCACAGGCTGTGTGAAACCTTCCTCTACACTCTCCTCTCCTCTCCGGCCCTCTTCCCAGCACAGGCTGTGTAAAACCGCCCTCTACACTCTCCTCTCCTCTCCGGTCCTCTTCCCAGCACAGGCTGTGTAAAACCGCCCTCTACACTCTCCTCTCCTCTCCGGTCCTCTTCCCAGCACAGGCTGTGTAAAACCGCCCTCTACACTCTCCTCTCCTCTCCGGCCCTCTTCCCAGCACAGGCTGTGTGAAACCGCCCTCTGCACTCTCCTCACCGGCCCTCTTCCCAGCACAGGCTGTGTAAAACCGCCCTCTACACTCTCCTCTCCTCTCCGGTCCTCTTCCCAGCACAGGCTGTGTAAAACCGCCCTCTACACTCTCCTCTCCTCTCCGGCCCTCTTCCCAGCACAGGCTGTGTGAAACCGCCCTCTGCACTCTCCTCACCGGCCCTCTTCCCAGCACAGGCTGTGTAAAACCGCCCTCTACACTCTCCTCTCCTCTCCGGCCCTCTTCCCAGCACAGGCTGTGTGAAACCGCCCTCTGCACTCTCCTCACCGGCCCTCTTCCCAGCACAGGCTGTGTGAAACCACCCTCTGCACTCTCCTCACCGGCCCTCTTCCCAGCACAGGCCGTGTGAAACCGCCCTCTGCACTCTCCTCACCGGCCCTCTTCCCAGCACAGGCCGTGTGAAACCACCCTCTGCACTCTCCTCACCGGCCCTCTTCCCAGCACAGGCTGTGTGAAACCGCCCTCTGCACTCTCCTTTCCGGCCCTCTTCCCAGCACAGGCTGTGTGAAACCACCCTCTGCACTCTCCTTACCGGCCCTCTTCCCAGCACAGGCTGTGTGAAACCTCCCTCTGCACTCTCCTTACCGGCCCTCTTCCCAGCACAGGCTGTGTGAAAGCTTTCCTCGTCGCCACTCTGCCAGGTGCTGGATCATGAGCCACAACTCCGCTGCAAGCCCTCACCTGCTTCCTGGCACCAGCTCAAAGCTCATTTTCACTGACTGCACCTGAATGGACGGCAGAGCTAAGCTCTTCCATGCCCCAGTGACCCTGCTGGTGTGCTAGTGTAGAGGCATGCTTTCACACTACTGCTCTCTGTTCACTAACACACCAGTATGTGCCAGAAACACAAAACCCATTTTGCAACAGCATTTTGTAATTAAAGAAAGGATGAAAAAATATCACTGTGTAACTCAGAAGAAAATGCACATATCCAAGCGTGGAGGTTTCTGACCTTCATATCTAACTTCTTTAACTGGGGACCAGAAACAGTCCCTTTCCAGGGGCTCTGCAGGAGATACCATTGGTGCTTGCCCAGAAAGACTTAGAACCATCTTAACCCTGGTTGTACTGTGTCCCACTGATTCAGCCTGCCAGTCACTGTTCAGTAATGAGGTAACCCAGATACAAATATGAATTGTTCAAGTGTTTTACCTCGTAGTCCAAGCTATATTTACCCCACCCCAACCCTTTGGCTGATCATAAATACAGTGGCATGACTCCTGACCAGGAACAACACGACAACCATTCCTGATTTTCTGCACCGGCTTCCAAATAAATGCTGTGGGGATTACAAAATTTTGTTTCTAATCTATAAAATGTCATGATTTGGGCCCAGTATAGTAAAAGATCTTATTCCCCTTTATCACCAAAACAGGATCCTACAATTTAAGTGACAAGCTATCTCACTGGGCCCAAAATTTCACATTAAAACTGCGGGCATTGATTTTATCTTCAGGGTTCCCAAAGCATTCCTTGGATTGTGCTATAAGTAGGAACTCTTTTGGTCTTCATATCAAGACACAAGTTACCTTTTTAGCCACTAGTACAACACTCATCCCCTACAATTAAAGTCTACAAACTACGCAAGTAATGTTTTTCAGACAGAAAACCAGGTCGGCAGAGAAGTACCATGCCATTCCTTGTTTGCAAATGACAGAAAGACAAGGATGAACTCTCACAGGAGTCTTGTGACAACATGTCTGAGCTTCCATGTACAGTCAGGACAGTGGAGTCCCTGCCTACCTTCTTATCTTAAAATGCACCTTTTTAAAGTGCACCTTTGCTTAACTAGTCCTGATGTCTGAGCATCACCACGTTTGACAACATCTGTGTCTTCCACTGACTACCACACCCTTGAACCTACTTTTTGAGTCCCTTTCTTGCATAGATTAAGACACTTACTGATCTTAACCAAAATGAGTCTGAGAACTTTAAACTGCATTAAAAAAAAACATTCAACTTTCTACAGCAAATTCTATCCACTATTTCCTGACTATTACACAGTCATATATATCATTCCTTATCCCCCTTGAACTGATGTGTGTAGAAACTCAAGCCCTTTCACAAACAGTGCAGAGTTCCTGTGGACTGCTCATCCCCAGTCCCAGTTCCTCACTGCTTCATGAATCTGAGGTATTCGACTGTCAGGCCAGGGCAGGTGTGCTCATGAACTGAATACAGTGGTAAATACGTTGTGGGCCTAAACCGAAGCAGCACCTGAATCTACTAGATGGGAGAGAAAGACATGTCTACCACCTGCCATCACACTTCCCTGCACTTACACTTTAAGCACTAATTACTCCAATAACAACTCACCGTTAAAGATGGAGGCCCTAACCATTCAACATTTAATGAAGAGGATAAAAACACATCTGTAATTCCATACTACCTACAGTTTCAAACATTCAGCTGAAGTGCATTCATGCTATGTAGTGTTTACAGTGCATCTGATTAGTGGTGATCACTGTGTTTCACTCCAATATCTGACTACCATGGAAATATGCATGTATGCACATGTGCAGGTCGTTAGATATCTTTTCTGCTCTCTGTAAATACCCATGGAGTTAAGCTGATATTAAATGTTATAAAAGTATTTCATTGTGATACCATTCAACACTAGAAAAAAAAATCCAAGTTTAGCGGTGATTCCTTCTTTCCTTTCAATTTTTTTGTTTCAGTCTTTTGGATTTTTCTAGATCACATCTTCATCCAGTGAGCTTGGCATTCATGGGGACCATGTCAATGTGACTAGCATATTTGCGGTTTTATACAAATAATTAGTCTCGGGGGCAGCAAACAGCTGGCACTTCACCAACATGAAACTGAGCAAATTACTCGTGCCTTGCTCCACGCCTAAAACCCAGTCACTTGCATCGCGCTTTTCAATCATTGGAGTAAGTTTGCTATGATTCTAGCTGAAATTATTAGTGCATATGTTTCAGGTCTTTGTGAATGACAACAACGGTTCTCACAAGCAGGAATTTTTTCCCCTAAATATCCTGTTCAGTGTTATGTTTCATGAGTAGCGAGGGGCTGCCAGCAACCAGGGAAAAATAAACCGTTCAGTAACAGAATGCACCAACACACAAACACAGAAGTCCAATGCATCCTGTAAAGTCACATCAAAAGAAAAAGATTTTTGTTAAAAAATGCCAAGGAGCAGACTTCAGCGCCAAGCTGAAAATAGACACTGCTCTGACACGGATGACAGATTTACTGAGGCGCGATAAGTGCACCATGCAGCCCAACCACAGACCTGTCCATGCAACCAAAGCATGACACACTCACATGTGCAAGAGAGTACCTGGCACAGCTGCCAGGTCCCAGGCAACTGTGTAGCCTGAAGTTACAGTCAGAGGCTTACTGCCATCCCTAACTATCACACAACAGTTTGAGCACCTAAAATCAGTGGTCAAGGAGAGCTGTACCAGTTTTTTGGATGTTATGTCAGTCTGTGCTCTTAATTATAGAAGGAGACCAACAAATTATGTGATCTGAAATCTTGTCCGTTTGCTCATGAATGACAACTAAATATTGTTCCTTTGTCCTTATATCAAATGTGATACTGTGCTCTGAACAAGATGTGAAATGGCACTCAGAAAATGACTAAGCTGAGGCTGGACAACTGGTGGAAACAAAATCAAAACACACAGCAGTGCAGCAGGATCAGAAAAGCCCATCGCTGCTCTGAATAGCACAGCAGGGTCCCAGGGCCTGGTAATGCTCGATACTGTTGCACAATTTCCAAAACTTTGGGTTCACGTCACCCAAAATCCCCTGATTACTCAGCAGCCTGCTCACACTGTGTGTCAGGTCCACCTGCTACTGAGCTCAAAGACTTGAAGAGCAGGCCACAGGCCTGAGTGATGAGACACCAATAACCTGCAGTTATACAGACTAAGAACAACAGCTGACATAACAGTGCCAAAAGTTAAAGACCAACCTATTCAAATCTAGTATCAGGGAAAGTCACAGATAGTGACCTTACATAAACACGAGTGTCAGTTAATGTCAGTAATTTTCATGTGTGCACACAAACATGAAGCAAAACATCAGGTCAGGGCAGGACGAACTGCTATACAGACAGCACCTTCACAGTCAGTGATTACCCAACACAGGGCAATAGGAAACATCAGAGACTGGAAATCTTGCTTGTCCAGCAACAGAACCCTACCATTAACAGAGCGCTGATACTGTGTGCTCAAAGCCGCAGGAAACCCCACAGATCTCCACCAAGAACGGTGCATGCACACTCACAACATTAGTCTTCCTAAGGTGCTGCAAAACACACAGCAAGAAAAACTCATACACTCCACAGTGCAATGACATCTATAACACATTTACTTCACCCCATACCTGTACATAGAGCCACAAACACAAAAGCAATGATAATATCATAGCAAAAGGAGTCATGTAAACACCCTACTCCCTGTGTATGACGATCACTAATTCACGAATCTCTTCCCAGTCTACCAAACCTTCTGCTTTTTAGTTAGAACGAACAGATTCCCATGAACCACCATAATCCAAATTCAATCAGAGTAAATAACTGTATGAAATGTGAAAATCCGACAGCCTCATCTGATAAGATACCCCACGCCTGCTTCGTGACGGCAAATCAAATTCGTGACCTTTCGTTTTACAAAACAAACCACAATACGAATAAAATGTAAGCGGGTAACTGTTTCAGTGTACTGCTCTAGTATCGTTCCACATCTCGCACAATACAAACGGTCATTAAGTGACCAGCAATTGGAAGCCATTGAAGGGGCTTGTTGGTAACCAAATCTCCGTCCAGGAAGACTGCATCCAAGAATTCTCCCAAGAAGATTATTACACATTATGTATACTGTGGTAAACACTGGCAATGCAACGAATAATTTACATGAGAACAATAAATCCAGCAATCTACCTGCGGTACACTGCAGGTGTGTCCGACTTCTGCCTGCGTGTTTTAGGGTGTGTATCGCTGCGGTCCCAGACAATTTAGGCCCAAAATGAATCCCCGAACTCTCGTTGTCTATCACGCAGGCCAAGATGCGCTTCCAACCACAGTTAGAGCCTGTCACAAAGCCAGATTCGTCTGATGGCCTCCTTATCTGCGTATTAGTGATCCCAGTTTCAATTCCAATTCTTAGTTCTCATTGTCCATTGGATTTTTAAAGGGGGTTGTTGGTTTAACAATTCCTCGCGATTGCCTCTCCTTCACAAACAATCCAGAACAGGAACATACACAGACGAAAAATGTCGGACTCCTGTGTCCCAGGAAATTTGAGAACACCTCGACCCTTGAATGAACGGGAGAAAAAAGGTGCTGCTTGCCAACTAAAGAATCAACTCGCACGCTGACTGTTTGTTAGCTAGTAAAGACTTGGCAACGGGGCTATCCAACTCGTTTTAACCAAACCAAGCAAGCGGTAGCCTATAGCCTACAGTCGTTAGCAAGAAACAGAAGCAAGCAAAATCTCTACAAATACGCTGTTAAGAAATTGTCCATGCCATCCCGTGCAATATTCATTCGACCGACAATGTATGATGAACGAGGCGATTGGAGAGTCTGTGTTGTCCTCTCTTATTTAGCTGGTGGTTAATCTTACTTTAATCTATGAAGCCAGAGAGTCTCGCGGTGCAGTACATTTAACGTTAGCCCGATTTCCACCTATGTAGCTACCATATTCCACCGTCTCAAACAGATACAGCTTCGGGGAAACGCCACCTTCACAGCATGTATTCCCATCCTTGGTCGAATTCTGCTGATTGTGGTGTATCTCTCACGCTGTCAGTCAGTTAGGGTGGCTAAATTATTTCCCGGTTATGAAGGCTATTAGCACGGCACGGTGAGAGAGATCATCCCGTGCCGATACACACGGAACGGTAGACACCACGGGCCGCACAAACCTCCCTCTGCAAGCACGGACGGATTATTCCGCCTCCTTCGCGTTCATTGGAGGAGCTCACTGCTAGTCAAGTGAATGAGCTCAATGAGGTGACGCTATGGGGATTCGACGTGCATGTCAAACAAACATAATAAGCGAAATGTGACGTTAATCCCACCCAACAGAATACACGTAATCCCTTCCACTGCACAGACAATAGAAATTTAACTTACATCTGAAGAACGAGAATAACTCGTCCTAACAAACAACGAAGGTAAATGCCAAAGTAAACATGGTTTTAATGGCACACATGTAATAAGATAAAATGGTTTACACGAAGGTGTGACACTAATTAGTGTCTGTGGAAACTAAATGATTTTCAGGGCAGTGTTTGACCCACTGATACACTGACTTGGCTGTGTGGCATACACTTGAAAGATGAAATGCAGTTTGTTGCTGACACACTGACATACTAAACGACAGGTCGTGTGTGTGAGGGTGTGTGTGTGTGTGTACACTGGAGATTAAAGTAACAGCAGGAGTTTTACGGATAACCCCCCCCCCCCCCCCCCCCGCATCCACCCCCACCCACATATCCCAACAAATCTGAACAACATCTGCCATCAGCAGACAAAATAATGAAAATGCATAATGAAAATCATAGCAGTAAATTAATCTATGGGCCAAAAGCTGCAGCACTCAGGATGAGACCAAATGACCCCCAGAACAGCCTGACAAAGAAAACCTGCCTCTATGTTACAGGAGGACCTGTGACGAGAGTCAGTCCGAGAACAAATTTTTGAAACCAAGAAAGAAGAAAAACCAAAAAGGCCAAGACGTCCAGGGTACATGTACAATATTTTGTAACAGAAATGGAAAAGCATGCATTTTGAATGACAAAATATTTACACATTTCAATTTGATTTGACATTAATCTAAATTGGCTTGTACTCTGGATTCTGCATTTAATGTGGGATTGTAATTTAATTGCATGCATCTTAAATTTGACTGTGGCCAAAAGCTGAAAGTTACCCAAAAGACTCAAGTACAGTCACATATGTACATATTCAACATGCACACAGGCACAAGCACACAAAGGCACAGTCGAACACACAGAAACCAGTTCAAGTGATTCATTTAAAAGTATATTACCTTTACATTATAGCATGTCACCAAATGTACACATTGTGTATCTGAAGCCTTTTTCGCATCACTTGCTTCCAGTGTTAAATAATTTATTATATGCACAAATCTGCTGTACCTGGACAGTTGTGTCATTTATGCACACACTGATTTGCCAATCTAAAATGGATTTGTCACTCACCTCTTTCGCAGTTTATGAAAGTTGGATATTCACAATATAGCTTTAGTGACACCCTGTGTATGAAAGTGGAATAACATCCAGATATTCTTGCGGCATGATTATCACCTTTCTGAGGATTGAGGTGTTGCAGGAGTTCATTGCAAGCATTGTTTCTTTCACATTATTTCACACATTCAGCACACACACAATTAAGGTTTGGTTTGTCCACACTGAGGCAGCTCCTAAAATCTCACACAGTTCACTGAAAGTGACTGTGTTGGTTTTTGAAAAATTCAATACCTAATCTTAGAAAAACCCACATATTTATCCTTTCTTCATATACAGTGCCAGGTCCCCACTATAACCCACCCCTGAGAACTCCTGAATCTGTGTAACTTGTGCTTGTTCAGTTGGCTGTTAGTTTTTACCCTGATGTCCAATGGTGAGTGTGATGTAAATACAGTCTGTTGTTACTGGTTACGGTTCTCACTTGGGATGGCAGGCTGCCCAGGGCAAGGTGGAGCTGGCTATTTCTGGGCCTTTCTTTCCAGGCTGGTCCCTTTCAGGGATGAGCAGAGCATGACTGTTAAGTGATGTGGGGAGCAGAGCAGGTATGCTGCCCCTTTCCTGCGTCCTGACAGTGGCCCCTCCCACACTGCTCACATGCCCCTCCCACACCATTCATATGTCCCTCCCACACTGCTCACATGCCCCTCCCACATTGCTCACATGCCCCTCCCACACCATTCACATGCCCCTCCCACACAGTTTACATGTCCCTCCCACACTGCTCACATGCCCCTCCCACACCATTCACATGTCCCTCCCACACAGTTCACATGTCCCTCCCACACTGCTCACATGCCACTCCCACACCATTCACATGCCCCTCCCACACTGCTCACATACCCCTCCCACACCATTCATATGCCCTCCCACACAGTTCACATGTCCCTCCCACACCATTCACATGTCCCTCCCACACTGCTCACATGCCCCTCCCACGCTGTTCACATTGCCTCTCCCACACCATTCACATGCCCCTCCCACACCATTCACATGTCCATCCCACATGCTCACATGCCCCTCCCACATGCTAACATGCCCCTCCCACACCATTCATCTGCCCCTCCCACATTGCTCACATGCAGCTTTGGGCTGGATACCTCCAGCCATCTCCTCAACCTGCACCCACAAACTTCCTCTGGCACCATGAGCTACACTGCTAACACATAACACACCCATCAATCTCCTCAACCATGAGCTATTACGCTAACACATAACACACCCATCAATCTCCTCAACCATGAGCTATACCGCTAACACATAACACACCCATCAATCTCCTCAACCATGAGCTGTCGGCTAACACATAACACACCCATCAATCTCCTCAACCATGAGCTATTACGCCAACACATAACACACCCATCAATCTCCTCAACCATGAGCTATACCGCTAACACATAACACACCCATCAATCTCCTCAACCATGAGCTGTACCGCTAACACATAACACACCCAGCAATCTCCTCAACCATTAGCTACACTGCTAACACATAACACACCCAGCAATCTCCTCAACCATTAGCTACACTGCTAACACATAACACACCCAGCAATCTCCTCAACCATGAGCTGTACCGCTAACACATAACACACCCATCAATCTCCTAAACCTTGAGCTATACCGCTAACACATAACACACCCATAAATCTCCTCAACCATGAGCTATACCGCTAACACATAACACACCCAGCAATCTCCTCAACCATGAGCTGTACCACTAACACATAACACACCCAGCAATCTCCTCAACCATGAGCTATACCGCTAACACATAACACACCCAGCAATCTCCTCAACCATGAGCTATACCGCTAACACATAACACACCCAGCAATCTCCTCAACCATGAGCTATACCACTAACACATAACACACCCATCAATCTCCTCAACCATGAGCTATACCGCTAACACATAATGCACCCATCAATCTCCTCAACCATGAGCTATACCGCTAACACATAACACACCCATCAATCTCCTCAACCATGAGCTATACCGCTAACACATAACACACCCATCAATCTCCTCAACCATGAGCTATACCACTAACACATAACACACCCAGCAATCTCCTCAACCATGAGCTATACCGCTAACACATTACGCACCCATCAATCTCCTCAACCATGAGCTATACCGCTAACACATAACACACCCAGCAATCTCCTCAACCATGAGCTATACCGCTAACACATAACACACCCAGCAATCTCCTCAACCATGAGCTATACCACTAACACATAACACACCCATCAATCTCCTCAACCATGAGCTATACCGCTAACACATAACACACCCATCAATCTCCTCAACCATGAGCTGTACCACTAACACATAACACACCCATCAATCTCCTCAACCATGAGCTGTACCGCTAACACATAACACACCCAGCAATCTCCTCAACCATTAGCTACACTGCTAACACATAACACACCCAGCAATCTCCTCAACCATTAGCTACACTGCTAACACATAACACACCCAGCAATCTCCTCAACCATGAGCTGTACCACTAACACATAACACACCCAGCAATCTCCTCAACCATGAGCTATACCGCTAACACATAACACACCCATCAATCTCCTCAACCATGAGCTATACCACTAACACATAACACACCCATCAATCTCCTCAACCATGAGCTGTACCGCTAACACATAACACACCCATCAATCTCCTCAACCATGAGCTATACCACTAACACATAACACACCCATCAATCTCCTCAACCATTAGCTACACTGCTAACACATGGCACACACATGACAAACACATGGGACACACATAGCACTCTATAGTTATTCACACAGCTTCACATTTGAAACACATTTGAACATTGTTTTTCATCAGCTCGCATTGTGAAATCACATCACTGAGCCTTCCTTTAGCAATGACATCAGAGTCCCTGCTAAGCGCTACCAGCATCGTCCACATGATGGCAGATGTTGACAGTGTGTCAGGACTTTGCCCAGCCACTTCCTGTGTAAACCGAAACCAGACAGACTGCAGATGCCATCACAGTGCACTGTGCTTTCACATGAACAAAGCCCTGCCATTTTTCTCCCTGGGTTAATGAGTGCAGAATACAGCTAAATGAAAACATTAATGCCTGACAGTAAAGCAGTTAGTTATGTTTAAATTAAATTATTTTGTGCAAACCTGAGTTATATGATCAAAAACATTCATACTTTCATACTTTCAATGTTCAATAATTTTAATAATTAAATAAATGATAAGTTAATCAGGAAAATGGTGCGACTTCCCAAGCAATTTTTAATTTCAAGTATATTATCCTTTTTATATGACTATGTCCTTCCCACTTATTGGTTTAAAATTACATCTATCCTTCTACTTATCTGTGTCACAGAAAAGGGGCGTAACTGTGTCTTCCACAGGGAAGTACAAGCAGCCTTAGAGAGACGCAGCGAAAGTGAGTGCTTGAGGAGAGGAAGGAGAAATGAGAACTGAAGAAAATGAAAAGAACACTTCTCAAATATTCCTCAAACATGAGTGCGTTTGAGAGAAGTGCACGTGCATTCCCACAGCTAAAATGACAGTACAGGGATGAAGACAAAATCTAAACCTGCTTTTCTGTTCTACTCAATCTGTTCATATGCTCTTAGCAACAGAATTTTTGGTGACTGATAACGGTAAAATGGACAAAACATGCAATATAACTTTGGTAGAACTGATGTAACTCAGAGATAATGTATGCATGTTACACATTTAATTGTATGTTATTAAAAAATAAACACTAAAATATATGAATAAAAAATAGAAATTGTCTGGCTGAAAGGGGGTTATTTCCACTGCAGTTTAGACTCAGGAGGGGATGCAGCGTTACTGCGTGGGCGAGTTATAGGATATCCTGTGGAGCATGGAGCAGGGCCAGTTCCCTGAACAGACACACACTCACACACACACAGACACTCTCATGCACACACACACAGACACACACTCACACACACACAGACACTCTCATGCACACACACACAGACACACACTCACACACACACAGACACTCTCATGCACACACACACAGACACACACTCACACACACACAGACACTCTCATGCACACACACACTCACACACACACAGACACTCTCATGCTCACACACACACAGACAAACACACACACTCATGCACACACACACATGCACACACAAAACACACACGCATGCACTCTCTCACACACACATATACTCTCACCCACTCATGCACATACACAGACGCTCACGCACACACACAGAAAACACACACACACACTGACACACAGAAGCTATATTGTGAGAACGCCCTGAGGCAAATGTATGCTACATAGAAGCAATGAAAGAAACAGATTATAACAAGTCCAACCTGCCTTCCCATGCTATCAGGACTGGGACGCTCTAGACCCAGAGGGCCTGTCTGTGTTCAGATTTGTGTTTCTGTCACTTAGCCAGGCTCAGTTAGCCAATTAGCAGCATAAACCGGTGGCAGTTTAGCCCACAGCCTCATGTCTGTAAGCACACATCAGAGCAACTTTTAAAAGCCACCCAGTTCATCAGAGATGTAGCTATGATTGCATCAGGCGGATTGCAATCCGCCTGATTGCATAAGGCAAAACAAGAGATAAAGCAGAACCTCATGACGATGGAGCCGTTTGATTAAACTGATAGGCTGAATACTGATGATCCTGTGAGTGTCTGTAATGCAGCAGTGGGCACACCCAGGGCTGGAGGCCTGGTGGTTTTCATCCGGCTCGTTACCCTGTCTCAGGGCTTGGTGTGAGCGCAGGGTCTCCCTCCCGCTTGTTACCCCGTCTCAGGGCCCGGTGTGAGCGCAGGGTCTCCCTTCTGCTCGTTACCCTGTCTCAGGGCCCGGTGTGAGCGCAGGGTCTCCCTCCCGTTCGTTACCCTGTCTCAGGGCCCGGTGTGAGCACAGGGTCTCCCTCCCGTTCGTTACCCTGTCTCAGGGCCCGGTGTGAGCACAGGGTCTCCCTCCCGTTCGTTACCCTGTCTCAGGGCCCGGTGTGAGCGCAGGGTCTCCCTCCCGCTCGTTACCCTGTCTCAGGTCCAGGTGTGAGCGCAGGGTCTCCCTCCAGCTCGTTACCCTGTCTCAGGGCCCGGTGTGAGCGCAGGGTCTCCCTCCCGCTCGTTACCCTGTCTCAGGGCCCGGTGTGAGCACAGGGTCTCCCTCCAGCTCGTTACCCTGTCTCAGGGCCCGGTGTGAGCGCAGGGTCTCCCTCCCGCTCATTACCCTGTCTCAGGGCCCGGTGTGAGCACAGGGTCTCCCTCCCGCTCGTTACCCTGTCTCAGTTAGTGTATTAACTGCACACACCACTGCGAATACCCTCACAGATAAGGCCATGTCAAACATTACATGCGCAGACATGACAACAGTGTTTGGCTGTTGTTCATGAGATAATCCAGAATTAAGAAATGTCAGATGACATGGAATAACTAAGTAATTAAGAGCTGTAGAGGGTGTGAAATGCTGAAACAGATACAGCCTCCATTGTACGTGGATGGGGCTGCATTTACTTGGCTGTAGGTAAGGTTGCTGCTGTCTGTGCTACTGAACTCCTCCTAGGCTTTGGGAGACTGTGGGTAAATGGTACTGACTATGACTGTCAGAAACAGATCAGGGCCAAACAGGGCTACTGACACAGCGTATGGGCTCCGGTGCTACTGGCAGCACACACTGTTTTTACTTAAACTAAAATGACGCTGTCAGACAACAGGAAGTCTGCTGCTCTCCCACCCACTTCCTGCATCACAGGGTAGATTCAAATGAAAATATATCTTCACTTTCCCCCTTTTCCCCGACACAGATGTACCAGCAGTTCTATTGGCGAGTGAGACTCCATTGCCTGAGGAGGTGGACCCGTCCAGGTCAGAGAATCCTACCCTTGCATATGCCACTGGAGGAACATGAGGTCAGCGTATGATTATTAAAAAAGAAACCCTGCAGGTATCCAGCTGGCCAGAAGAGGTCACTAGAGGATACCTGGCCGTGCTTTTACCTGGTGTGACCCATGTTTTTCTCTGGTGAGGCTGAGACAACCGGCAACTCAACTTTCATTTCCTTCCTTTAGGCTCTGTGAAGATTCGATTTTCTGAGTAACAAATGAGGTTAAATGAAAAACAGAAGAAGTGCATCTAACAAACTAAGCGTAGACTGCAAAATGAAGGGAAACACAAAACGGAATATGCCACAGAATTACACCTGAAAACAACAGATCAATAAGTAATGTTACAGCCTTACTGAATACATCAAAATAATAAACCACACAGTTTTTGAGCTTTCATGTTTTATATTAAGTGTAAGTTAACAATAGGAAGTTCAAACAAGTTCAAGCAGGCCATGGCAACACCTCAGTATGACTTGCTGTGGACTTCCTCTTGAGGTGATGATAGTATTAGTGAAGAATCTTATCAACAGGCAGTGAGACACACATAAGGCATTTTGTGGAGGGGGTGTGGTGTGGTGTGGATTTTACAGAAGAAGACATTTTTACAGCAGTTCAAACGCCACATCTGGGAGTAAATCAGTAGAGCCCCACTGCACTGACCCTCGATCAGTCAAAGTTGTTTTACATGAAAGGAGCTCCCAGGCAGGTACCTGAGGCAGACCTACCTTAAAGCCTTCTTTCAGTGAATGACTCAAACTCACACACAGCACACCTGAATTCACATTATTTATTTGAACACCACTCATGGATATGACCGGTATGAAAATGAAAGGATATGAAAATTGAACCTTATTATCGGAATGTAAAAGCATGCAGACACAATGGAAATGTTGCATAATTTCCCTTGAAAAATGAACATTCAGTAAAATTAAAGAAATCAGCAAATCACTACCCCTGGATGTGAAAATACCTGAGAGAAAAAATGACATACATAGCAAATGACAGGTAAGAGTCAATCAGGTGACAGACTTACACCTGTACACAGGTAACACTCACAGGTAACAGTGCAGCGTATGATTAATCTGCTTTGGCTGATGCTTCAAACCCAGGATGATTTTAATAACTGACATTTTACCCATCAGCCCCTGCGCTGCATGTTTACTCTGATTATTCTGCTTCAAGTGCTTCAGTACTGAAGGCAGCAGCAGCAGCAGAAAACTGTCTGCCGGAGCTCAATCTGTAACAGCCTTTCAGAAACGAGCACTGAAAAACCGCCGCTTACAGGGATGCAGCATATATAATATAAATTGAACTGAACCAACAGATTTAACTCGAACTTAGACAAGGCACAGAGCAGAAGTGGACACTTCAGAGAGTGGAGAGGCAGGTTGCTGTATGTGTTCCACCCCTGAACTACACCAGGCTGATTCTGATTAGCACAGCCCCTCAGAAAGGTATGGGAGCTAATTAGTACAAACAGCTGGTTTAGTGCAGCGGTGGAACAAGAACAGGGTGATTCTGCTACTCTCCAAAGCTGGGGTGTCCACCTCTGAGAACTCTAAAATTAAAGTACACACACACAGAGGACTGCAAAATAACCCCTCACAGAATCAACGCTAAATGAAACGAACAGTGAGTCAGCCATGGTTTCACAGCATTGTGGATACACACACATATACATTGGCAGGAGATTTACAGCATTTAGTGCAAACAGCTTTATAATCTAAAGATCACATTGAATAGTGCTGCATTAGTTTTACAGACAATATCTGATTATTTTCAGAAAATTGGAAATTGTACATAGGATTTTAATGTTTTCATAACCATTGAAACCTGACTGTCTCTGTCATGCAAAGAATTTTAAAGATTGCTCTGTATTTGACAAGGGTAGTTTAAATGCACAATAGGACACAGGCTGTACTGAAATATGGCATAATATTCAGTGTGACCTTTGTCCTTTTCACACAACGATCTCTAGGATCCCAGAGAACAGCGAGTTTACCGTTTGAATTCCTGAACTCCTTGCTTAGTGGACAAACCTGCGGAACAAAATTTGGGAGAAAGTTTGATCTGAAATGGGTCAGAGCTAAATACAAACATTTTCAACAATCAATCACGACTGAGATGCAGAGGGAGAAATAGTTCCTCTTAAAAGAAGAAAAAAAAAGCTAGTGAAAAAAACATGACATAAATGTTGATTGAATCCTAGCCCTGTTTTTTCTAAATTGCATATGGCCATAAAGTAGATAAATGAGTTTGATTGAATCCCACCCTATTTTTTTTACTCTTAGATTCACCCATCCAGACATCAAGTTCTTTTTTACTTACCAGGCTCACACTAGGAAACTATGCCACATCACAATAACTGCCAGACATGCCATCCATATTTTAGACCCTTCTGTCTGCCAGTTAACAGCAGCTCCACCTGTGAACAACAGTAAACAGTTTTGAGTAATTGGGTCTATGTAATTGTACCAGGATAGTAATAATTACCAGGCATTTTAACCATGGTAATGATGATGTGGGGGATGGATCCAGGGAGGTATACACAGAATTTGTACACCATTCATAACAAAATTAACATAGAATTGTTCAGAATACACATTTTTACCATTCAGTAGGTACACCCAGAATTTTAGCTCATGAGCCATTAGAAAAGATGTCTGACAATTCAATATGGCAATAACATGTGACAAGACCAGGTATCAAATGAACAGACTTGAAGTCTGATATCAACATGACATGCAATTATGGAAATTCTGGCCTGTTTTACAAGCCCTTTCAAATTGGCAACAGATTTGATGTGTTAAATGACAAATCCTACTCTTGCTTAGGGTTACCATACAAGATAAACATATGTACAAACAAACTGCTACAATAATAAGCTCAGTTTTACAGTAGTTAAATTACTGTTCAACAATTTAATAGCCACTGTTTATGTTGACATGTTTGTGCATTAGAAGTAACTGCAGAGAAACTTTTTAAGCAATGAAAAATATGTCCTGATGTTTGTCACTCAAACACTGCATGTTGAATAGTTAATTGCATTGTAAATAATATTTTAATGGAGTGATTAATTGTACTGTGAATAATATTGTAGCTGAACAGCTAATTGCATGAATAATACTGTAGCCAATTGGTTAATTGCATTTCGCAGGTCATTATTTAATGGCATTATGAATAATATTGTATCTGACTGATTAGTGGTATTATGAATCATATTGTAACTGACTGGCTAATTGTATATTAAATAATTTGCATCTTATTGGAAAATTGCATTGTGGTTAAAATTGCAGATAATTCATTAATTGTACTTTGAAAAATAGTTGAGAGTTGAATTTATCATGATTAATATTGCAGCTGAATAGACAGTATGCATATACAGAATAGTGCAAATTAGCAAATCATCAAAACACATGTAACTTTTACAGAACCCCCACACAAACCCCTGTGTAAGCCATGATCAGATGTGCATGGGTATTAAAAGATGTAATCAGGTGTGAATGAGGTACAGTAAGCTCACCTGTACATTCTGTCCCCACAGTGTCTGAAGCCCTCTCTCTACTGACAGAGTTTACAGCCTCACAGGTGTAGGTGCCACTCCTCTCCACAGTCAGATTCTGTTTCTGTGGAGCACTAAGATTACTTGAGGAGTGCAAGATCTTCTTATCTCTGTACCAGGACAGGGTCACTTCTGTCCCTCTGTCCACAGTGCATTGTATGGAGCAGGAGTGTTTATTATAGGAGACACTGGGCTTTGAAACAGGAACTGTCAAAACACAAAGCCAAAGAATTCAGTATCAAGTAATATATTAATAGTGTAGACAGATAAGAAACAATAGTCAACATCATATCATTAAGAACAATACAGCTTTGTGCAACAGCAGCACTGAGGAAAAACATACATAACATACATAATTAAGACCCAACTTTGGTTAATACTGTGGTTAAAGTGATTAAGTCTGTGCAGTATGAGTATGTCATCATAATTCCACATGAGCCATGTGATCATGACATTACGAGTGAAAACAGGAGTGTATCTGTACCAGCTGCAGTTTCAGCACAGCAGCCATTTGAAAAGCAATATTCTCATGGTTGTACATATCTTAATTTAAATATTCATCTGAGCCAATCAGGGGCAAGTGTGGCAAGTGAATTAAATGAAAACTAGTTGGGCTACAGAAAGAAATTAAACTCCTGAGGCATTATGTATATATCCGGGGTCCACACCTGTTCCCTCAGCTAATTAGGATAACATCCTGAAGTCTGAAATAGAATTAGTCTTCCAGTAATGTGTTATCATATAATATTGTTTTGTTTATTTATTAAATATATGATACTCTAATAATTAAAATAATGTTGGTTAAAAGCGTGTGTTATTATTAATATCAAGATGAGTATTGAGTATTAATATGAGTATCAACTGAGTATTAATCATATTGACAGGAACAGAGTCAAAAATACGTTACTTTGCAACTTACCATTGCCCTCTAGACAACGCAGTCACAAGTATTTCCGAGAACATATGAAAACAGAGATAATTTATATTAAACCTGTTAAAACTCGCCCCCTAGTGGTCCAGGCGTCCGCGTCAGCTCTTCAAACTGTTATTTGTTTTGCGTAATAAACCGCCCTTTTAAATTGATCCATCGGCTGAATTTAACATTTAAGGTTAGATCTACTCATTTCGGCATCCTCAGTCTAAACGGCATCCTCCCGAATGTACAGAGTCATGAAGCATCAACGTGGCGCCATTCAGCCCTTCGCCCCTTGCATGAAACTCAGCCCTCTCTGCTGTTTTCAGCTTAAATGTAAGAATCTTAGCACGACGATGTTCACGAAACCTGTACCTGCAGTAAAGCACTATTATTAGTCAGAGAATACTACTTCTTACCAACGACACTACCTACTTCAAGACAACGTATCTCCACCAGTCAAATTGTGCTGATTTGTATCTACATTTGTTACATTATTTGACGGTTTTTTCAATGAATGAGTTTTTAATCATATAATTAATGGAAAACACGTAATTTATTAAATGAAGAATCATTTGTCTTTTTATGTGCGGTACACATAAAGTAGAACTGATAAACCCGTCACGTACTCAGTTACCAAAAAAATAATGTAGGCCGAAACAGCACTCCGACTAAGTACTTTCGTGTACAGAGAAAATGCGTGTAAATGTGTAATGCGACCTCCTGACAAGATAGATAGGGCTCTACGGCTCTTTAGCTATCCTGGTGCTATGCAATATCCCTCTATCCGGCAGAGAGCAAATCAGCAAGGTAGTGCAACGGGCAAAGGCAAGCCATTGTGGTAGCGAATCGTTTCTGAAGACTCCCATTTTGCTCCGGCTTGATTTGTAAAGTATTATATTAAAGTGGCATTTGAGAGTGGAAATTTCACGACTGAAGCCGGTTTGCGCAAAACCTGCCCATAGAGGGTCAATGCAAAACAAACTTTCATCGTATTCATGCAATCTGGACTTCACCATTTCTTAACCAAAGCGAGGTCATACGGTGTGGTTGCCATATTGGACTTTATCGCAGTACATCAATTAATTAAAGTTTAATATTAAACACTCAGACAGAGTGGCATGGAAGAGTAATAACTATCAAGCCAACTGGACAGCAATAGTACATGATTTTGGCAAAGACTTAAGTTATTACTACGTCACCAGCAAAGCTATATAAAAAGTACCGTACTGGTATCAACCGTTTCCATCTTGTTTTGTAGCAGTGTTCTTCCAATGGTACAATGGTAGCTTAAATGATAACATCTTACCCAATAGCCTTACGTTATTTTGGAGTTTTTTTTTTGTTTTTTTTGTAAATAAAAGCTTTCTGTTTCAAACAGGTCCCCGTCTTACATTACACACCTAACAATAAACCATACTATCTTCGCTGCCTATTAAAAGACCCAATACAGACATGCTACACAAATCGATGATTCTTAATTTTATTTTGACTGAGCATTTGGCATTTTAACCATAGATCAAATTCAAAATTTCTTCAAAGATCAGTATCTTATTTTAAGTCTCTCTACTTAGAAAGAAAGTGCGTTTTTTAGTATCAGCTCACGTGGCCTCATCTTTTGTGTCCGTTTCGGCGGTACCAATGTCTGCAGAATTTCTATGTAGTTTTTTAACGTTAAATTTCTGAAAAGTTTTTAAAAATGGAATGTGGCTAGAAAGAAAACACGCAGGGAATTCCATACGGTGGGGAAAGTTTGGAGGGTACTTGGTAAGTTTGTAATTAGTTTTGAAGAAAAAACACCGGCAGAATGCAGCTTCCTGTACATATATTCAAATTCATGCACATCTAAAAAAATATACTGGGGAATAATTGTGAGAAGTTTTTTTTTTCTTTCTGTGTCACCTGACAGCACTCATATGATGTAAATACTAAATAAAATAAAGTATTGTTTTCTTTCTTCATGTTAATGTTTATGTATTATGTTATATTATATGCATCCTATGTGTGTTAGATCGGACATGCATAGAGTCTGATCCTCTAGTGTTGATGGCTCAGAGGTTCTCTGTAGTTGGAGCCTCCAGCCAGGCCTGTACTGTGTAAACTTATGAAGATATGAGGATGTATGTCAGACCCATGAACACACACACACAGGGGATTTTAGGGGTTTGGGGATATTAACAGGTTACAGAGAGAACAGGTATCAGCACAAACACAATACACAGAAGGATAAAACATAATCACATTACAGTACAGAAATCTTAATCTTTAATTTAATTTTATAAAGAGAAAATCACAGATAGTCTTAAATAAACCAAGAGAGCATCTAAAGTGTAACTTCTTCAATTGTAATATGAGTTACAGAATGTTGTCCATGTCATTCTAATAACACTGCGAGTGTCCTCAGTTCAGAGGCCTTTCTTTCAGAAAAGCATTGCTCCTGCTGAATACACGATTTCAATGTCTAAAAAGCAAGACTGAGAAAATAAGAGCCAGCATCATAAATATAACGAGGTGCACATTTCAACAGCTACGGCCACTCTGTTATACACAGTGATACATACCGTATACAGTAAGCTTGAAGAGTTTTTCCTGGTTACTGTCATCGCTCACTTTATACAGTCCAGAATCCTCCATCTTCAGCCCAGTGATGGAGAAGTGTCCAGTGCTGCTGTCCCACTGCACTCTTTTTTTGAACTTCTCATTAAAATTATTAGGGGGAAGCGTAAACTTACTGCCGGTGACATCTCCAATGACTGTATCTCTGTATGTCAAACTGCCTGCATTTGTCACTGCTGGTGGGAAACTAACAGCGTTTCCCACAACACCATTCAGCTCCTCAGACTGGGCAGAGGACACACTCACTGCTGGAGACAGAGAAAGACCATGTAATGATTTATACTGTACACACACACATACATACACCAAACATAGACAACTAAATACAAGGTTATCTTAATCAATAACTTAATATGGACAGGCACAGAGTGTGGGGTTAAGCTGTGAATTTGAAACTCCTATATGATAATCCAAAGGCACCCAGAAGAGGAATTAATAAGAGCATATGAACATATAATCAAAACAGGCCATCAAGCTGTACTTGATGCAGTACTGAACATGCCCAGGGTCTCTGCCTTCACCATGTGACCTTGCAATCTACTCCATGATGTGAAAGCTCATGGTGCAAAATAGTACTTCCTGGTATCAGCACAGAATGTACCTGTAACTAACTTACATCTATGCCCCTAGTTTTGACAAAACAATTCAGCTTCAAATATCTTTTGTAGTGTTGTAGATCAATGGATTGACCACAGATTAATCATATTCCATAAAATCATCATAGTCACTATAAACTTCAATATTTTAAAACTAAAAGAATATATAGCCAGGTTCATTGTGTTTATCTGTTACTTCTCTCTACCCGTCAAACATCAGACAGAGGAGAACAACGGAGGACTGTATACACTATAATATTATACTAAAATATTATTTTAATTCAAAATGCCCACCTCTTCCTTTTAATGATTTGATCGACACATGAATTGTCCGCCTAGAGAAACATAAGATTAACCGTGAAACGATTCGCACATACTTTTACAAACTGGGCTCCTAGGTACCTGTCAGTCACCTGCATTTTTTGGCGTGTCATTTCCAGCAAGCGCCCACCCTTACGTCTGCAGCATCCGGGACGGGATGGGACAGACCCCAAAACCACCAGGCGAGTGCGCAGCGGAAACTGCGCGCTTTTTTTCTGGTGGAGGTGCGCGCCTGCGTTTCCCCGCCGCGCCTGCGTTCTACTGCCGCATCTCCCTCCGCCAGGGTTACAGAAAATCACGCGTCATACCTACACTATTTTTAACGACCCAGATTTATTAAAGTTGATCGTATTTTCAGCAAACTGAGTCGTGAATTACAACCCCACAGCATATACTTCTGTCGATGTTAGCGCTTAAATAACTATTCCATAGTATTATTTTTATTTACATTAAGTGTATCAGTGATTGGCATGAATCAGACAGTTTGGCACACATAATGTACACCAGTAAAGATATTTGTTGGTTTTGTAATGAGTATTTCGTTAATTCCTTTATATAAGAATTTGAAATTCATTGAAAAAATACCTATGCAAGAAAGTGATTCAGCAAAACACAGTTCGCTCTTGAGATACCACAAATCAATGATCCAGGTTTTTCTGTACAATGATCAAATTACTAATTGGCTACATTCGATTATAGCCTATCTCCGCTAGCGCTATCACTTCGGATCGGGGTCGCATTGTTGCTTTTACAAACGCCCGCTGATTTCCCTTGAGCTTCCCAGTGGTCACTGCAAAGTCTAGCGGATCAGTGCAGCGGTAAGAGACAGAGACCATCCGTCCAGCGCGATCGATTTTAACATTAGCTTAGGCGTTCACCGACATACAAGTTGTAAATGAACAGAAGATGCTTTAACAGCCAGTCACCCATAAGGTCTCATGTTTATCATGTTATAACAAGCTGTCATTACGCATGCATTCGTTTATTAGGGAAAACCGGTGAAAATGCTCCATATGTTCAATAAACCACATTTCACCTACGGATGGGAATGACTACAGAACTACTTTCGATTTGCTAACTTCAGCAGGTTTGATTGCTACAGATCGCTCGCTACCGACCTAAAACAGCTATTCGAAAGCTGACTCATTCCGAAGAAGAAAAATCCACTATAGCGTAGCTTACGTACCTGCTACACACAGCAAAGTAACACAAAAGACTATCTTCATTTTTGTTTTGCTCCTCAGCAGCTGCGTTGAATGGAGGTTGTTCAATCGTTCGGTACCTTCTGCTCACTCTCCTCCCCGTTACCCAGTTTTACGAGGTCTGGGTCTTATCTCGACACGCCTCCTCTCTGGTTCTGTTTTTAACCCTCCTCGCCAGGAGCTCCCCTGCATGCGCGCGGCAACGCTGACCCGCTTCACCCTGCAAACCGGATGTGCAAGGTGCAGTAATTAAAGCACAATTCAAGCGAAACAACTGTACCTTATATTTCTCTTAAATCCAGAGGGAACGTTTCTGCGTGGGGTGGCCCTTCCCCTTTCTTGTCGCATCATCACAGTGTAAAAAAAGTATGTGGCTACATTGCTACTTTCTGTTCATCTATACAGGTGGATAGTTACTGAAGCAGGTTAGGAGAAAGACTCTACTTTCAGGAAGCAACTCAGTGCCCCAGCAGAGTAGCACACACTGTGGTCCTCCAGGACCAGCTTACAGACCACTGGGCTACAGAGAATCCAGCTCGGGGTCAGACCAGGACCTGATCCCTGCAAGGGTGTGAACCCCTGATACAGTCAGCTATAAAACTAAAACTAACCCCCCCCCACCCCAAACAATGTGTACCCCTGATACAGTCAGCTATAAAACTAAAACTAACCCCCCCCCCCCCCCCCCAAACAATGTGTACCCCTGATACAGTCAGCTATAAAACTAAAACTAACCCCCCCCACCCCCAAACAATGTGTACCCCTGATACAGTCAGCTATAAAACTAAAACTAACCCCCCCTCACCCCCAAACAATGTGTACCCCTGACACAGTCAGCTATAAAACTAAAACTAACCCCGCCCCACCCCAAACAATGTGTACCCCTGATATAGTCAGCTATAAAACTAAAACTAACCCCCCCACCCCCAAACAATGTGCACCCCTGATACAGTCAGCTATAAAACTAAAACTGACCCCCCCACCCCCAAACAATGTGCACCCCTGATACAGTCAGCTATAAAACTAAAACTAACCCCCCCACCCCAAACAATGTGTACCCCTGATATAGTCAGCTATAAAACTAAAACTAACCCCCCCCCCACCCCCAAACAATGTGTACCCGATACAGTCAGCTATAAAACTAAAACTAACCCCCCCTCACCCCCAAACAATGTGTACCCCTGATATAGTCAGCTATAAAACTAAAACTAACCCCCCCACCCTCAAACAATGTGCACCCCTGATACAGTCAGCTATAAAACTAAAACTGACCCCCCCACCCCCAAACAATGTGCACCCCTGATACAGCCTGCTCCTAAATAAAAAATCAACAACATCCTTGATGAAAATCAAGAATTCAAAGCAATTAAACAACATCAATAATGAGTTATGAAACATTGTAATTGAAAACGATACCAGAAACCATATTCTTTTAGGCTAATAAAATATCTTTGTTTTGTACTATTTTTCTCCAAAGCACATGAGATAAAATATAGATTGTTATGATGTTCAATATTGTTTTGCTGTTCTGATTGTGAAGCATTTTCACAGTTAATCAGTAAACCAGAGGTACGTGCCCTGAGCCGTGGTCTGAACAGGGTGCGTTGAGAGTGATTTACAGTCAGTAAACACTGGCCCACATGCAGGTGATTAGATAAATTACACTGGAATTTATGTCGTGCCAACTCCTTACCTGTGTTCCAGGTGGTGATCGTTTTGGCTCCATCTTGAACAGCACCAGAATCATAACAGAAATTGCTTCCTGAGGAGCAGCGGCATACTAGTGCTGTTAACATGAACCCAGTTAACCCTCCTTCATGCAAACTTACCTTATACCCTCCGCTGCACTGAAACTCATTAGTGTTTCTCTAAGAGCAGCTATAGTGTCAGAGTATCTGTGCTGTGACCTGGAGCTGAACTATCAAAGTTAATGTAGATCCTGTACAGCAGTAAAACTGAGTTATCAGTCAGTCAGGCTGCTCTCTCTGTTTCCTGTTTCTGCCCCAGTCCCTCTGTACCACAGTAACCCCGGGGGCAGCAGTGACTGCCCCTGTTTCCTGTTTCTGCCCCAGTCCCTCTGTACCACAGTAACCCCGGGGGCAGCAGTGACTGCCCCTGTTTCCTGTTTCTGCCCCAGTCCCTCTGTACCACAGTAACCCCGGGGGCAGCAGTGACTGCCCCTGTTTCCTGTTTCTGCCCCAGTCCCTCTGTACCACAGTAACCCCGGGGGCAGCAGTGACTGCACAGAAAACTGACATAGAGCAAAACTAAGCACATTTATCAGCACATAGTAAAGGTTCAAGAGTGGACACTCTACTCAGAAGGAGCAAAATACAACTCCTAAAAAATCAAATGGAGACAGGAGGGCCTGGGATTCCCCTGGGATTCCCCCCGCCCCATACTGTCCTCTGTGACAGGCAGACACTAAATCAGCCAGCTCAAGGTTCAAGCTCATGCACTACAGAAGTCCATTATTCTCCAGACAGTGACTGAAACACAATAATAGAGAGGAATCCAGATCATAATAGCGCTCGGCTATTGACTATTAAACTGCTATAATAGTGCCTACAGAGGCTGTGTTTTGTTCTGCCAGTCTATTCCCTCATACTGTGCTGACACCATGAAGAATGCGGTACCTCAATTTTGTAGTGTCACACTTTGCCACAAGGTGGCAGCACACCTTAAGTGTCTACGGGCAATGGTGGGGAGCATTCTGTCATAGTCTCAGACTCGTGTGGGAGGTTTCAAAATCCGGATCTACAAAGAGCCATTTCAGAGATGCTGTCAATGACCTTTTGGCTGTATCTCACAAAGAGCTCTCTGAAATGGCAAGAAATCTACTGTTTCTGTCTGTTTGTGAAGATTTGGAGCTTTGTTTGTTTCAGCTGAGATGTATCCACCACTTAATGTTGTGAATCCATGTTCTCTACAGCGGAGGTCTGGGGGTATAATGTCAGGGTGGCATCACTATCTGGGGTGGGGCTCTGTATCTTATCTTTAATGTGGGCTGAAATATTTCTCTTCATCATACTGCAGTGATCTAGCAGATGCTCACATCATTTGTAGCTGTCAGTGAGGGAGAGCATGAGAGCATTAGCCTGATCAATATAAGCAACAGAGCCAGATCTGGCTAACAGCATCCTCACACCAGCAATTAGCCAATAGCAAACAATAGCATTGGTTCTGTATATGAAACAGAGGAACTAATGCTAACTGTGCTAACCTGAATGAAGAATACAAATCCTGATTACAAACATGACAGATCTACAGGAAAAGAGGCCCTAACGAGAAAAAAAACATACAATCATAAAAAATATAATATGCAGACTCTAATCTTAATTATCTGATTTTTTTTGTTTTTCTCTCTATCTCTCTCTCCATCTCTCTCTCTTTCTCTCTGTTGTTCATAAAGCATGGTGTGTATCTTATCTTGGTGGTGTGGGGGGGGGGGGGGTGCGTGGTTTGGGTTGGATGTTTTAGCCACACCCCCATAATGACCAGCAGACAGGAGCAAACACACCCCCATAATGACCAGCAGACAGGAGCAAACACACCCCCATAATGACCAGCAGACAGGAGCAAACACACCCCCATAATGACCAGCAGACAGGAGCAAACACACCCCCATAATGACCAGCAGACAGGAGCAAACACACCCCCATAATGACCAGCAGACAGGAGCAAACACACCCCCATAATGACCAGCAGACAGGAGCAAACACACCCCCATAATGACCAGCAGACAGGAGCAGCCACATTTCTTCTCGGTGGACCATGTTAGAGTAACTGACTCATTTCCCTGCTGTGAAATCACTGCATAGAGCAAAACACTCTGTTTGGGTTAAACTGCACCTTGAGTTTGGATCCATTCAAGCAAATTATGCCCTGTGCTGGTGTGTGTGTGTGTGTGTGTTTGTACATGTTTGTCTGTGCTGGTGTGTGTGTGTGTATGTGCATGTGCGTAAGCATGCATGTATGCGTGTGTTTGTGTGTGTGTGTGTGTGTGTGTGTGTGTGTTTGTACATGTTTGTCTGTGCTGGTGTGTGTGTGTGTGTGTGTGTGTTTGCACCTGTATGTGTATATATGTGTATGTGCATGTGTAAGCATGCATGCATGTACATGTGTGTGTGTTTGTGCATGTTTGTCTGTGCTGGTGTATGTGTGTGTTTGCACCTGTATGAGTATACATGTGTATGTGCATGTGTAAGCATGCATGCATGTATGTGTGTGTGTGGTTGTATTGCTCTTACCGTTTTATTATTGGGCAGTTTTGAGTTTCCTGGCCTCACTCATTAGACTCAAACCCTACAGTGCCATGAGAAGCGGAGGCCATCTGGGGTCAAGACTGACCTTTTACCAGCTTCTGCTGAAGTTAAGCAGAAACATCTGGCTCACTGCCGTCTCCCTTCTTCTGTGGTTTCCTGTCACTGTGCAAGTTCTGTGGCCTCTCCATCTTAGACAGTATCAGTGTTTACGCTCATGCTCATGCAGGCTTATCCAGAGTGTTGCTGCAACCAACAGCAGCACAGACTTTTAAAAAGGTGCTAATAACCTGCCAGTGCTCCGCACACCTCCAGGTGTGCAATGGAATGACCGGCCATGTTCCTTAGATTGTGTTTTTCACACACAGTTAGCAGGTTTACCAGATTTTCTATAGGCAGTCTTAGGATTCACAGTCTACCCCATTTCAGAATACTGACCAGGATTTAGTGTGCAGAATGTCATGCATATTCCAAAACTGCCAATTAAATATGAACTAATACTCTAAACCTATATGGATTTAATTTGAAAATGATAAGAGTAGGAGTGAGGGCAGTCCTGAGCCCCAGTGTGACCCTGCTCTGTGGGGTAAGAGCCCCAGTGTGACCCTGCTCTGTGGGGTAACAGCCCCAGTATGACCCTGCTCTGTGGGGTAACAGCATAAGGTGTGACCCTGCTCTGTGGGGTAACAGCGTAAGGTGTGACCCTGCTCTGTGGGGTAACAGCCCCAGTGTGACCCTGCTCTGTGGGGTAACAGCCCCAGTGTGACACTGCTCTGTGGGGTAACAGCATAAGGTGTGACCCTGCTCTGTGGGGTAACAAGGTAAGGTGTGACCCTGCTCTGTGGGGTAACAGCCCCAGTGTGACCCTGCTCTGTGGGGTAACAGCGTAAGGTGTGACCCTGCTCTGTGGGGTAACAGCCCCAGTGTGACCCTGCTCTGTGGGGTAACAGCATAAGGTGTGACCCTGCTCTGTGGGGTAACAGCCCCAGTGTGACCCTGCTCTGTGGGGTACCAGCCCCAGTGTGACCCTGCTCTGTGGGGTAACAGCGTAAGGTGTGACCCTGCTCTGTGGGGTAACAGCATAAGGTGTGACACTGCTCTGTGGGGTAACAGCGTAAGGTGTGACCCTGCTCTGTGGGGTACCAGCCCCAGTGTGACACTGCTCTGGGGGTAACAGCGTAAGGTGTGACCCTTCTCTGTGGGGTAACAGCGTAAGGTGTGACCCTGCTCTGTGGGGTAACAGCCCCAGTGTGACCCTGCTCTGTGGGGTAACAGCATAAGGTGTGACCCTGCTCTGTGGGGTAACAGCCCCAGTGTGACCCTGCTCTGTGGGGTAACAGCCCCAGTGTGACCCTGCTCTGTGGGGTAACAGCGTAAGGTGTGACCCTTCTCTGTGGGGTAACAGCGTAAGGTGTGACCCTGCTCTGTGGGGTAACAGCCCCAGTGTGACCCTGCTCTGTGGGGTAACAGCCCCAGTGTGACCCTGCTCTGGGGGTAACAGCGTAAGGTGTGACCCTGCTCTGTGGGGTAACAGCCCCAGTGTGACCCTGCTCTGTGGGGTAACAGCATAAGGTGTGACCCTGCTCTGTGGGGTAACAGCCCCAGTGTGACCCTGCTCTGTGGGGTACCAGCCCCAGTGTGACACTGCTCTGGGGGTAACAGCGTAAGGTGTGACCCTGCTCTGTGGGGTAACAGCGTAAGGTGTGACCCTGCTCTGTGGTGTAACAGCCCCAGTGTGACCCTGCTCTGTGGGGTAACAGCATAAGGTGTGACCCTGCTCTGTGGGGTAACAGCCCCAGTGTGACCCTGCTCTGTGTGGTAACAGCCCCAGTGTGACCCTGCTCTGTGGGGTACCAGCCCCAGTGTGACCCTGCTCTGTGGGGTAAGAGCCCCAGTGTGACCCTGCTCTGTGGGGTAACAGCCCCAGTGTGACCCTGCTCTGTGGGGTAACAGCATAAGGTGTGACCCTGCTCTGTGGGGTAACACACATATTTTGGGAGGAGGGGGGTTTGTTTTGAAGTTGGCTGTATCAGAGGCATACATTGTTTGGGGGTGGGGGGTTAGTTTTGGAGCTGACTGTGTTAGGGGTTCACATCCTTGGAGGGTTCAAGTCCCGATTTGACGCTCGAGCCCAGTGGTCTTTAGTTCTGGTCCTAGGGGACCACAGTGTGCTCCATTTCTGTTGTTACTCAGCAGCTAACCCACCTCAGCTGGTTTCTCTGGTCTGAAATGCTCTTGTAGTCGCAGGTGAAAACAAAAACCCGAATGCACTGTGGCCGACAGGGACGGGAGGTGCCAGATGCGATTCAATAATCACTCATACCGTTGCCCAGGTGTCTGGTTTCTGCAAAGCAAAGCTGAGGTTGATTGAGGTGTTCTGTCTGATGCTACAAAATCAGTCCTGTGACAAGCCTCACACAGAGCACCTCATGGATTATTCCTCACTGTGCCTCACACAGAGCACCTCATGGATTATTCCTCACTGTGCCTCACACAGAGCACCTCATGGATTATTCCTCACTGTGCCTCACACAGAGCACCTAATGGATTATTCCTCACTGTGCCTCACACAGAGCACCTCATGGATTATTCCTCACTGTGCCTCACACAGAGCACCTCATGGATTATTCCTCACTGTGCCTCACACAGAGCACTTCATGGATTATTCCTCACTGTGCCTCACACAGAGCACCTCATGGATTATTCCTCACTGTGCCCCACACAGAGCACCTCATGGATTATTCCTCTGTGCCTCACACAGAGCACTTCATGGATTATTCCTCACTGTGCCTCACACAGAGCACCTCATGGATTATTCCTCACTTAAAACGGGTCCTTTTATTCAATGACAAGAGAAATTCCTCAAGCGTTCTCCACTTCATGGACTGTAAAAGATCAGTGGTCAACTCTGCAGAATAAATAGAGCTCCATCCTCCATCTTGACCTTTAAAAAGCAGAACAGAGCAGAAGAAACTAACAAAAGTCAGTTCCATAATGAAAGGAAACTCCACATTTCAACATTTTGTTCAGCAGGAACAGTCTTAAACTATGGGATGTCAGCTACATAACATTAAACTTCACTCACTATTTTTCCACGATTGTGTTTATACAGAAAAAAGCAGAAGTGTGGAGAAAGAAAGACTGAACTTCTGAAAAAGAGCCACTTGAAAGAAGAGAAAGAGGAAGTGGGCCTGTGCTGTCAGCCTCTGTCAGTTAGCTGCTCATCCTGCAGCTTGTTTCCATCAGAGGGGTGAATGAAGTGGTCACATATGTAAGACTTTAATCTCTGCAATTCCTTCTCTCACAACCACTGAGATGCTGCAATTTGCAGTTCCTATGGCAACTATTATATGTACTGTACATTATGGATATTCTTTCCAAAAGTGAAATGACACCATGACCAAAAAAGGTAAGTAAGCATCAGATGTTATTTGTATTTTTCTGAAAAGAAAGGGGAGCACACAGACTCAGACTGGAACACAGACTGAAGGCGCAAATGTTTCATGTTCATGGTGCAGCCCTCTGTCCTGGAGCTGAATGCTGGGGTCCCTGACCCATCACCCCTGACCCATCACCCCCTCACATATCACCCCTGACCCATCACCCCCTCACATATCACCCCTGACCCATCACCCCCTCACATATCACCCCTGACCCATCACCACAGACCCATCACCCCCTCACATATCACCCCTGACCCATCACCGCTGACCCATCACCCCCTCACATATCACCCCTGACCCATCACCGCAGACCCATCACCCCCTCACATATCACCCCTGACCCATCACCGCTGACCCATCACCCCCTCACATATCACCGCTGACCCATCACCCCTGACCCATCACCCATCGCAAACAGTCCATAGTACAGAGGCTGGCTTTTACAAGGATAAAGTTTGTGTGTGTGTGTGTGTGTGTATGAGTTTGTGTTGGTGTGTGCATGTATGTGTGAGTGTGTGTGAGTGTATGAGTTTGCGCGGCATGTGTGTGTATGTGTGAGATTGCATTGGTGTGTGGGTTTGTATGTTTGTGAGTATGTGTTGGCGTGTTTGTGTGTGTGTGAGAGTTTGTGGTGAGGTGGGGTGGAGACAGACACAGCAGAGCTTAGATTCAGGAAGTCCAGGCTACAGACAGTTTCGGACAGCGAAGCGCTTATATCTCAGCAACATGACAACGGCTGTTATACTGGTATATACATGCTGGATGGCAGGTAAGCCTCTGTTATACTGGTATATACCTGCTCCAGTACAGGTAGGACTCTGTTATACTGATGTATACCTGCTCCAGTGCAGGTAGGACTCTGTTATACTGATGTATACCTGCTCCAGTGCAGGTAGGACTCTGTTATACTGATATATACCTGCTCCAGTACAGGTAGGACTCTGTTATACTGATGTATACCTGCTCCAGTGCAGGTAGGACTCTGTTATACTGATATATACCTGCTCCAGTACAGGTAGGACTCTGTTATACTGATATATACCTGCTCCAGTACAGGTAGGACTCTGTTATACTGGTATATACCTGCTCCAGTACAGGTAGGACTCTGTTATACTGATATATACCTGCTCCAGTACAGGTAGGACTCTGTTATACTGGTATATACCTGCTCCAGTGCAGGTAGGACTCTGTTATACTGATATATACCTGCTCCAGTACAGGTAGGACTCTGTTATACTGATATATACCTGCTCCAGTGCAGGTAGGACTCTGTTATACTGGTATATACCTGCTCCAGTGCAGGTAGGACTCTGTTATACTGATATATACCTGCTCCAGTACAGGTAGGACTCTGTTATACTGGTATATACCTGCTCCAGTACAGGTAGGACTCTGTTATACTGATATATACCTGCTCCAGTGCAGGTAGGACTCTGTTATACTGGTATATACCTGCTCCAGTGCAGGTAGGACTCTGTTATACTGATATATACCTGCTCCAGTACAGGTAGGACTCTGTTATACTGGTATATACCTGCTCCAGTGCAGGTAGGACTCTGTTATACTGATATATACCTGCTCCAGTACAGGTAGGACTCTGTTATACTGGTATATACCTGCTCCAGTACAGGTAGGACTCTGTTATACTGATATATACCTGCTCCAGTGCAGGTAGGACTCTGTTATACTGATATATACCTGCTCCAGTACAGGTAGGACTCTGTTATACTGATATATACCTGCTCCAGTACAGGTAGGACTCTGTTATACTGATATATACCTGCTCCAGTGCAGGTAGGACTCTGTTATACTGATATATACCTGCTCCAGTGCAGGTAGGACTCTGTTATACTGATATATACCTGCTCCAGTACAGGTAGGACTCTGTTATACTGGTATATACCTGCTCCAGTACAGGTATGACTCTGTTATACTGATATATACCTGCTCCAGTACAGGTAGGACTCTGTTATACTGATATATACCTGCTCCAGTACAGGTAGGACTCTGTTATACTGGTATATACCTGCTCCAGTACAGATAGGACTCTGTTATACTGGTATATACCTGCTCCAGTACAGGTAGGACTCTGTTATACTGGTATATACCTGCTCCAGTACAGGTAGGACTCTGTTATACTGGTATATACCTGCTCCAGTACAGGTAGGACTCTGTTATACTGGTATATACCTGCTCCAGTACAGGTAGGACTCTGTTATACTGATATATACCTGCTCCAGTACAGGTAGGACTCTGTTATACTGGTAGATACCTGCTCCAGTACAGGTAGGACTCTGTTATACTGGTATATACCTGCTCCAGTACAGGTAGGACTCTGTTATACTGATATATACCTGCTCCAGTACAGGTAGGACTCTGTTATACTGGTATATACCTGCTCCAGTACAGGTAGGACTCTGTTATACTGATATATACCTGCTCCAGTGCAGGTAGGACTCTGTTATACTGGTATATACCTGTTCCAGTGCATTATTAGTCTAGTGGATTACTTATACTTCATCTAGGTCATTGCACTGCATTGTGGAGTGTGCATACATTGAGGTGGAGTGAGAAAGTGAATATTCTCTACACACTTAGTACTGGGATGAAGGAATGCTTACATCAGAGTGATGGATACATGACTCAACAATGACTGATGCTCTGTTACCCATATAGGATGAATACACTTATGGCCAAGCTACAATTGACATGACTTCCATCACAGGGAGCTTACAGTAAAGCGATTACACATATGCATTTATTGGCATATTCTATACAGATAGGCACCAAAGTTTCAACACAGGACAGAGCAAAACAAAAGTGCAAAAACAGCCCATTCTTAGAAGGACACAGAATCTTGAAAAAGCCACAAACTCTGGGGCACCTGCTCAAACCACATGGCATGGGTGTAAATCAGGCGTGCTTCAGCATGCTGCTGCAGAGGGAAGTGAGATGGATTTATTCTCTGTGTACTGAGAGCCGCAGTGAAAAAGCTATGGCCAGACATCATGAGCAGACGCAGTGAGGGAGTTAAGGCCAGACGTCATGAGCAGACGCAGTGAGGGAGTTAAGGCCAGACGTCATGAGCAGACGCAGTGAAGGAGTTAAGGCCAGACGTCATGAGCAGACGCAGTGCAGATGAGCAGACGCAGTGAAGGAGTTAAGGCCAGACGTCATGAGCAGACGCAGTGAGGGAGTTAAGGCCAGACGTCATGAGCAGACGCAGTGAAGGAGCTAAGGCCAGACGTCATGAGCAGACGCAGTGAAGGAGTTAAGGCCAGACGTCATGAGCAGACGCAGTGAAGGAGTTAAGGCCAGACGTCATGAGCAGACGCAGTGAAGGAGTTAAGGCCAGACGTCATGAGCAGACGCAGTGAAGGAGCTAAGGCCAGACGTCATGAGCAGACGCAGTGAGGGAGTTAAGGCCAGACGTCATGAGCAGACGCAGTGAAGGAGCTAAGGCCAGACGTCATGAGCAGACGCAGTGAAGGAGTTAAGGCCAGACGTCATGAGCAGACGCAGTGAAGGAGTTAAGGCCAGACGTCATGAGCAGACGCAGTGAAGGAGTTAAGGCCAGACGTCATGAGCAGACGCAGTGAAGGAGTTAAGGCCAGACGTCATGAGCAGACGCAGTGAGGGAGTTAAGGCCAGACGTCATGAGCAGACGCAGTGAAGGAGTTAAGGCCAGACGTCATGAGCAGACGCAGTGAAGGAGTTAAGGCCAGACATCCTGAGCAGACGCAGTGTAAATACATACATACATATACAACTGTTTGACATTAACAAACTGTGCAAGTCCCCATTTCAAATCTACATCAAATCTATACTTTAAACAAAATACTCAGGCATAATACTCAGCTGTAATGCGATAATTCACTTCATTTATTAATAATGTATGTTTGATATACTTTCCCAAAAAGATGCATGGGTTAGGGATAGGGTTGGGTAAGGTCGGGTTAGGGGCGGGGCTGAGTAAGGGCAGCAGGTGACTGGATTGGTTGGGTATGGTCGGGTTGGGGTGGGGCTCGGTAAGGTCAGGCGATTGGTTTGGTTGGGTGAGGTCGGGTTAGGGGCGGGGCTGAGTAAGGGCAGCAGTTGACTGGATTGGTTGGGTATGGTCGGGTTGGGGTGGGGCTGGGTAAGGTCAGGCGATTGGTTTGGTTGGGTAAGGTCGGGTTAGGGGCGGGGCTGAGTAAGGGCAGCAGGTGACTGGATTGGTTGGGTATGGTCGGGTTGGGGTGGGGCTCGGTAAGGTCAGGCGATTGGTTTGGTTGGGTGAGGTCGGGTTAGGGGCGGGGCTGAGTAAGGGCAGCAGGTGACTGGATTGGTTGGGTATGGTCGGGTTGGGGTGGGGCTGGGTAAGGTCAGGCGATTGGTTTGGTTGGGTAAGGTCGGGTTAGGGGCGGGGCTGAGTAAGGGCAGCAGGTGACTGGATTGGTTGGGTATGGTCGGGTTGGGGTGGGGCTGGGTAAGGTCAGGCGATTGGTTTGGTTGGGTAAGGTCGGGTTAGGGACGGGGCTGAGTAAGGGCAGCAGGTGACTGGATTGGTTGGGTAAGGTCAGGTGAGTGGCCCGGGCTGGCTAAGATCAGGTGACTGGATTAGTTGGGTAGGATTGGATTACGGGCAGGGTTGGGTAAGGTCAGGTTACTGGATTGGTTGGGTACAGTCGGGTTTTGGCTGGGTAAGGTCAGGTGACTGGATTGGTTGGGTAAGGTCGGGTTAGGAGCGGGGCTGAGTCAGGGCAGCAGGTGATTGGACTGTCTGGGTAAAGTCAGGTGATTGGCTGCAAAACTGGACATGATAACCAAACCCCCCCAGCCCCTCGCATGTGTGGATTGCTTTCACACTGCCAATTCCCTCCCCAGGTGTACATGTGCCCCCCACCCTCGCAGACTCAAACATGCTGAACAGCATCGTGGGAGAGGAGGTTATATTCCGCGTCCCAGTGAAAGAGACCGGATTCATTTTCAAAGATGATAACAGCATCGCTAAGGTGGTCGACCACCGCAGCTACATCACCAACATCAACTACAGCGGCCGACTGCACTGGAGCCATATCACGGGCTTCTTCGCCATCCCCAGCCTGTGGAGAAACGACTCTGGAAAATACAGAGTGCAGAACAACGACGGCACAAACATTTACCAACTGACTGTGTGGGGTGAGGATGACTGTGTGACACTTCAACTTCCACTCCTACAAATGGAAGTTAAACATCTAAGAACAATGCTAAACACAATATCTAAACACTGAACTTAGCTAAACACTATCATTAAGGATAACAATTCATAAATTTAAACAGATAGAATGTGAAATGTTAACGGAAAACAGGATGACCAATTGTACTTACTAACTGGCATGAACGCACATGGGAAAACACAACAATTCTACAAGGAACAACACTCAGACTTAACAGTCCTTCTCCATCTCTTGTCATCTAACTCTGATTTATTTTCCCCCGATGTGTCTGGCTATAGTTCCCTGTGCTGTGATTGGCTGAGATCCTGCATGCCTCTCACATGCACAGGGAATGCAAACTCAGAACCGCGCACAGCCATTCTCTCCTCTACAATGCTCAGAACCGCAGGCAGCCATTCTCTCTTCTACAATACTCAGAACTGCACGCTGCCATTCTCTCTTCTACAATACTCAGAACCGCACGCAGCCATTCTCTCTCCTACAATAACCACGGCCGAGTTTATTAAAATATTCATTTGGGACACACTGAGCCTGTATTGCACATCGTACTGTATCGTACCATTTTACTGAGTGATCTTTGCCTGGATATTAAGAGTATGAATGACATGTTAAAGTGTATGAAGTTGTAATCTGCTCTGTCACACACAGGGTGGAGTCAGGGCTCAGTGTGTACTGACCAGTGCTGAAGGCTCTCCTTGCTTTTGTGTCTCTGCACAGATCCAGTTCCGATACCTCGAGTGTCCAGCAGGAACAAGACGAAACCCACCTGCAGAGTGCTGTGCTCTGTGGAGAACGGGAGAGAGGTCACCCTGTTTTGGCAGAGAGAGGGGAAGACACTAGCCTACAGCAACAGCAACAGCACAAGCCTGTCCCTCCAACTACAGATCGAGTACAACAGCGCCCCCTACAGCTGTGTCGCAAAAAACCCAGCAAGAACGGAAAAGGTCACTGTCAAACCTGAAGAGTTCTGCTTTGGTGAGACACGATGAGGGTTCTGTATTTAAGATGATTAGAGGCAACTGGGTGGCTCATCCTGTTAAGGCACTGCTCCAGTGTGTGGATGGGCCCCACGGTCTGCATCCTGTTAAGGCTCTGTTCCAGTGTTTGGATGGGCCCCACAGTCTGCATCCTGTTAAGGTACTGTTCCAGTGTGTGGATGGGCCCCACAGTCTGCATCCTGTTAAGGCACTGCTCCAGTGTGTGGATGGGCCCCACGGTCTGCATCCTGTTAAGGCTCTGTTCCAGTGTGTGGATGGGCCCCACGGTCTGCATCCTGTTAAGGCATTGTTCCAGTGTGTGGATGGGCCCCACGGTCTGCATCCTGTTAAGGCACTGCTCCAGTGTGTGGATGGGCCCCACAGTCTGCATCCTGTTAAGGCTCTGTTCCAGTGTGTGGATGGACCCCACAGTCTGCATCCTGTTAAGGCACTGCTCCAGTGTGTGGATGGGCCCCACGGTCTGCAGATGTATGTGTGTGTTGTGTGTGAGTGTGTCAGTGTTGCTGTACTGATTGGTGCGTGTGTGTATCAGTGTTGCTGTGCTGATCAATGTGTCTCTTACAGACTCAGTCTCAAAGCCCCGTATCACAAGCACAGCAGCTGAGGGGTACCAGGGCAGATACTGTTCACTCCTCTGCTCTGTGGAGAACGGGAGAGAGGTCACCCTGTCCTGGCAGAGAGAGGGGGAGACACTGTCCCACACCAGAAGCCCTGATCTCAACACCCTGACTCTGCTTCTGGAGATAAAAGAGTCCAACATCACCTACAGCTGTGTGGCCAAGAACCCCATCAGTGAAGAGAAAACTATTTTCTACCCCTCACAGCACTGTAGGGAGAAAGGTAAGGAGCAGCTTTCTGTATGGAGGAGGGTAAGGAGCAGCTCTCTGTAAGGAGAAAGGTAAGGAGCAGCTTTCTGTAGGGAGGAGGGCAGGGAGCAGCTCTCTGTGGAGAGGAGGGTAAGGAGCAGCTCTCTGTAGGGGGGAGGGTAAGGAGCAGCTCTCTGTAGAGAGGAGGGTAAGGAGCAGCTCTCTGTAGGCAGGAGGGTAAGGAGCAGTTCTCTGTAGGGGGGAGGGTAAGGAGCAGCTCATTGTAGAGAGGAGGGTAAGGAGCAGCTCTCTGTAGAGAGGAGGGTAAGGAGCAGCTCTCTGTTGAGAGGAGGGTAAGGAGCAGCTTTCTGTCGGGAGGAGGGAAAGCAGCAGCTCTCTGTAGAGAGGAGGGTAAGGAGCAGCTTTCTGTCGGGAGGAGGGTAAGGAGCAGCTCTCTGTAGGGAGGGGGGTAAGGAGCAGCTCTCTGTAGAGAGGAGGGTAAGGAGCAGCTCTCTGTAGGGAGGAGGGTAAGGAGCAGCTCTCTGTAGGGGGGAGGGTAAGGAGCAGCTCATTGTAGAGAGGAGGGTAAGGAGCAGCTCTCTGTAGAGAGGAGGGTAAGGAGCAGCTCTCTGTTGAGAGGAGGGTAAGGAGCAGCTTTCTGTCGGGAGGAGGGAAAGCAGCAGCTCTCTGTAGAGAGGAGGGTAAGGAGCAGTTCACTGTAGGGGGGAGGGTAAGGAGTAGCTCTCTGTAGAGAGGAGGGTAAGGAGCAGCTCTCTGTAGGGGGGAGGGTAAGGAGCAGCTCTCTGTAGAAAGGAGGGTAAGGAGCAGCTCTCTGTAGAGAGGAGGGTAAGGAGCAGCTCTCTGTAGGCAAGAGGGTAAGGAGCAGTTCTCTGTAGGGGGGAGGGTAAGGAGCAGCTCATTGTAGAGAGGAGGGGAAGGAGCAGCTCTCTGTAGAGAGGAGGGTAAGGAGCAGCTCTCTGTAGAGAGGAGGGTAAGGAGCAGCTCTCTGTTGAGAGGAGGGTAAGGAGCAGCTTTCTGTCGGGAGGAGGGTAAGGAGCAGCTCTCTGTAGGGAGGGGGGTAAGGAGCAGCTCTCTGTAGAGAGGAGGGTAAGGAGCAGCTCTCTGTAGGCAGGAGGGTAAGGAGCAGTTCTCTGTAGGGGGGAGGGTAAGGAGCAGCTCATTGTAGGGAGGAGGGTAAGGAGCAGCTCTCTGTAGAGAGGAGGGTAAGGAGCAGCTCTCTGTTGAGAGGAGGGTAAGGAGCAGCTTTCTGTCGGGAGGAGGGAAAGCAGCAGCTCTCTGTAGAGAGGAGGGTAAGGAGCAGTTCACTGTAGGGGGGAGGGTAAGGAGCAGTTCTCTGTAGGGAGGAGGGTAAGGAGCAGTTCTCTGTAGGGGGGAAGGTAAGGAGCAGCTCACAGTAGAGAGGAGGGTAAGGAGCAGCTCTCTGTAGGGAGGAGGGTAAGGAGCAGCTCTCTGTATGGAGGAAGGTAAGGAGCAGCTTTCTGTAGAGAGGAGGGTAAGGAGACAACAGTAAGGAGCAGCTTTTGGTGGGGAAGAGAGTAAGGAGCAGCTCTCTGAAGGGATAAGAGTAAGGAGTACCCCTCTTATAACAGTATATCACATTGAGCAGACACCCTTATCAAGAGCAGCTAATAAAATGCATCCATGTTTACATTATCATTATTTAGCTGACGCTTTTATCCAAAGCGACTTACAGTTGATTAGGCTAGCCAAGGGCCAATTCCTCCTGGGAGTGATGTGGGGTTAAGGGCCTTGCTCAAGGGCCAAACAGCAATGGTGTTCTTGCTGTGGCTGGACTGGGGCTTGAGCCACCAACCCCAGGGGTCCCAGTCATTTACCTTAGCCACTAGACTACAGGCTGCCCCATTTACATCAGCTCTGTTCAGAGAGAGTGTTGAAGGTACTGGGTTATAAGCATCAAAACGAATCGTTGCAGTCAGTCCATCAACCTTCAGCAAATCGCTGGGTGCCATAGAAAGAGCAAAAAAGGTTGAGGAGAAGAGGGTTTGAGGAAATTATGCTAAGTAGTGATAAATATATACAAATACTGTCAAACCAGAAGAGATGCATGGAGATCAGGATTATTTACACATTTATAAGAATGCATTTTATGTACATGTTATAAACTGACTGCATGTTCCCTGATTAAGAGACATAAAGAAGAAAAGGAGCAGGGTCAGTAGTTTGTGTAGTTGTGGAGTGCAGGTTGGTCAGTAGTTTGTGTAGTTGTGGAGTGCAGGTTGGTCAGTAGTTTGTGTAGTTGTGGAGTGCAGGTGGGTCAGTAGTTTGTGTAGTTGTGGAGTGCAGGTGGGTCAGTAGTTTGTGTAGTTGTGGAGTGCAGGTTGGTCAGTAGTTTGTGTAGTTGTGGAGTGTAGGTGGGTCCAGAGGTGATTTTCTGTACCTGGCTGAGCTAACCAGGGAGAAGAAGAATAGCAGAAGCATTGCAGAGGGAGAGATGGGTCCTGTGCACTAGCAGTTAGATGTTTAGCACGTTAAGGACTGTAGACATAAGAAATTAAATTTTCTTTCTGCCTCTGGTTTGTGACTGAAACTGCTTTCAGTTACCTGTAACCATCTTTCTCTCTCTCTCTCTCTCTCTCCAGGTGGTCATTCCCATGATGCAGTGGTGTACATAGTGTTGGTGTTGAGGCTGGTGGAGTTTGTGTTGGTGACTCTGGCAGTTCTGCTGTTAATCCGCCTGTACAGAGAGGGAAGAGTTCTTACTCAACATCAACACAGGTAACTGCAAATATCAAACTACACACGACTACACAATTCTTCTACTACAGCACTATTAATGTTTAAACACCAGCAGCTTTAATGTTCTAATAGAGCAACTTTAATATACTAATACAGCAGAATGTATGCTGTAATTCAGCAACATTGAAGTTTTTATTACTGATCTAGTTTTATTTTTGTTTGCAGCACTGGGAGGAGGAGGAGACGCACATATGAGGAAGTAGATACAGAACTGTAGACATAAACACACACATACACAAACATGCGCACGCACACACACGCACGCGCATACACACAGACACACACCAGGCGCACAAACACACACACACAAAACATGCGTGCACACGCACGCACACTCACACGCACGCACACACACACACCAGACGCATAAAGACACACACACACACCAGATGCACAAACACACACACACACACACACATGCACACGCACACACACACACCAGACACATAAACACACACACACACCAGATGCACAAACAAATACGCACACACACACACACACACACACAGATGAATAGCTTAACAGACGTACACAAATATAGCAGGAATGTCCCAAATGCACAAAGATTACAGCAGTGTCAAACAGGATGTGAAGAATAACGGTGCATCATGACCTGTTAAACTCCATGTGAATGACAGCACTTGTGTTTTACTCAATATGGCAGCTAACTGTATAATGTTCTACCAGCTGCAGTTACATTAACCCACAGCAAGAAATGATGCAGCCCAAAACTTTGTATTATAGTGAAAGCGATTTCTGGTATGATACGCACTTAACTCAAAATCTGGGAATGTGTAGTACTTCTGAATGTTTTTTTAAAACGAAAACACATTTTTCTAAGATAAATGATTAATGTCCTTTGATCAGCACCTGTTGCTTTTGTTTCTGTTTTATTGCTTCTGTTTTATTCACTATACCAAAGCTCAGCAGCTTCTGATGGAGTCTACAGGAAGCAGGCAGCCAACAGAAAGCAGCGGTTTTCTGTGGGCCTATTTAGGGCTGTCACGAGGCTTACGTTTGGGTTAATTGCTAACTGTGAGCCAAATTACTGTGGGGGCATTATAGTGGGTGGGGGGGGGGGGAGACACAGCCTGAGCCGGATGGAAGTACAGTCCTTCCTCATTCTGTAACTGGAAACACACACCCCACCGCTTAACAGGAAATATTTATTTAAACCGCCAAAAGTGAAAGACAGAAAGGCTTACAAAACATATTGCGCAACACGGATATTGTACATTTTATCACATGGATTCACTTCACGGCCAGTGTTACGATTATAAGATGACTCTGACACCCACAGGCAAACTCTACCCCAGTTCAGCTCCTTTCCCAGCACTGTTCCTGGCTAACTTAGAGCGCCCAGGTTCACTGTATCACTGCTTCAGCATCTTTAGTTCAGTCACTCTGCAGTCCCCAGTCTGAACTGCGCAGTCACTCTGCAGTACCCCAGTCTGTACTGCGCAGTCACTCTGCAGTACCCCAGTCTGAGCTGTGCAGACACTCTGCAATCCCCCAGTCTGAGCTGCACAGTTACTCTGTAGAAGGGGCATCATGCAAACCAAGTTTGTGGTTGGACACCATTTTCAGACATGTTCAAAACCACACACAAGACATAAAAAATAAACATATGCATATATTAATATTCTTGAAACTTTTTAGACTTAATTGTACGAACACAAACATTTAATCTACTTTTTAAATCTCATGCTGGACATGAAGCGTCCTGTCCTGTCATTTTTTTAATCCATAAAACGCCTCTAACTCTATCTGCTGCATTCTACCAATGGAAATAAAACAATAATATAAAACCGTCACTGACAGGATGATGGTCATACATTCAATAATAGCTGCAAGTGAGTAACTGCAGACAAATTCTGTATGTGCCCTGTGCAGAGTTACTACATGGGCTACAGTTTCCATCAGATTGGAAAAAAGAGCAAGGCATACCGAACACACATCCACAAAAAACTCCTGGCTCATAAATTAATCGGCAAAAACAACATGTAAGCAGATACTGAACCATGTAACTATTTACAGTTGCCGTAGTGCATTATGCGGCTAGCATGAAATTAAGCTAGCAAGTTTGGCAGTGTAACATTTAGCTAGCTAGCTAGTTAACGTCAGCCAGAAAATAGTTCGCTAGTTGTGCCCAAAATGCGTGAAATAGAACTGGAAAAGGCTGTGTCAGTGTTTGTGGCTAGCACTGACGGACAGTGCAATCGGTACAGCCAATACTAAACTGACAAACGAGCTGAAGCTGGTCTGCCGTTATAACTAAGGATAGGAGACCTTGCTGGCTAACGTTAGCTAGCTAACATTAACATAGCTAAGTTGGTAACGCAGCTTCACAAAATGTCTGTATATTGCATATTGATTAAGTGGCAGGCCAAGTAGACATGTGCGTCATACTGTTTGACAGTTTTAGGCTACTGCAGCATATGTCTGTGGGACAACACAGAAACAATTCAGTTGCCTTCTTATTCTTGCAGTATCACATTTGCTTGGCTAGCAGTTGTAAGCAGCTACACATAGCTAACCTTGCTTACTGCCGCTGAGATGTGAGATGAACTCGTGGATGACGGGCAGTTATCGGTGGAAGACCGGAAGGATGAGGGGTGGGAGATGGTGCAGGGGATTTAGAGGTGCGATCTGACGGAGGAAGTTCGCTCATTTCAGCTAAACCTAGGCCTGGTTACCCTGACTCCAGGCTTAACGATGTAGGCAGGTTATTGATTGATTGATTGATTGATTGATTGATTGAATAATTAATTTACACATTTTTACAAAATATTGTGTGGGCACATGCCCACCTGAATTGACTGGCATGACGCCGCTGCTCTGCAATCCCCAGTCTGAGCTGCGCAGTCACTCTGCAGTCCCCAGTCTGAGCTGCTCGGTCACTCTGCAGTCCCCAACCTGAGCTGCCATGAAGATAGGCTCACTCTGCAAACGGAACCCCTGGGTGAGGCTCCAGCCAATCACACGCCCCTCTCTGTCTGGGTGAGGCTCCAGCCAATCACATGCTGCCCTGTGACACTCCCAGCTCAGGTAGGACTAATAAAAAGGTTTTGTCAGAGAAAGAATCACAATGTGTAATCTTACAAACAAACGTATAACTCAGACACGCATACAGAGTTCAGCATGTTTTATTAGCACAGCAGTGTGTTAACATGAGAACAGAACATTACTGGAACGTTTAAACAGCAGAGTACACGGGTAATGAAACCTTCATGGTTGTTTGGCAGTCTTTGGCTTTATTGTTTTGAACATGAGTAACGGAAAACCTTTTACTACTGAAAAGAAAATAAACATGATGCAAAGTAAGGCACTTTGGTTTTTTTATACTACAGTGTAGAAGAGAAAGGTCTTACATCTCTGCAAAACACACGCACACACACACACACACACACACACACACACAGTCACACACATTTAATTGCATTATGTACACAAGACAGTATGAATATTGGGTTACAAGAGGGAAGGTTCACATTTGGAGGTCTTCCTGTTGGGTTACAGGAGGGTCACATTTGGAGGTCTTCCTGTTGGGTTACAGGAGGGACGGGTCACATTTGGAGGTCTTCCTGTTGGGTTACAGGAGGGACGGGTCACATTTGGAGGTCTTCCTGTTGGGTTACAGGAGGGACGGGTCACATTTGGAGGTCTTCCTGTTGGGTTACAGGAGGGACGGGTCGCATTTGGAGTTCTTCCTGTTGGGTTACAGGAGGGACGGGTCACATTTGGAGGTCTTCCTGTTGGGTTACAGGAGGGACGGGTCACATTTGGAGGTCTTCCTGTTGGGTTACAGGAGGGACGGGTCGCATTTGGAGGTCTTCCTGTTGGGTTACAGGAGGGACGGGTCGCATTTGGAGGTCTTCCTGTTGGGTTACAGGAGGGACGGGTCGCATTTGGAGGTCTTCCTGTTGGGTTACAGGAGGGACGGGTCGCATTTGGAGGTCTTCCTGTTGGGTTACAGGAGGGACGGGTCGCATTTGGAGGTCTTCCTGTTGGGTTACAGGAGGGACGGGTCACATTTGGAGGTCTTCCTGTTGGGTTACAGGAGGGACGGGTCGCATTTGGAGGTCTTCCTGTTGGGTTACAGGAGGGACGGGTCGCATTTGGAGGTCTTCCTGTTGGGTTACAGGAGGGACGGGTCACATTTGGAGGTCTTCCTGTTGGGTTACAGGTTGGGACGGTCCTACTCCTGTAAACAGCTACACACAGCTTGCACATGCTGCTTACCGCATTATTTCACAGCTGTATCCTGAACTTCAAAGAAACAAACATCTAAAATGTGGACATCTTTTTACAATGTACAGAGAAGCAAACCCGACTTACAGCATGACCTCTGACCTCCTTTAGTGGCAGTTTGTTGTCCACCCCTACAATCAGAAACACAACAGAGTTTATTCTGCATGCAGGTGATACAGCTGTACTATAGCAGAGGAAACAATTCCATGTAACTGGTTTTCTAAAATGATACAGCACATCAAGAGCTAATTTGTCCTTTTCAACTTTTTCATTGGTTTCACTGTACATTTTTAATAACTATACGGTTTAGTGTGCTATTACGGTTCTTTTCTTTCTGCTTGGCAGTGAGCAGTAATGAACTGTAGGTGAACTTCGACACCAAGCTGTTTGATGGAAATGAGGATAAACTCTGAGCCTCGGGGAAACTCGGGCTGCTTTCTGTAACTGACAGACAGGGACTCTGTGATTAAAGAGAAGCCCAAGTCATACTTACGGATATAATAAATAGTGAAGCCTAAAATAACAGTGACAGCAGCCGCAGTTGTCAGAAGGATAATAAGGCTGACGTTTGGTTGTGTACTGCCACCTGAGGGGGAGAAACGGAGATATTCAACACACTGATCAAGGACTGTGTGTCATACAGCTTCTCTCACTCACAGAGTTAATAAGACTGAAATCACTGGGAAGATCAACGCAAAGCTGAAAAAGTGAATAAATTTTCCTACTAATCATGGTGGAGGGTATTTTGTTTCTTATATACATGTTCATATTTCATACTGTCTGGTCTTAAAGGTTTAATGTATATGATACATTTTTTCCAATTTTCAACAAATCAGTCTTTCTGAGTTCTTAAATTGTAGGTCACCCTCTCCATTACAAATATGCAGCTCACCAAGTAAATCCACTCCTTTACAGGAGGTATTTCTGTATTCTGGGATCTCTATGAAAAGATGTCTTTCATGTCACCATCAATATTCTTACCAGCTATTTATTTATCCCTCAGTCTCCAGTAAGGCACCTCCTACTCTCCTAGATTCAGGCTGAAAGGTATTTTGTATGAAAGACAGTTTCCAGGATAGGATGAACTTTTTTTCTGATTAATACATCTTTGAACTTACCATTCCCCTCTAGACAAAGCAAAGTATTTCCAGGAGTAAATGAAAAGAGAAAAGATGATATGTCAGAAAGAGAGCAGTTATGATAACATGAATATTCACATTGCACTACAATCTCATGAGTGTTTTTCTTTTACAAAGGGAAGGCAGAGGCAGTACAAAAACATATTAAAAAATAATAATACAACAAAAATAATACTGCTGCATAGAGCATTGTACTGTAAACGCACGCACACACGCACACACACACTGATACTTACTGTACACAGTCAGATTGTAGAGTTTTTCCTGATTAGTATTATTCTGTACTACATACTGCCCAGAATCTCTTTGCTGCAGCCCAGTGATGGAGAAGAGTCCAGTGCTGCTGTCCCACTGCAATCTGCCTGTGAACTGCTCAGACAGGTGCTTCATCTGTCTGTTGGTAACAGTTCCAATGGATCTGCCAGCATGCATCAAACTCCCTTCATTATGCACTGCAGTTTGGAAGGTGACAGTGTCTCCCACTCTGAGATTCAGCTCCTTAGGCTGGGCAGAGGACACACTCACTGCAGGAGACACACAGAGGACACACTCACTGCAGGAGACACAGAGACAGGCTGTTATCAGGGAGAACCTCCATACTGTACACTGGTGTCTCATCATGATTACGCTGGGGCTTGAACCACCCACCTCCTGGGTCCCAGGTCCCCCTGGGTCTCCACTAGGCCATAGGCTCCTACCCACAATGCACTAGGTATGGATATCCAGGTTGCAGCATGGTGATATCCATAATCTCATCATGTAACAGTGTACCTGCTGCATTCAGTGTAATCATCAGCTTTCCTGTGACTGTGGTGCTGCAGGAGCACAGGCTCACTGTCCACTGCCTCCTGCTTTACTACGGCAGCCCCGTCTGACACACTTTACAACAGCAGCCCCGTCTGACACACTTTACTACAGCAGCCCCGTCTGACACACTTTCCTACAGCAGCCCCGTCTGACACACTTTACTACAGCAGCCCCGTCTGACACACTTTACTACCGCAGCCCTGTCTGACACACTTTCCTACGGCAGCCCCGTCTGACACACTTTACAACAGCAGCCCTGTCTGACACACTTTACTACGGCAGCCCTGTCTGACACACTTTACTACAGCAGCCCCGTCTGACACACTTTACTACAGCAGCCCCGTCTGACACACTTTCCTACGGCAGCCCTGTCTGACACACTTTACTACAGCAGCCCCGTCTGACACACTTTACTACAGCAGCCCCGTCTGACACACTTTACTACAGCAGCCCCGTCTGACACACTTTCCTACGGCAGCCCTGTCTGACACACTTTACTACGGCAGCCCTGTCTGACACACTTTCCTACAGCAGCCCTGTCTGACACACTTTACTACAGCAGCCCTGTCTGACACACTTTACTACAGCAGCCCCGTCTGACACACTTTACTACGGCAGCCCTGTCTGACACACTTTCCTACGGCAGCCCCGTCTGACACACTTTACTACAGCAGCCCCGTCTGACACACTTTACTACAGCAGCCCCGTCTGACACACTTTACTACAGCAGCCCCGTCTGACACACTTTCCTACAGCAGCCCCGTCTGACACACTTTACTACAGCAGCCCCGTCTGACACACTTTACTACAGCAGCCCCGTCTGACACACTTTACTACAGCAGCCCTGTCTGACACACTTTACTACGGCAGCCCTGTCTGACACACTTTACTACGGCAGCCCCGTCTGACACACTTTACTACGGCAGCCCCGTCTGACACACTTTCCTACAGCAGCCCCGTCTGACACACTTTACAACAGCAGCCCCGTCTGACACACTTTCCTACAGCAGCCCCGTCTGACACACTTTACAACAGCAGCCCTGTCTGACACACTTTACTACAGCAGCCCTGTCTGACACACTTTACTACGGCAGCCCTGTCTGACACACTTTACTACGGCAGCCCTGTCTGACACACTTTACTACAGCAGCCCTGTCTGACACACTTTACTACGGCAGCCCCGTCTGACACACTTTCCTACAGCAGCCCCGTCTGACACACTTTACTACAGCAGCCCTGTCTGACACACTTTCCTACAGCAGCCCCGTCTGACACACTTTACAACAGCAGCCCTGTCTGACACACTTTACTACGGCAGCCCTGTCTGACACACTTTACAACAGCAGCCCTGTCTGACACACTTTACTACAGCAGCCCTGTCTGACACACTTTACTACGGCAGACCTGTCTGACACACTTTCCTACGGCAGCCCTGCTCGTGTCTTCTCTCAGATGCTCATGTCACCCCCCCCCCCCATCCATGTTTATTGGGTGTTATAGCTCTCATCACTTGCTGCTAGACTACAGAGCACTGCAGCGGCATACCTCAGTCAACCATCAAACCGTACACCCCGGCCAGCTCTCAGTCACGCCTCCGGGTTGTAACAGTTTTATGGTTTCGATTATGATGTTTTTATGGTTTTATGTTTGTGTTATTAGGGCTTCCTCTATGGATGTGCTGTGTTTGTTTTCAGGATATGTGTTTTCTGTTCCAGTTAGCATAGTCATAGTTAGACAGTGCACTCTCTGGTCTGTGAATGCTCTGAGCCAGGTCTGGCACTAATGCTCACATTAATGGCTGAATGCCAATTCTGTTCTCCTACCTTGTAATTAATAATAACATGGAAAAGACTGCCTACCATATGGCTGTGATATAGTATAATATGATACTTTAGCCCAAAACAAAGATAATGTACAGTGCTCCATAACACTTCACAGTGGGAAGCAGGTTACTTCCCCATTGTGCACAGGAAATACATTCAGAATGTTAAGTGTTGCATGCGGTCCAGCTGAAACTAAAACACTTAAAGTGTTCATACTTTTGGACCCGCTCTGTGGAGCTCCATTTACTGCGCCCTTTCACTCAGTATCTTTCCGATCAAAGCACGAGGCTGTTAACACAACTATCAACACAGATCCCTCACAAACCTCCCAGAGTATGATGCAATATTACAAAAAAAAAGCCCAAAGGGGGGCGGTTGTTTGGCGCTGCTCTTCGACCAGGAAACGGCTTTGGTAGATGTCCAACCATTCAGCAGAACTGTCCAGCCATTCCTGGGAACTATCAAGCAGTGCTCCGGCGCGTACTCGCACAAGCTTCTAGTGTAATAGCTGAGGGTGTGTGTTTCTATCGAGCCGGAATCCTTCTCTCGGCAGAGATATCATCACTTACAGTTCGCCAGTTATACACGTGAACTCCGCCGTAGGACGCATTTACATTCGAAATAAACCACAAAGCATGCTTATGAGTGTTGGCCGCCAATTTTGAAATATTACCGTAAAACTGTGGTACATACAGCTATGAGCTACCAGGAAAGATACATCAACGCATTTTTTACAGATAAAAACTAAAATGAACATATAATTAAAAACCAGAAAACTATTTATTGCCGCTTCCTATTTTTGTAACACTTCCTCCAGCGTTTCGTAATATCTATGTCACAAAGAAATGAAGACGCTCTGTAAGGTTCTTTATCATCTGTCCTGATTTTCACGCCTGTGCACAGCACGGTCGCTGAAAACGATGGGGCGTTCAGTCGGTTAAAGTTGGGCGGAACTGCACAGATGCAGCACTCAACTGGATCATAATACTCGAAAAAAGGAACTCCACTTCTTCCACCTCATCTCCTCCCTCCAGTTCTGAGACATTGGAGAGAGGGAGGAGACGCGGTGACACAAGTGACCTCCTTTCCTCCATTATCTGCTCGTCTTCTCCCCTCTCCCATCTCACAGCTCGGAAGAGTGGACACGAGGTGGGTGTGCAGAAAAGGAGGACACATTTTTTGAAAATTGGGACACACCCAGTAACTGTCTTGGTAATAGCCGACGCTCTCTGCCACAGAACTGATGTAAAAACGCAAAAACACAGACGATGAAAGCAAGGATGATACCCCGAGCGTTCTTTGCTGTAGTTGTACTTGTTTCCAAGTGTCTCGTAATTGTCTCTGCGCATCTCTGTCTGCGCTCCCCTGGGGATTCTTCCGCGTGCCACCCAGACCTGTAAATGTTTGATTTCTTGCCACTTAATCCCAAAAGCTAATACTGAGGTAACTGGCGCACCAATATATAGAGAGATCAGTGCAGCGGAGAGACGGTCGTCTTATTACCTGCGATGCAAAGAAAGCATATCGAGAAGATGCCCTTCATGTTTGATTCTTCACAAATGTTGGGCAGTTCTTCAGGTCACCCTGGGTGTGTGCCCAAATCTTTCCGCTCCTTACCCAAACTTAAAGTCGACTCCTATCCGGAAACATGTAAAGGAAAGGAGGGGAGGAGATACGTTTCTATTATATTGAGAAATCGGCTAAAACAACACTGGTTAACAATTGCTTAACGTGCAATGTTGTAAGTATATTAATTCAATTCTCACGGAGGGAAATGCAATAGGGAGAGAATACTGACAGGGGACATTAAGAGCTAAATCCAGAGAAAATGTTGAACACAGTTGCCCTGCGTTATTGTTTGCATCAGTTCAGTGATTTAACATATCACTTTAACTCCTTTAGAAAAAAAAGAGAGATATGGGGTGTGTTTTCAAATTAGGCAAGAATTGAAATGATATAACCATATATTGAGTTTCTCTTCTGTCATTTCATAGGACAACAAATATGATTTTTTTTCTGGATAAAACAGATATGAAAAAACCAAACTTATCGCTGGCTTCATATCTGAAAAAAAAATCCACAAGCGTGTCTGAAAATCCCCCGTGGAGCTGAGAGTATGGGCAGCTACCAGAAACCCTCCAATGAGGAAAGGAACGATGAAAGAACATGTTTAACCCAGAGCACTGAAACTGACACCTGAGATGGAGTAAGGTTTGGCAGTAACGGGACGCAGCATGTACTCTGCCAAAACAACGAATAATATGCTCACATTTAAGTCAAACACAGCGGAGGATCAGTGCAGGTTTGGGGATGTACAACAACATCTGGAGCTGGTGATTTGTTCTTGATTGAACAAATCAAACAAATCTTAAAAACATCATGCAAAAACGTTTTATTGGGGAGAAATTAATTCTACAGGAAGATAACAACCCCAAACACACTGCTAACAAGATCAAGATGCACTGATGAAAACCACACTGCCAGTGTTCTCAGAATAAAGGAACAGCCACCCACCGACTTTTAAGATTGAGTTTACAATGTTTACAATGAGCATGGAAAACATCTCTGTAGATTTAACTGAAATGTGCTGCGCAGTCACTCTGCAGTCCCCCAGTCAGAGCTGCGCAGTCACTCTGCAGTCCCCCATTGGAGCTGCGCAGTCACTCTGCGGTCCCCCATTGGAGCTGCGCAGTCTCCTGTGGGTGATGCTCCAGCCAATCACACGCCCCTCTCTGCCTGAGTGAAGCTCTTGGCCAATCACACGCCCCTCTTTGCCTGGCACACGCCCCACTCTTGGCCAATCACACATGGCCCTGTGAGGCTCCCAGCACAGACAGGACTGGATTCTCAAGCATGGGTCAGCACAGACTTTCAGCTTGGACATATTTTACAGTCAGAATTTGCATCCTGCCATCACCTGTAGTCTTAATATATATAAGGAAGAAACTATACAGTTACATATTCTGTGAATTTTCAAGAGTCCAGAACCTTACAAAGAGTTTGCTGTATTTTCACACATGTCCACAAAGGGACTCTCAATGAAAACAGACTACAAATGGTTTAGGTGGTGACATTCAGCAGGTAAAAAGATGCTGACGTTTTGTATATTGTCCCTTTTAACTAAATAAATAAAATACTGTCAGTAATACACATGTGTGTATTGCACACACACACACACACACACACACACACAGGGATATAACTTTATCGCTCATAATAAATGGTTTTGTCAGAAAGAATTACAATGTGTAATCTTATGAATAAATACCTCAGACACACATACAGAGTTTAGCATGTTTTATTAGAACAGCAGTGTGTTAATATGAGAACAGAACATTACTGGAACGTTTAAAGAGCAGAGTACACAGGTAATGAAACCTTCATGGAAACCTTATACTATAGGCATGATAAGAAATGTACCATGATGCACGCACATGCACACACACACACACACGCACACACATTTAGTTCAGATTACTCTGTTTTCCAAACTAAGACACTGCATTTGTACACGATCAGGACATTTATCTAATTAGATGCAATAGTGCATTTCAGTTAAGTATCAAAATGTTATAAGCAAAATTTTATATATACACAAGACAGTAGGGATATTTCCCCTTGTATAGAACAGTGCAGACAGTGCAAGTAAAGCTCTCTTTGCAGCCAAATACAATCTTGAAACACACGGCTCTAGGTGATCTCTTACTATGTACATCAACTAATGGTAATATGGTGAGATGATACAAATATAACCTCAAACAAGCCTGATGCCTGGTTGCTCAGTGATATTCCAGGCTGTTTTTTAATGGTCACATAATTAGCAGCCATGTTGCAATGAATGCTAATGTCATACGAGACATATAAAATCAGCTCATGAGTGCCCCCTGTGGCCTGGAGGCTGAAGAGCATGGAGCTTGTACCTCATTCAAAAAGCTCTGAATCTGTAGGGATCTCAGCCAATCACGCACTCTCTCTCTCTCTCTCACACACACACACACACACACACACAGTAGCAAGAATGGAGTCAAGGCACTCCATTGAATTACTGTATAAAATAGTGATTTTTTTTCCCCTTTTATGGCAATGATCATTTAACAACAGCCACTAAGTCTGAGGGGTTTCAGTTCCAATTCCAGTTTCTTATATGAGGATAAACTCAAGCTTGGGCCCGGCCTCAGTGTAGGGAGCTGCCCCAGCTCCCTGTAGACTTGCTGGGAAGTTGGAGTGGTATAAGTTAAGGAAATTACGGTGCTTAAAACTCCTCACATCCATTAAGCGCTTAGCTGGCTCTTTTTAATCTTGTAGAGGCTCACAGAGCCATATCACACAGAGCGGTGTGGCAGATTTTACACTGTTTAGTGTCAGAGGCATGACAGGTAAAGGTGGGGTCCTTCCCATGGGTGCACAGGAGTGGAACAGACTCCCACGTCAGATCAATTAAATAAGCATTTACATACTCAGACCTGGGAGTATTTAGGGAGTATATATCCGTGTATTTGTACTGACATGTTAGGTCTCTTGGTCAGCTCTTCCTGTTTGCTGCAGTGGTGTAAGGATGAATGGATGTGTGTTCATTTCATAAATAGGTGGATATGGCTGTCTGTGGGTGCTTGCATGTGGAGGGTTGTGCAGAGGCTATATCTGTATATTAGTACGGACCACAGTGGAAATGACTGATTACCCTGATGAATGACATGCTGTATATCCTGTTTGGGATGTTGCATTTTTTTTATTTACTAAACTCAATCAGTCAATCAATCAGGCAGCCATACACACACAGGACAGATAAATGCACACATCAGAGCATGAACACAAACATACAACATAGACCCAAGAAAAGTGACTGGAAACACAAAACGGCACAAATAACATCAGCGATCAGCACAGAAACACCCACATCCTGGCTATGAAACCTAGGTACATGAGATGCACAACCACACTGAGGGAGCGACAGGACCGCAGCGGAGAGAAGAGAGAATATGGTAATGAGATAAATCACTCAATATCCTTAAGTAATATATATACATACACATACACACACACACACACACACCATGAATATATACCCTACACCATTACAGAACTACCAGCACCGTTTACAGTTGCAAAACCGTTGTTTTGTAACTACCTGTTCAGTAATGAAACTCATGGTACCTGTGGTTATGTAACTGTGAGGGTAAATCCCAGCTTTCCTCCCAGTCTCTGAGGGGTTCCTGTGCCAGTTGGCTATGGAGGATGGTTAATCTAAAAGCTATGGGCGTTTTGAGTGTAACCCCAAAGGCAGGGCATGGCAGTACCATCTGTGACCTGCCCTCTGACAGGAAAGGCAGACTGGGCTGTGGGTGGGAGGGTCACATCTGGGGATCTTCCTGTTGGGTTATACGTGACAGGGGTCACTTTTTTCACATTTTCCATCTGTGAAGGGAAAAGAGACTGCATTAACACTTAGTCGCCTGACAAATAAAAGGGACTTTAGCAGGAATGAAAGAGTGTTTTAACTAGCAATTTGAGGTTTTTTTTTTTTAAAAAGAACCCTTTTTATTTTTCTTTAAAAAAAGTCTAAATGCTGATTAAAACACTTTAACCTTCCTGCTAAAGCATAAAATGTGGGGAAAGCACAATGTTTGAAATAATGGAGGACCAGAACAAAATCAAACCACTGAAAAGAGGAGTCAAAGATAGCACATCACTGAAAGGAGCTCTAGCTTTGCCATTTGGAAAGCAGATGTAGAGGTTAAATAAATAAATAATAGGTTCAATAAATAATAATCATGTTCTACTGAGAAATCTGACTATCCCTGGGTAATGTCACTCTATCTAGTAAGATCACTAACCTTTCAGTGGTTGTGCCTGCCTCACATTTCACCAGAATACATGAGATCACAATTTACAATTTACAACCTCAATGTCTCAATGTATGAGATTCTCTAGCAGTTACTGATGGGTATTAGAATGAGTACATCTCTCCTGTAGAATCTCATAAGCTGGTAGACTCTACTTTACAGCTCACACATTAAGAACACTTTCCTCAATGTGTTTGTGATAAAGGGTCCTGCTCTCCTACAGTCAGAGAAACAGGTAAAATATGAGTGGTCTTCCTCATGAAGAATGGCGCTTCACCTCTCCTGCAGAATCTCACAAGCTGATTCAGCTCATACAGTGACAACACTCACCTCCAGTCTCTGATGATAAAGGGTCCTGCTCTCCTACAATCAGAGAAACAGGTATAAATATGAGTATCCTCTCATGAAGAACGGAGCTGTGACTCTCCTGCAGAATCTCATAAGATGGTAGACTTTACTCTACAGCTCACACAGTGAGAACACTCACCTCTTTTCGATGACGATGAAACGTTGCTCTGCCCTACAGTCAGAGAAACAGAGGTATAAATCAGTATTCTCTCTAATGAAGAACGGAGCTGTGACTCTCCTGCAGAATCTCATACAGGGATAGACTCTACCCTACAGCTCAAACAGTGAGAACACTCACCTCCATTCACTGGTGATGATAAAGGGTCCTGCTCTCCTACAATCAGAGAAACAGAGGTATAAATATGAGTATCCACTCATGAAGAACGGAGCTGTGACTCTCCTGCAGAGTCTCATACAGGGGTAGACTCCACCCTACAGCTCACACAGTAAGAGGACTCACCTCCATTTGCTTGTGATGAAAGGCCCTTCTTCCCTAAAATTACAGAAACAGGTATAAATATGAGTGTCCTCTCAAATGAAGACTGGAGCTGCATCTCTCCTGTAGAATCTCATGAAGTGAGAAATACATGTGATCACCAGTACTCTGTTTTCTAAGTTGAATCTGCAAAGCCAGTGCCCTTATACTCAAATGCACATATACAGATAAACACACATGTACAGACACATAGACATATGTACTCACACAAATAACACACACACACATACACAGAAACTGAAACGCTTACCTCCTTTGCTCTTACCTAAAATCAGAAAGCCAGTAGCTTCAGACCTCCCTTGCAGCTCATAGTCTCTGCATAACCCTCCACATTTATTCAAGCACCCACAGGCAACTGTATTACCCTATTTATATAATGAGCCTACTTCCATTCTTAGTGTCAATCCTGACTGCTCATATATCCAGGTGAGTTCTGCTAAAATATACCTGGTTAAACAGTCTTACATGAACAGTTGGATTAAGGGACACCTGGGGAGTGAACTTTTACATCAAGCTGTAACAAAGAAATGAAGATAAACTCTGACCCTCGATTGTTGGGCCCTTGAGGAAGGCCCTTAACCACACATTGCTCCCAGGGGGGATTGGCCCTTGGTTAGCCTAATCAACTGTGAGTCACTTTGGATAAAAGCGTCAGCTAAATGACAGGAATGTAATGTAATGTAATGAGTGATACTGTAATACGGACACTCAGACCCTTCTGTTACTGACAGAGAGGGACTCTGTGTGTGATTAGGAACAGGAGTGATACTGTAATACAGACACTCAGACCCTTCTGTTACTGACAGAGAGGGACTCTGTGTGTGATTAGGAACAGGAGTGATACTTACTGTAATACAGACACTCAGACCCTTCTGTTACTGACAGAGAGGGACTCTGTGTGTGATTAGGAACAGGAGTGATACTGTAATACAGACACTCAGACCCTTCTGTTACTGACAGAGAGGGACTCTGTGTGTGATTAGGGACAGGAGTGATACCTACTGTAATACAGACACTCAGACCCTTCTGTTACTGACAGAGAGGGACTCTGTGTGTGATTAGGAACAGGAGTGATACCTACTGTAATACAGACACTCAGACCCTTCTGTTACTGACAGAGAGGGACTCTGTGTGTGATTAGGAACAGGAGTGATACTGTAATACAGACACTCAGACCCTTCTGTTACTGACAGAGAGGGACTCTGTGTGTGATTAGGAACAGGAGTGATACTGTAATACAGACACTCAGACCCTTCTGTTACTGACAGAGAGGGACTCTGTGTGTGATTAGGAACAGGAGTGATACTTACTGTAATACAGACACTCAGACCCTTCTGTTACTGACAGAGAGGGACTCTGTGTGTGATTAGGAACAGGAGTGATACTGTAATACAGACACTCAGACCCTTCTGTTACTGACAGAGAGGGACTCTGTGTGTGATTAGGAACAGGAGTGATACTGTAATACAGACACTCAGACCCTTCTGTTACTGACAGAGAGGGAATCTGTGTGTGATTAGGAACAGGAGTGATACTGTAATACAGACACTCAGACCCTTCTGTTACTGACAGAGAGGGACTCTGTGTGTGATTAGGAACAGGAGTGATACTGTAATACAGACACTCAGACCCTTCTGTTACTGACAGAGAGGGAATCTGTGTGTGATTAGGAACAGGAGTGATAATGTAATACAGACACTCAGACCCTTCTGTTACTGACAGAGAGGAACTCTGTGTGTGATTAGGAACAGGAGTGATACTTACTGTAATTTAGACACTCAGACCCTTCTGTTACTGACAGAGAGGGACTCTGTGTGTGATTAGGAACAGGAGTGATACTGTAATACAGACACTCAGACCCTTCTGTTACTGACAGAGAGGGACTCTGTGTGTGATTAGGAACAGGAGTGATACTGTAATACAGACACTCAGACCCTTCTGTTACTGACAGAGAGGGACTCTGTGTGTGATTAGGAACAGGAGTGATACTGTAATACAGACACTCACACCCTTCTGTTACTGACAGAGAGGGACTCTGTGTGTGATTAGGAACAGGAGTGATACTTACTGTAATACAGACACTCAGACCCTTCTGTTACTGACAGAGAGGGACTCTGTGTGTGATTAGGAACAGGAGTGATACTGTAATACAGACACTCAGACCCTTCTGTTACTGACAGAGAGGAACTCTGTGTGTGATTAGGAACAGGAGTGATACTTACTGTAATACAGACACTCAGACCCTTCTGTTACTGACAGAGAGGGACTCTGTGTGTGATTAGGAACAGGAGTGATACTTACTGTAATACAGACACTCAGACCCTTCTGTTACTGACAGAGAGGGACTCTGTGTGTGATTAGGAACAGGAGTGATACTTACTGTAATACAGACACTCAGACCCTTCTGTTACTGACAGAGAGGGACTCTGTGTGTGATTAGGAACAGGAGTGATACTTACTGTAATACAGACACTCAGACCCTTCTGTTACTGACAGAGAGGGACTCTGTGTGTGATTAGGAACAGGAGTGATACTTACTGTAATACAGACACTCAGACCCTTCTGTTACTGACAGAGAGGGACTCTGTGTGTGATTAGGAACAGGAGTGATACTTACTGTAATACAGACACTCACACCCTTCTGATACTGACAGAGAGGGACTCTGTGTGTGATTAGGAACAGGAGTGATACTGTAATACAGACACTCAGACCCTTCTGTTACTGACAGAGAGGGACTCTGTGTGTGATTAGGAACAGGACTGATACTTACTGTAATACAGACACTCAGACCCTTCTGTTACTGACAGAGAGGGACTCTGTGTGTGATTAGGAACAGGAGTGATACTTACTGTAATACAGACACTCAGACCCTTCTGTTACTGACAGAGAGGGACTCTGTGTGTGATTAGGGACAGGAGTGATACTTACTGTAATACAGACACTCACACCCTTCTGTTACTGACAGAGAGGGACTCTGTGTGTGATTAGGAACAGGAGTGATACTTACTGTAATACAGACACTCAGACCCTTCTGTTACTGACAGAGAGGGACTCTGTGTGTGATTAGGAACAGGAGTGATACTTACTGTAATACAGACACTCAGACCCTTCTGTTACTGACAGAGAGGGACTCTGTGTGTGATTAGGAACAGGAGTGATACTGTAATACGGACACTCAGACCCTTCTGTTACTGACAGAGAGGGACTCTGTGTGTGATTAGGAACAGGAGTGATACTTACTGTAATACAGACACTCACACCCTTCTGATACTGACAGAGAGGGACTCTGTGTGTGATTAGGAACAGGAGTGATACTGTAATACAGACACTCAGACCCTTCTGTTACTGACAGAGAGGGACTCTGTGTGTGATTAGGAACAGGACTGATACTTACTGTAATACAGACACTCAGACCCTTCTGTTACTGACAGAGAGGAACTCTGTGTGTGATTAGGAACAGGAGTGATACTTACTGTAATACAGACACTCAGACCCTTCTGTTACTGACAGAGAGGGACTCTGTGTGTGATTAGGGACAGGAGTGATACTTACTGTAATACAGACACTCAGACCCTTCTGTTACTGACAGAGAGGGACTCTGTGTGTGATTAGGAACAGGAGTGATACTTACTGTAATACAGACACTCACACCCTTCTGTTACTGACAGAGAGGGACTCTGTGTGTGATTAGGAACAGGAGTGATACTTACTGTAATACAGACACTCAGACCCTTCTGTTACTGACAGAGAGGGACTCTGTGTGTGATTAGGAACAGGAGTGATACTGTAATACAGACACTCAGACCCTTCTGTTACTGACAGAGAGGGACTCTGTGTGTGATTAGGAACAGGAGTGATACTTACTGTAATACAGACACTCAGACCCTTCTGTTACTGACAGAGAGGGACTCTGTGTGTGATTAGGAACAGGAGTGATACTGTAATACAGACACTCAGACCCTTCTGTTACTGACAGAGAGGGACTCTGTGTGTGATTAGGAACAGGAGTGATACTAACTGTAATACAGACACTCAGACCCTTCTGTTACTGACAGAGAGGGACTCTGTGTGTGATTAGGAACAGGAGTGATACTTACTGTAATACAGACACTCAGACCCTTCTGTTACTGACAGAGAGGGACTCTGTGTGTGATTAGGAACAGGAGTGATACTGTAATACAGACACTCAGACCCTTCTGTTACTGACAGAGAGGGACTCTGTGTGTGATTAGGAACAGGAGTGATACTGTAATACAGACACTCAGACCCTTCTGTTACTGACAGAGAGGGACTCTGTGTGTGATTAGGAACAGGAGTGATACTTACTGTAATACAGACACTCAGACCCTTCTGTTACTGACAGAGAGGGACTCTGTGTGTGATTAGGAACAGGAGTGATACTGTAATACAGACACTCAGACCCTTCTGTTACTGACAGAGAGGGACTCTGTGTGTGATTAGGAACAGGAGTGATACTGTAATACAGACACTCAGACCCTTCTGTTACTGACAGAGAGGGAATCTGTGTGTGATTAGGAACAGGAGTGATACTGTAATACAGACACTCAGACCCTTCTGTTACTGACAGAGAGGGACTCTGTGTGTGATTAGGAACAGGAGTGATACTGTAATACAGACACTCAGACCCTTCTGTTACTGACAGAGAGGGAATCTGTGTGTGATTAGGAACAGGAGTGATAATGTAATACAGACACTCAGACCCTTCTGTTACTGACAGAGAGGAACTCTGTGTGTGATTAGGAACAGGAGTGATACTTACTGTAATTTAGACACTCAGACCCTTCTGTTACTGACAGAGAGGGACTCTGTGTGTGATTAGGAACAGGAGTGATACTGTAATACAGACACTCAGACCCTTCTGTTACTGACAGAGAGGGACTCTGTGTGTGATTAGGAACAGGAGTGATACTGTAATACAGACACTCAGACCCTTCTGTTACTGACAGAGAGGGACTCTGTGTGTGATTAGGAACAGGAGTGATACTGTAATACAGACACTCACACCCTTCTGTTACTGACAGAGAGGGACTCTGTGTGTGATTAGGAACAGGAGTGATACTTACTGTAATACAGACACTCAGACCCTTCTGTTACTGACAGAGAGGGACTCTGTGTGTGATTAGGAACAGGAGTGATACTGTAATACAGACACTCAGACCCTTCTGTTACTGACAGAGAGGAACTCTGTGTGTGATTAGGAACAGGAGTGATACTTACTGTAATACAGACACTCAGACCCTTCTGTTACTGACAGAGAGGGACTCTGTGTGTGATTAGGAACAGGAGTGATACTTACTGTAATACAGACACTCAGACCCTTCTGTTACTGACAGAGAGGGACTCTGTGTGTGATTAGGAACAGGAGTGATACTTACTGTAATACAGACACTCAGACCCTTCTGTTACTGACAGAGAGGGACTCTGTGTGTGATTAGGAACAGGAGTGATACTTACTGTAATACAGACACTCAGACCCTTCTGTTACTGACAGAGAGGGACTCTGTGTGTGATTAGGAACAGGAGTGATACTTACTGTAATACAGACACTCAGACCCTTCTGTTACTGACAGAGAGGGACTCTGTGTGTGATTAGGAACAGGAGTGATACTTACTGTAATACAGACACTCACACCCTTCTGATACTGACAGAGAGGGACTCTGTGTGTGATTAGGAACAGGAGTGATACTGTAATACAGACACTCAGACCCTTCTGTTACTGACAGAGAGGGACTCTGTGTGTGATTAGGAACAGGACTGATACTTACTGTAATACAGACACTCAGACCCTTCTGTTACTGACAGAGAGGAACTCTGTGTGTGATTAGGAACAGGAGTGATACTTACTGTAATACAGACACTCAGACCCTTCTGTTACTGACAGAGAGGGACTCTGTGTGTGATTAGGGACAGGAGTGATACTTACTGTAATACAGACACTCACACCCTTCTGTTACTGACAGAGAGGGACTCTGTGTGTGATTAGGAACAGGAGTGATACTTACTGTAATACAGACACTCAGACCCTTCTGTTACTGACAGAGAGGGACTCTGTGTGTGATTAGGAACAGGAGTGATACTTACTGTAATACAGACACTCAGACCCTTCTGTTACTGACAGAGAGGGACTCTGTGTGTGATTAGGAACAGGAGTGATACTGTAATACGGACACTCAGACCCTTCTGTTACTGACAGAGAGGGACTCTGTGTGTGATTAGGAACAGGAGTGATACTTACTGTAATACAGACACTCACACCCTTCTGATACTGACAGAGAGGGACTCTGTGTGTGATTAGGAACAGGAGTGATACTGTAATACAGACACTCAGACCCTTCTGTTACTGACAGAGAGGGACTCTGTGTGTGATTAGGAACAGGACTGATACTTACTGTAATACAGACACTCAGACCCTTCTGTTACTGACAGAGAGGAACTCTGTGTGTGATTAGGAACAGGAGTGATACTTACTGTAATACAGACACTCAGACCCTTCTGTTACTGACAGAGAGGGACTCTGTGTGTGATTAGGGACAGGAGTGATACTTACTGTAATACAGACACTCAGACCCTTCTGTTACTGACAGAGAGGGACTCTGTGTGTGATTAGGAACAGGAGTGATACTTACTGTAATACAGACACTCACACCCTTCTGTTACTGACAGAGAGGGACTCTGTGTGTGATTAGGAACAGGAGTGATACTTACTGTAATACAGACACTCAGACCCTTCTGTTACTGACAGAGAGGGACTCTGTGTGTGATTAGGAACAGGAGTGATACTTACTGTAATACAGACACTCAGACCCTTCTGTTACTGACAGAGAGGGACTCTGTGTGTGATTAGGAACAGGAGTGATACTGTAATACAGACACTCAGACCCTTCTGTTACTGACAGAGAGGGACTCTGTGTGTGATTAGGAACAGGAGTGATACTTACTGTAATACAGACACTCACACCCTTCTGATACTGACAGAGAGGGACTCTGTGTGTGATTAGGAACAGGAGTGATACTGTAATACAGACACTCAGACCCTTCTGTTACTGACAGAGAGGGACTCTGTGTGTGATTAGGAACAGGAGTGATACTTACTGTAATACCGACACTCAGACCCTTCTGTTACTGACAGAGAGGGACTCTGTGTGTGATTAGGAACAGGAGTGATACTGTAATACAGACACTCAGACCCTTCTGTTACTGACAGAGAGGGACTCTGTGTGTGATTAGGAACAGGAGTGACACAGTAATACAGACACTCAGACCCTTCTGTTAATGACAGAGAGGGACTCTGTGTGTGATTAGGAACAGGAGTGACACTTACTGTAATACAGACACTCAGACCCTTCTGTTACTGACAGAGAGGGACTCTGTGTGTGATTAGGAACAGGAGTGACACTTACTGTAATACAGACACTCAGACCCTTCTGTTACTGACAGAGAGGGACTCTGTGTGTGATTAGGAACAGGAGTGATACTTACTGTAATACAGACACTCAGACCCTTCTGTTACTGACAGAGAGGGACTCTGTGTGTGATTAGGAACAGGAGTGATACTGTAATACAGACACTCAGACCCTTCTGTTACTGACAGAGAGGGACTCTGTGTGTGATTAGGAACAGGAGTGATACTGTAATACAGACACTCAGACCCTTCTGTTACTGACAGAGAGGGACTCTGTGTGTGATTAGGAACAGGAGTGATACTGTAATACAGACACTCAGACCCTTCTGTTACTGACAGAGAGGGACTCTGTGTGTGATTAGGAACAGGAGTGATACTTACTGTAATACAGACACTCAGACCCTTCTGTTACTGACAGAGAGGGACTCTGTGTGTGATTAGGAACAGGAGTGATACTGTAATACAGACACTCAGACCCTTCTGTTACTGACAGAGAGGGACTCTGTGTGTGATTAGGAACAGGAGTGATACTGTAATACAGACACTCAGACCCTTCTGTTACTGACAGAGAGGGACTCTGTGTGTGATTAGGAACAGGAGTGATACTGTAATACAGACACTCAGACCCTTCTGTTACTGACAGAAAGGGACTCTGTGTGTGATTAGGAACAGGAGTGATACTTACGGCAATACAGTATGCTGATGACTACAGTGGTAATGAAGAAAAAAACAGCTGCACAGATGCAGAAAATCAGGACAGTATTTGGTCCTGCATTGCCACCTGTGGATAGAGGAAAATAGAAAAAAATTTAAAAATTTTTAAAAATTTGTCACTGGTCAAAAGGCTGTCACGCAGACTCCTACAGGGGAACTCAGACCACAGCACCATGCAGCCTGTACCAAAGCACACTCTAGAGCTCAAACAGGAGGCTGCAGGCTCCTACAGGGGAACTCAGACCACAGCACCATGCAGCCTGTACCAAAGCACACTCTAGAGCTCAAACAGGAGGCTGCAGACTCCTACAGGGGAACTCAGACCACAGCACCATGCAGCCTGTACCAAAGCACACTCTAGAGCTCAAACAGGAGGCTGCAGGCTCCTACAGGGGAACTCAGACCACAGCACCATGCAGCCCGTACCAAAGCACACTCTAGAGCTCAAACAGGAGGCTGCAGGCTCCTACAGGGGAACTCAGACCACAGCACCATGCAGCCTGTACCAAAGCACACTCTAGAGCTCAAACAGGAGGCTGCAGGCTCCTACAGGGGAACTCAGACCACAGCACCATGCAGCCTGTACCAAAGCACACTCTAGAGCTCAAACAGGAGGCTGCAGGCTCCTACAGGGGAACTCAGACCACAGCACCATGCAGCCCGTACCAAAGCACACTCTAGAGCTCAAACAGGAGGCTGCAGGCTCCTACAGGGGAACTCAGACCACAGCACCATGCAGCCAAAGCACACTCTAGAGCTCAAACAGGAGGCTGCAGACTCCTACAGGGGAACTCAGACCACAGCACCATGCAGCCAAAGCACACTCTAGAGCTCAAACAGGAGGCTGCAGACTCCTACAGGGGAACTCAGACCACAGCACCATGCAGCCAAAGCACACTCTAGAGCTCAAACAGGAGGCTGCAGGCTCCTACAGGGGAACCCAGACCACAGCACCATGCAGACTGTACCAAAGCACACTCTAGAGCTCAAACAGGAGGCTGCAGGCTCCTACAGGGGAACCCAGACCACAGCACCATGCAGCCTGTACCAAAACACACTCTAGAGCTCAAACAGGAGGCTGCAGGCTCCTACAGGGGAACTCAGACCACAGCACCATGCAGCCTGTACCAAAGCACACTCTAGAGCTCAAACAGGAGGCTGCAGGCTCCTACAGGGGAACTCAGACCACAGCACCATGCAGACTGTACCAAAGCACACTCTAGAGCTCAAACAGGAGGCTGCAGACTCCTACAGGGGAACTCAGACCACAGCACCATGCAGCCTGTACCAAAGCACACTCTAGAGCTCAAACAGGAGGCTGCAGGCTCCTACAGGGGAACTCAGACCACAGCACCATGCAGCCTGTACCAAAGCACACTCTAGAGCTCAAACAGGAGGCTGCAGGCTCCTACAGGGGAACTCAGACCACAGCACCATGCAGCCTGTACCAAAGCACACTCTAGAGCTCAAACAGGAGGCTGCAGGCTCCTACAGGGGAACTCAGACCACAGCACCATGCAGCCTGTACCAAAACACACTCTAGAGCTCAAACAGGAGGCTGCAGGCTCCTACAGGGGAACTCAGACCACAGCACCATGCAGCCTGTACCAAAACACACTCTAGAGCTCAAACAGGAGGCTGCAGACTCCTACAGGGGAACTCAGACCATAGCACCATGCAGCCTGTACCAAAGCACACTCTAGAGCTCAAACAGGAGGCTGCAGGCTCCTACAGGGGAACAGGTCACAAGTGGGAATGTGCTCAGGTGTGAATGAGGTACATGAAGCTCACCTGCACATTCTTCCCCCACAGTGACTGAGCTCCTCTCTCTGCTGACGGAGTTTACAGCCTCACAGGTGTAGGTGCCACCCCTCTCCACAGCTTCAGGCAGTTTCACATATGGGGCGTTAAGAGAATCAGAGCTGATGAAACTCTCCTCCTCCCCCTCTCTGTACCAGGACAGGGTCACTTCTGTCCCCCTGTCCACAGTGCAGTATAAAGTGCAGTTGCCTTTATTATGGGAGACGTTGGGCTTTGATACAGGAACTGCCAAAGTAGGGAGCAGAAGAATTAATCAATTAAATATACATTACCTGTACAGAATTATGACAGTGAATCCAGCATTCCAACCCTTATTCAGCTGACATTAATATGACTCAGATATTAATTTCAATGATGCATGTACCTAATCAACAGAGACTGAGTAAAACTTATCTAACTGATATTCAAAACCAACGAGTAAAATATATAAACAAGCAAGAATAATTCCAATGCCCAGTCAGACGGGACCTGCAGATTGTATCACTGTAAAGAATGACATCATCACTCCAGGTGAGAATGGCATTGTGTCTGTACCAGCTACAGTTTCAGCACCTCAGCACTACAAACAGGTAATCCAATATGACTGTAACACGTGACCTGTACTATTGCCCATGTGATCAATCTGGACTAAACAGAGGCAACTGTGAGGAATGGGGTAAAATCTATGCCATAATAATCGTATTACTGATTGCAGAATCATACAATCATTGTATGATATTGACAAAGAGGAGAGAAAAGGAATCACGTTACTCTGCAACTTACCATTGCCCTCTAGGAAACGAAGTCAAAAGTATTTCCGAGAACATATGAAAACAGAGACGATAACATATATTAAACCTGTTAAAACTCGCCCCCTAGAGGTGCAGGCGCCCACGTCAGCGACTGTAATAGTCTTTTTTTCTTTTCATAAAGATTTTGTGTAATAAACGGACTCGTTAAATTCTCCGCTGTAAGTAAGCTACCTCAATAACACTGTACGGTATTAGCTCGCAGTTTGCGCAGCCTCAGTCTGACCGCTCCGTTCCCCGGTCAGCATCGCTACAGAGCAGCCACGCGCTTCACTCTTTCCTTCCCTCACAACGAATATCTCTGCGCGTTCCAGCCAGAAACTGTGCATTCCCAAAACGGTGAACACTATTTTTGCACACTAAAACAAAATCAACCTTTCGCTTTAGACCAAGCACAAATATCTATGTATATATTTATCCATAAATGTGTCCGTGGTAAACTTAATTGAAAATATCGCATAATTTAATATTCTGTCGATGGGTCGAAGGGCAGGTTAGTTACTTTGCGGCATCATAGATTCAGCACGAAAAGCGCAGGCATAATCTAAGCATTTAATGTATTTTATTTAAGTACTGTGAAAGAAATAACTTTGCCATTCATACAATAATATAAGTGGTTATCGAGTAATCATAAGATGACCACTACAATACAGGCAAACTACCAACTCATTTTTAAACGCATTTAGTTTCGAGGGAATACGTCGATAAAGATGTGCGGCTTGTGTACACTCCTAAATCCTCGGTTTCTTTTTTGAGTATCATTCTAACTTCCGTTTGTTCCTGATCAACGCGGTAGCGCCAGAAATTAACCTGGACGTGACTGAATTGCATCAGTTCGCAGCGTGTTTACTCAGACCAGACTTATCAATCAAACAGACAATCAATCTTTATTGTCATATATATAGTTGGTAATGGGGTCCAACACAAATTAGGGCCGCGGACTATCCAAGGATACGTTTTTGGTTTGGACTAATCCTGTCAGGAGACTCTTGAGGGGGGTTCTCTGAGTATGCAAAGCAAGCTTTTTAATCAAAACCAGGTCATTCAGTATAACTGCTAGATTGGATTTTGTCTTAAATATATTATTCGGTCAGGCAATTTTTTAATTTTAATAAACAATATTCTGGAGTCAAACATCTTACCATGGCGAAGTAAACCTTTCCGAAGACAACTGTCTTGAATTGAACAGGTAACATCATACGTTTGTGCTGAAAACGCTGAGGGCACACACGTTAACACAAACACGGACAAGAGTTAACCTACCGAACTGAAACGTTTCATCTCTGTTGTGCAACAGTGCTCTTCACAGAATATAGAAGGTCCTTTACGGACTTTCTTCTCTGTGGATGACTGAAATGTAGGATATTGCTTTACTACCTCGCGTCATTTTGGAGGTCTTTTTCTGTGACATATTATCCGTAGTAAAGGACGCGATTTTCGAGGTAACAGACATTGGCAATGAACGCTTTTCACGATAAATATGTATTCATTCAGCAAACTACATACATACAAAGTACTACAACCAACCATACGTGAGTTCTGTCAAAATTACGAATTAAGTTACACATTCATTTTGTATAATTCACGTAGGCCACCAACTGTTCGTCCATTGTGGTAGGTGCAACTTGAAGATGTGCACCTAAAAAAACCCTTTTATGTCTTATGTTGTTTTTAGATGTTGGTAAACTAATTCATGTTAATTATCCAAGCGTACGGCATCAAACAATGTTTTTTCAGTTATGATGCACGAGATTCCGCAACCCTGCTCTTGATATGGTTACAGGTGACCGTTATTACAAACACTTTTACGCCCCGTATCAGACCTCCGCATCCAGTGATTAAACCAGGTCCCTTGTGAAATTGCTTGCTCATCTCATATGATTCTATTTTCAATGTCATGTTGATACTGCTAGTGCTAATGTATTTCCGAAAGGACTGCTTATATGCAATTCGTAGCTGGGTTGAATATTTATTTTAAATATATTCGGATATGCCCAGCTGTCCCCGCTAGTTTACGCAGTGTCAATTGCGACGCCCGCTTAGTCGCTGCCGCTCCAAAAGTTGTAAAATTTTCTTCATCTTTTACAGAAAAAATGAAAATGGCACCAGAGGATGGAATATGATCGAAAAGAAGATGAAACAAGGTATCATATAATTTGTGGAAAGTTTGGGGGACATCTGGAGATGGTGGGACCGTATTTTGAAGATATAGAAACCTTAAGAATGTGGCTGCCTGTACGTGTGGATAAATGTGTGTGCGTGTAAAAACACATGCGGGGGAGGAACTGGGAGTCATTTTTTCATTCTGTATCACGTGAATGCGGTGATAAAATGTGCATACTAAATAAAATAAATATAATTTTCTTTTTTTCATGCTCATGTTTATGTATATAATGTGTATCCTATGTGTGTTAGATCAGGCATGCATATAGTCTGACTCTTTAGTGTTGATGGCTCAGAGGTTCTCTGTAGTTGGAGCCTCCAGCCAGGCCTGTACTGTGTAAACTTATGAAGATATGAGGATGTATGTCAGACCCATGAACACACACACACAGGGGATTTTAGGGGTTTGGGGATATTAACAGGTTAGAGAGAGAACAGGTATCAGTTCAAACACAATACACAGAAGGATAAAACATTGTCACATTACAGTACAACAATCTCATGTATATTTTTATTTTACAAGGAGAAAACCCCTAAAATGTAAATGGTTATATAGAACAGAACTTTTTCAGCTGTAATAGCAATTTAAATAAGGATATCAGAATGTTGTTCCTGAAAGTGGCCATGTCAAACTGTCCTTTTTAAAAACAATGTGAATGACCACAGACTGCTGTATTACAATAACCTTAGAGTTCACTCTGAGCTGATCGAGCAGGATTACTAAAGACACACTGAGACAGTGATACTTACCGTACACAGTCAGCTGGTAGAGTTTTTCTGGATTAGCATCATTCTTTACTCTGTACTGCCCAGAATCCTCCACCTTCAGTCCAGTGATGGAGAAGAATCCAGTGCTGCTGTCCCACTGCAGTCTGCCAATGAACTGCTTATTAGGGACTGTAAACTGACCACCGCTGACATCTCCAATGGCTTTAACCCTGCTGGTGCCATCTCCAGTGGTTGAACCACTGTAAGTCAAACTCCCATCGCTTCCCACAGCAGTTGGGAAGGTGACAGTGTCTCCCACTCTGAGATTCAGCTCCACAGGCTGGGCAGAGGACACACTCACTGCTGGAGACACAGAGAAAGGGAAAATCTTCAGACAATTTATTTTATATAACTCAAACACACCTGTATGTAAGCTGTCCCATGCTACCAAAACACAACAATAAGTATAATTTCATAATTTAACACAACTGCTGTATCTAGCATTTAACTGTCATATTTAGTGAAGTTAAAATCCTTACTGCAAGCCTAACTGTCAATAAGGAGGCACTACATACTGCCGATATAAACCCATATAATCTGTAATGTATCTATCAGTCATGCCCCACAGTAACCATGGAGCTGCAGTCACATGACCTCACCCCTGCATCCCCCACCCCACTGCCACTCCTTTATGATGTCACTCCTGCTCCAGCTACCCTGAGCTGCTCTGCATTCACTCTCATTTCTGAACTCATCTTCCCATAAGTCCTGCTGTCACATCCTCATATACAATCTGACCTGCATTTTCCAGAGAGGTGCCTGTCATGGAGCCCAAACTAATCACTCCAAGGCCAACTCAGTTTGCCTGGCTGCAAGTGGTGTGTCTGACTGATAATTCAGTTCTAGTGCCATAGAACATGAAAACTTAAGACATTTCTAATTTATTGAGATTTTGATTTAAGAAATACACACGTATACACGAGTGAAACACCACACAGTATTCTTCCATTAAAAACTGGAGACTGGGAGTCCTGCCTTAATGTGGTCCAATATCAGGGCAATTATAAAACTGATATTACGAATATTAAGAATGCTTCAAACGCGGAAATGAGGTCCTTAGACACTCAAAGACTGAATTAAAATTTTGGACCCCTCTGTCACAGAGTCCAAAGGGGGGCGTTCTTTGGCACTCCTATTGAAACAGGAAGTGCTTTTGGTTGCCGTCCAACACTTCAGCAGAACATCCTAAGTATTTCGGGTAAATGCATGGAGCAGCACGCGCTCTTGCAGGTTCCTGGAGTACGAGCTCTGTTGCGACATTTTGTTCGCGTCGACTTCGTTTGCGCAACAGAAATAAGGTCACTTCGCAGTTAGTTTGCCAATTTGAACTAGGACTGTACTCGTAAACAGTGAAATGTCATGCATTACCATCCGTGACAAACCATAGTGTGTGCGCAGATGTTGCCTGCCAGCTGTGACGTATTAATGTAGAACTACTGTACATTAAGTTGTTAACTATTAAAGGTGTTAAAAGCAGTTTTTCTAACAAATATAAAGTAAATATACAAATAAATAAAACAAAAATATTAATTTTCACTTCCATACTGGATATATTTAAATAACTGTTTCCCAGCTTTTCCTAAGAGATGCAACACAAACATCCTAAAATGAGGTGCAGCCGGTCGCATCCCATCCACACGTTTTAAAAAGCATGCGCAATGCGATCACGGAGAGGGATTGCAAACAGTTAAGGTTCGGTGGATCTGCACTGATGTAATGCACAGCAGTCCCCCGTCTTCACTATACGAGACCGCCCCGTTTCATACAAAGGGCTAGATAAAATACAGTCTTTACTAGTAAACAATTTCACTGCATATTTAGTAATACACAATAAGCATTTATTTGTGAGAGAATCATGACTGCGCACGGAATGGAAAACATCCGACGCAGTTATTTCATTCACAGGTACTTTCGGTTTTAACCCTGGCAAGCATGTGAAAGCTTCAGCGATGTATAAACTAAGCCATCTGGCATGCTCATTCAAAAAGACATCATTACAGACGATAAATAGTTGCTGTATTACCTGCGATGCCCAGAATACAAATCGAGAAGATGCGCTTCATGATTGATTTCCGCTGAAGCTTCTCGGATGTTGCTCGGTCGCTCGGTTCACTCCTCTCTCTCCCCTCCTGTTATCGTGCCCGGGCCACGCCTTCCTCCCGTCACTGCTGGGTTCCAACTAGAAATCCTCACTAGACTTTTTTAATTCCCCCCCCCCCAAATTAGGTAAGGCGAGTATGCAAAGATCCGCACATTAGTACTGGCGTCTGTGTCTGTCTTTATGTTTTAGTGCTTCTGTGGTGCTTCCTAAAACGCTGCAGTCTTACTGTGCAAAGGGCGTTTAAATGCACCCTAAATGTAACATAAAGTTAAGTACTACATATACAAAGTTTCTTTAACTTTTGTTCATGCCTGGAGCCATTTTATCTACATGTGTATGATAATTGGATGACTGGATAAGAGTCTCCTATCCTCCTGTCTGATGAGCTTCATCAGCTCGCCTCAGGGCGAAGAAACAGGATGCACAAGTTCAAAACCAATGACTGAAATTCTTTTGTAGCCCTTGCAGACTGGCAAGTTTGGCAGTAGTAAGCTAGCTGTGGCATGTGTTGTGCACACTGGAACAGTGCCTTAACTGGATGCAGTCTGTGGGGCCCATCCACACACTGGAGCAGTGCCTTAACAGGATGCAGACTGTGGGGCCCATCCTCACACTGGAACAGTGCCTTCATAGGATGCAGACTGTGGGGTCCATCCACACACTGGAACAGTGCCTTAACATGATGCAGACTGTGGGGCCCATCCACACACTGGAGCAGTGCTTTAACAGGATGCAGACCGTGGGGCCCATCCACACACTGGTGCAGTGCCTTAACTGGATGCAGTCTGTGGGGCCCATCCACACACTGGAGCAGTGCCTTAACATGATGCAGACCATGGGGCCCATCCACACACTGGAGCAGTGCCTTAACAGGAAGCAGACTGTGGGGCCCATCCACACACTGGAGCAGTGCCTTAACAGGATGCAGACCGTGGGGCCCATCCACACACTGGAGCAGTGCCTTAACAGGATGCAGACTTGTTGCTTAGCAGTTGATTAGTCTCATAGCAGCTAGTTTGTTGTGAACTTAGAGTGCCCCTGTGTGTGTATGTATGTATGTATAACTGGTATGTTTTGTTTTTGAGCCAGCTTGTGTTTTGTGTAGCTGAAGGTGAATTATGGCTCTCCACAAAAGCACCAGCTGAATATGACTGGATACCATCTTAAGAACATTTCACAAGAGCAGGCCGTTCAGCCCAATAAACTCGCCATTTCAACACCGAACACCGAGACTTTGTCAAGTCTGGCCATGAACAAAGCCAGGGTCTCATGACCTGGCAACCTATCCCATGTATTGATAAGTCTTTGTGTAAAATAAAACTTCCTTGTATCAGTGCGGAACTCTTAACTAGTTCCCATTTATGTCCCCTAGTTCTACAGACTGAATGTACCCTAGAAAATATATTGCAGTTAACCTTGCTTAGCCCTTTAATAAATGTAAGAACTTCTATTAGATCACTTCTAACACTCCTTTTGCTAAGTCTTAATAAGTAACATCAGTCTTTGGCCTTGGCCAAGAATCAAGAGGAGCTTTGAGTCATACAGTCAGATTAGAAATCATTTCAGTTTAACTCTTTTAAACCCTACAGTTTCATGCTTAATGCAGTAACAAAGGCAAGCGCATCCATAACTGGCACCTTCAGCGTTTTAACAGACCTGCGTATGAGTGCGTATGGAACCCCGTCTGATGCTGCTTTTGTACCTGATAATTATGCCCCCCCCCCCCCCCCCCCACATGCTAATGACAGCTCTGTTCATCATTAGCTGCTCTATGTTCCAGCCTGATTACGGGTATTAATATGTCTCGCCTGAATCCATCATTTCCAGGAGGAACCACGGAGTAAGAGTGTAATTAGCAGATCCTGGGGACTCAGAGTAGAGCCCCAGACTTACGCTCACGCTCAAACCCAGTAACCGCAGCCCAGAGAGCGAAACGAGCACACAGGACCTCGAAAGCCAAACCAGAGAGGAAGTGTGACAGCCAGCCAGCAGAGGAGGAGACCGATACAGGTTAGTGAAGAAAAACCCGTCAGTAATTGAAATTGATTTTCATGTTACTGGCCAAATTCACCTTCTGCTCTTCTGTGATGCCTATGGGGCCATACCACCAGCCAAAAAGCATCAAAAACACCATTACTGCTAAATAAGGGTCTCACTAAACAATGGCAGTGCAAGTGTAAGACCGCGCAAGCAGGGCCCAACCATAAGTACGTGACAGGGATCCTTTATACCCACCGTACACTAAACTGTGTGAGAGGTACATGCATGTTTACACTCAGCTTGCACAGAGAGGAATGTGAAACAAGATGGTGAAGATAAAGAGCTGGACTCTGCACACTGAGCTGGTGCTGACTGAATAGTTGTGATAACTAGGCACGAGATGGGGTGACTGGAGGGGGGGCATGATGACGAGTTTTCCATGAACATCCTGTTGTTAAAATGCTGTGCCCAACGCACACTCACACACACACACTCTCTCTCTCTCACACACGCGCACTCAAAGACACACACTCACACACACACACACTCAAATACGCACACTCACACACACACTCTCTCTCTCTCACACACACACACACACAAACACACACACACTCTCACACACACACACACACACACACACACACACACACACACACACCATCTCTCTATCACACACACACACACACACACACACACACACACACACACACACACACAGCATTGAAAAGGTCCCAAAACAGCACTTTTTGGAATGTTGTCCCTTCTCTGGAAAAGCTGTCCTGTCCTATCTTGTCTTGTTGAAATTAGCAGTTTGCTGGGGGTACTTAAAAGCACTAGGTATTTATAAAAGGAAATGTGTAGGTGTTGTCTGTTCTGGTTCCCATGAAACAGTCATACTGTTGCCACACCCACACAACGAATGAAGCAAAATGATTCTGGAGCATGTCCCAATCACACAAGCTTTTTTACACTGTGTATAATAATCTTTACTGTACACACAAATGTGGAAATTTCCCTCATTTTTTTGTCCTTTGTTGTGTTGTAGATGTCATTTAAATGGGTAAAATTGTCATTTTTGCACATTAATCTACACTCAATAACCCATAATGACAAAGTGAAAACATGTTTTTAGAAATTTTTGCTACTTTATTAAACATATTAAAAATCAATAAATCAAATACTGAACTCTTTCATTTACATAAGCATTCAGACCTCGTGTCACTCCAGACTGTGGTCAGGTGCATCCTGAAAGGTTAAAACACTTTCAACAAGGTTTCTATAAACAGCCTCTCAAATGTTCTTGCTTATATCATATGAATCCAATTTCCTGATTGGATACAAGATGTCACAAAAGGAGAACTTGGAGGCAGGATAGGATGCACGAGTTTAATAATCAAGATAAAATAAAGAAACAAGGAAGAAAAGAATGGCCATAACTCAGAAGCAAACAGGAATTACACACTAGGAGAGGAGAAGTACGACAGACACACATCTTAAGATAAGGGACTAACTGCAGGGCTTTACAGACTAAGGCAGAAGGACAGTGTTTAAATAAGGCAGCCATCTGGTTAAATTAGCAAAAGGTGTGTCTAAAAACAAGGTGAGTAAGAATCTAACAATTAACACAAGGTGTCCATTAACATGCAGAACAGCACCAAAGCCAGAGTGAGCTCGAAACTCTGGTGAGGAGGAAGCAGGTGGGTAACATGAGGCTTTTAGGAGCGGGTGGGTAACATTGTCATTGGACTTCCACAGTGACACATGACATAGTGATCTATAAGTGCCTGGTATGTTGCCAAAAGACAGATCATGAATTCTTGCATGTCTAGTCAGACAATCAATGTACTGATGCAGCGTGGGAAGGTGGTGGGCTAGATCACAGATCAAAGTCCCCGAGAATGAACATTGGCTGATTTGGTGAGTGTGAGACTGCAGTTTCAGCTATCCTACCTGCGGCCTCGTGAGAGTGCAGTGCTATAGCTTTCAGCTATCCTACCTGCGGCCTCGTGAGAGTGCAGTGCTATAGCTTTCAGCTATCCTACCTGCGGCCTCGTGAGAGTGCAGTGCTTTAGCTTTCAGCTATCCTACCTGCGGCCTCGTGAGAGTGCAGTGCTATAGCTTTCAGCTATCCTACCTGCGGCCTCGTGAGAGTGCAGTGCTATAGCTTTCAGCTATCCTACCTGCGGCCTCGTGAGAGTGCAGTGCTATAGCTTTCAGCTATCCTACCTGCGGCCTCGTGAGAGTGCAGTGCTATAGCTTTCAGCTATCCTACCTGCAGCCTCGTGAGAGTGCAGTGCTATAGCTTTCAGCTATCCTACCTGCAGCCTCGTGAGAGTGCAGTGCTATAGCTTTCAGCTATCCTACCTTCGGCCTCGTGATACTGCAGTGCTATAGCTTTCAGCTATCCTACCTGCGGCCTCGTGAGACTGCAGTGCTATAGCTTTCAGCTATCCTACCTGCAGCCTCGTGAGAGTGCAGTGCTATAGCTTTCAGCTATCCTACCTTCGGCCTCGTGAGAGTGCAGTGCTATAGCTTTCAGCTATCCTACCTGCGGCCTCGTGAGAGTGCAGTGCTATAGCTTTCAGCTATCCTACCTGCGGCCCCTTGAGAGTGCAGTGCTATAGCTTTCAGCTATCCTACCTGCGGCCTCGTGAGAGTGCAGTGCTATAGCTTTCAGCTATCCTACCTGCGGCCTCGTGAGAGTGCAGTGCTATAGCTTTCAGCTATCCTACCTGCGGCCCCTTGAGAGTGCAGTGCTATAGCTTTCAGCTATCCTACCTGCGGCCTCTAACCCTAACCCTAACCCTTACACTATCCTTAACTCTAACACTAACCCTAACCCTTACACTAACCTTAACTCTAACCCTAACCCTTACACTAACCTTAACTCTAACACTAACCCTAACCCTAACCCTTACACTAACCTTAACTCTAAAACTAACCCTAACCATTACACTAACCTTAACTCTGACACTAACCCTAACCCTTACACTAACCTTAACTCTGACACTAACCCTAACCCTTACACTAACCTTAACTCTAACCCTAACCCTAACCCTTACACTAACCTTAACTCTAACACTAACCCTAACCCTTACACTAACCTTAACTCTAACACTAACCCTAACCCTTACACTAACCTTAACTCTGACACTAACCCTAACCCTTACACTAACCTTAACTCTAACCCTAACCCTTACACTATCCTTAACTCTAACACTAACCCTAACCCTTACACTAACCTTAACACTAACCCTAACTCTAACCCTTACACTAACCTTAACTCTAACAATAACCCTAACCCTTACACTAACCTTAACTCTAACACTAACCCTAACCCTTACACTAACCTTAACTCTAACACTAACCCTAACTCTAACCCTTACACTAACCTTAACTCTAACAATAACCCTAACCCTTACACTAACCTTAACTCTAACACTAACCCTAACTCTAACCCTTACACTAACCTTAACTCTAACAATAACCCTAACCCTTACACTAACCTTAACTCTAACACTAACCCTAACCCTTACACTAACCTTAACTCTAACACTAACCCTAACTCTAACCCTTACACTAACCTTAACTCTAACACTAACCCTAACCCTTACACTAACCTTAACTCTAACCCTAACCCTAACTCTAACCCTTACACTAACCTTAACTCTAACAATAACCCTAACCCTTACACTAACCTTAACTCTAACACTAACCCTAACCCTTACACTAACCTTAACTCTGACACTAACCCTAACCCTTACACTAACCTTAACTCTAACACTAACCCTAACCCTTACACTAACCTTAACTCTAACACTAACCCTAACCCTAACCCTTACACTAACCTTAACTCTAACACTAACCCTAACCCTTACACTAACCTTAACTCTAACACTAACCCTAACTCTAACCCTTACACTAACCTTAACTCTAACACTAACCCTAACCCTTACACTAACCTTAACTCTAACACTAACCCTAACTCTAACCCTTACACTAACCTTAACTCTAACAATAACCCTAACCCTTACACTAACCTTAACTCTAACACTAACCCTAACCCTTACACTAACCTTAACTCTGACACTAACCCTAACCCTTACACTAACCTTAACTCTAACACTAACCCTTACACTAACCTTAACTCTAACAATAACCCTAACCCTTACACTAACCTTAACTCTAACACTAACCCTAACCCTTACACTAACCTTAACTCTGACACTAACCCTAACCCTTACACTAACCTGAACTCTAACCCTAACTCTAACCCTTACACTAACCTTAACTCTGACCCTAACCCTAACCCTTACACTATCCTTAACTCTAACACTAACCCTAACCCTTACACTAACCTTAACTCTTACACTAACCCTAACCCTTACACTAACCTTAACTCTGACACTAACCATAACCCTTACACTAACCTTAACTCTAACCCTAACCCTTACACTATCCTTAACTCTAACACTAACCCTAACCCTTACACTAACCTTAACACTAACCCTAACTCTAACCCTTACACTAACCTTAACTCTAACAATAACCCTAACCCTTACACTAACCTTAACTCTAACACTAACCCTAACCCTAACACTAACCTTAACTCTAACCCTAACCCTTAACTCTAACAATAACCCTAACCGGACACTAACCTTAACTCTAACACTAACCCTAACTCTAACCCTTACACTAACCTTAACTCTAACAATAACCCTAACCCTTACACTAACCTTAACTCTAACACTAACCCTAACCCTTACACTAACCTTAACTCTAACACTAACCCTAACTCTAACCCTTACACTAACCTTAACTCTAACACTAACCCTAACCCTTACACTAACCTTAACTCTAACACTAACCCTAACTCTAACCCTTACACTAACCTTAACTCTAACAATAACCCTAACCCTTACACTAACCTTAACTCTAACACTAACCCTAACCCTTACACTAACCTTAACTCTGACACTAACCCTAACCCTTACACTAACCTGAACTCTAACACTAACCCTAACCCTTACACTAACCTTAACTCTAACACTAACCCTAACCCTAACCCTTACACTAACCTTAACTCTAACACTAACCCTAACCCTTACACTAACCTTAACTCTAACACTAACCCTAACTCTAACCCTTACACTAACCTTAACTCTAACACTAACCCTAACCCTTACACTAACCTTAACTCTAACACTAACCCTAACTCTAACCCTTACACTAACCTTAACTCTAACAATAACCCTAACCCTTACACTAACCTTAACTCTAACACTAACCCTAACCCTTACACTAACCTTAACTCTGACACTAACCCTAACCCTTACACTAACCTTAACTCTAACACTAACCCTTACACTAACCTTAACTCTAACACTAACCCTAACCCTTACACTAACCTTAACTCTGACACTAACCCTAACCCTTACACTAACCTTAACTCTAACACTAACCCTTACCCTAACCCTAACTCTAACCCTAACCCTAACCCTTACACTAACCTTAACTCTAACACTAACCCTAACCCTTACACTAACCTTAACTCTGACACTAACCCTAACCCTTACACTAACCTGAACTCTAACACTAACCCTAACCCTTACACTAACCTTAACTCTAACACTAACCCTAACCCTAACCCTTACACTAACCTTAACACTAACACTAACCCTAACCCTAACCCTTACACTAACCTTAACTCTAACACTAACCTTAACCCTTACACTAACCCTTGCAATTCCCTCAAACACTGATTCCCCTGAACATCACCGCTAATGAGAAGCATGTTCTCTGTTCTGTCAGGCCTGTTCGGTAAATGATTAAAAAGTGTTTTCAGTTTACTCAATGGATATGTGTTGCTCAGTTAATATAGAAAGGACAACATGTTATAAAAACGCAATGTAGGCTAGCAACAAAAAGAATTTTTGTTTTTTCTGAAAAGTGATTTCTTTGGGGATGTAAGGTCTTTATTACTAGATTCTTTCATTCTTCCCTCATGTGACATGGAGAAAAGAATTAAATTTCTGGTGCAACTCTGGTTAGACATTTTGTGAGCCGGACCTGGTGCTGACAGATGTGAGGAGCTGCTGAGGAACTGAGCTCCAAACAGATGAGATTTAGGAGGGGAAACACATGGCCAGAGACACTCTCACTTCTGCCTCCATCAGAACCAGCACAGGAAACACACTGAGCAGCAAAAACACTGAGCACTGGCATCACCAGGGTAACCAAAGTACACATCTGTGTTACAGAATCAGATTTAACACTTAGGCACAGCAAAAACACTGAGCACTGGGCATGACCAGAGTAACCAAAACACACATCCAGGACTGGTTCTGTGGATCCCACAGCTGGGTCCGGTTCTGTGGGAACCTCAGCTGGGTCTGGTTCTGTGGATCCCACAGCTGGGTCCGGTTCTGTGGGAACCTCAGCAGGGTCTAGTTCTGTGGATCCCACAGCTGGGTCCGGTTCTGTGGGAACCTCAGCAGGGTCCAGTTCTTTGGATCCCATAGCTGGGTCAGGTTCTGTGGGAACCTCAGCCGGGTCTAGTTCTGTGGATCCCACAGCTGGGTCTGGTTCTGTGGGAACCTCAGCTGGGTCTGGTTCTGTGGGTCCCACAGCTGTGTCTGGTTCTGTGGGAACCTCAGCAGGGTCTGGTTCTGTGGGAACCTCAGCTGGGTCTGGTTCTGTGGGAACCTCAGCTGGGTCTGGTTCAGCTGCATGCACCCCTATGGATCCCCACAGTAGCCCCAGGCTCTACAAATACAGTTTCATACTCATACTCATATTGCACATGGCATGGCTGGGTTAGCGCCCTCAAGAAGGTTAACATGTACACTGGCGCCAAACTGCACAGGTTGGTATTGGTCAGCTCCGATCCAAAAACCTTTTCCATGTAAAATTCAATGCTTCCCTTGAGGGTCCGATCTGACTGAGAATACAGCAAATGCAATTTTGTCAGGTTTCACTTGAGGTCATTAGCTTGCTGCACACTTCTCGGTAAATTAGATGGAAAACTCTCTTGCTGAGAAGTTGAGGGACAGGAAACACTTGAACCAGCCTCACGGTCAAAGTTTGGTGGCTGTGGCTTCACATCTCAGACATCTCAAACTTTGACATTTAGGTCACAACAAAAGCAACTTACAATAACTGTGTCTCACAGGACCTGATTGACCCTGTTCCAGTGTTCATGAGAACTGACTCACCATAGTCTTCCCTAAAATACCTAAGAGAAACATCTGAAGATAACTTCAACACACCTGACTGAGAAATAAGTGATATCAGTATATCACTATTCAGCCCATCTCTGATTCTGCTCTGTTTGAACCCTCATGCTGTAGGACTGTCCACCCTGCTGGATTTATGAGGGAAGAGTTCCACCCTACCCCTGCCCTAAGGGTGCAGAGTGTACCCTACCCCTGTCCTAAGGGTGCAGAGGAGTGTACCTTACCCCTGCCCTAAGGGTGCAGAGTATACCCTACCCCTGTCCTAAGGGTGCAGAGGAGTGTACCCTACCCCTGCCCTAAGGGTGCAGAGTATACCCTACCCCTGCCCTAAGGGTGCAGAGTATACCCTACCCCTGCCCTAAGGGTGCAGAGTATACCCTACCCCTTCCCTAAGGGTGCAGAGTATACCCTACCCCTGCCCTAAGGGTGCAGAGTATACCCTACCCCTTCCCTAAGGGTGCAGAGTATACCCTACCCCTTCCCTAAGGGTGCAGAGAAGTGTACCCTACCCCTGCCCTAAGGGTGCAGAGTGTACCCTACTCCTGCCCTAAGGGTGCAGAGGAGTGTACCCTACCCCTACCTTAAGGGTGCAGAGAAGTGTACCCAACCCCTGCCATAAGGGTGCAAAGGAGTGTACCCTACCCCTGCCCTAAGGGTGCAAAGGAGTGTACCCTACCCCTGCCCTAAGGGTGCAGAGTATACCCTACCCCTGCCCTAAGGGTGCAAAGGAGTGTACCCTACCCCTGCCCTGAGGGTGTAGACGAGTGTACCCTACCCCTTCCCTAAGGGTGCAGAGTATACCCTACCCCTGCCATAAGGATGCAGTGTACACAAACTCCTGCCCTATGACTTCCAGTTATAATATTACTCTTGAATATTAGTTTGAAGCATTAGATGAAGTGTAGATGACTTAATGAAAGGCAGCACTCATAATATGTGAAAGTAATAAAATCACTTCATCTGAAAAAGTTTATGGTGCAAAAATGGAGTGTAGAAAATAATTTCTGTATTTGCATGACAGATAGTAGGTATTGCCAGCTGGCACATGTCTCTGCGTGTAAGAAAGTGTGTGTTTTTGTATATGTGTGAGTGTGTGTTAGCATGTGTATGTGTGTGAGTTGGTGTGAGTTTGTGGTGAGGTGGGGTGGAGACAGACACAGCAGAGTTTAGATTCAGGAAGTCCAGGCGACAGACAGTTTCGGACAGCGGAGCGCTTATATCTCAGCAACATGAGAACGGCTGTTATACTGGTATATACATGCTGGATTGCAGGTAGGACTCTGTTATACTGATATATACCTGCTCCAGTACAGGTAGGACTCTGATATACTCATATATACCTGCTCCAGTACAGGTAGGACTCTGTTATACTGGTATATACCTGCTCCAGTACAGGTAGGACTCTGTTATACTGGTATATACCTGCTCCAGTACAGGTAGGACTCTGTTATACTGATATATACCTGCTCCAGTACAGGTAGGACTCTGATATACTGATATATACCTGCTCCAGTACAGGTAGGACTCTGTTATACTCATATATACCTGCTCCAGTACAGGTAGGACTCTGTTATACTGGTATATACCTGCTCCAGTACAGGTAGGACTCTGTTATACTGGTATATACCTGCTCCAGTGCAGGTAGGACTCTGTTATACTGGTATATACCTGCTCCAGTGCAGGTAGGACTCTGTTATACTGGTATATACCTGCTCCAGTACAGGTAGGACTCTGTTATACTGGTATATACCTGCTCCAGTACAGGTAGGACTCTGTTATACTGATATATACCTGCTCCAGTACAGGTAGGACTCTGTTATACTGGTATATACCTGCTCCAGTGCAGGTAGGACTCTGTTATACTGGTATATACCTGCTCCAGTACAGGTAGGACTCTGTTATACTGGTATATACCTGCTCCAGTACAGGTAGGACTCTGTTATACTGGTATATACCTGCTCCATATCTGATGTCATCCAGGCATGAATGTTAAATTACTCTAGGCCTGGAAGAAGCCCACATTGTTCAGGTGTTAAAGTTTATCATATGATATGGTATCAATTAGTACTGACAACCACTTTGCTGTTGACCAAGAGACTGGAGAACGTAATGGAAAAATGCACAAAAATGCCCAGACATACTCCTTTTTCCAGATTCACAAACTTCACTGAGCACAGGGTCTGAGCACAGACTCATTCTTCATCTCTTAAATGGTGACAGAAGTGCAGCTTTCACAGAAACCCAAGCCACCTCTGCAGACTGTGCCCCTAAAGCTCAAACTAAAATGTGCGACTTGACAGAGGAAGAAAGAAAATCACAGGCAACACAAGGCAGTAGGCCACCACAATCTATCCTCACAGTCTTTAAGTAGTTTCACTTCCCCTGCAGAGGATAACTTTAGTATAAAACAGAAATATGAATGACCAGCCAGGACACAGACAGACTGGACCTCATTTGACTGGTATGCACTGATCGGTTCTGTTTTCCCTTGCAGGTATCCACCAGCCCACAGATGCACAGGACAAGGCAAGTAACATTTATTTTGGTTTTATTTTGCCAATTCATACAGCTTTCCAATCAAAGCATGATTAGATTTTCACATACCTCCATCTCTACCAGACCACCATGGTTCTCTTGGTGGTCTGGTAGAGATGACCTCTTGAGCTTTATTTTGGTAACTGACCTCTCTGGCTTTGTTTTTATAACTGACTGCTCTCCTTTCTTTCCCCAGGTCAGCTGCCCTTGCAGTTGCCCACCTGCCACCTCGGGCCCAGGTAGGCCTGGCTACATAGCCACCAACACTCATTACATTACATTACATTACATTATGTAATATAACATTGCATTATGTTGCATTACCTTAGTTTACCTCACATTACATCACAGGGCTTTTGCAGATGATCTTATCCAGATTTAATTACGAACAAAGTGTATTCAGCACTCCATACAAAGCTTACATATACACGAACAGAAATAAAAACCAACAAGAAAACTATCCCAATCAATACAGCCAGCCACATACTGAAAACCACACAGTCCTGCAAGGAGAGGAGACCCTCCTCACTGAGAGAATCCGTCAGTGCAGCACCTTTTAATGCATATCTTCTAATGACTCATCAGCCAATGGGGTGGTCTGTTACATATCTCCTAATGACTCATCAACCAATGGGGTGGTCTGTTACATATCTCCTAATGACTCATCAACCAATGGGGTGGTCTGTTACATATCTCCTAATGACTCATCAACCAGTGGGGTGGTCTGTTACATATCTCCTAATGACTCATCAACCAATGGCGTGGTCTGTTACATATCTCCTAATGACTCATCAACCAATGGCGTGGTCTGTTACATATCTCCTAATGACTCATCCACCAATGGGGTGGTCTGTTACATATCTCCTAATGACTCATCAACCAATGGCGTGGTCTGTTACATATCTCCTAATGACTCATCAACCAATGGCGTGGTCTGTTACATATCTCCTAATGACTCATCCACCAATGGGGTGGTCTGTTACATATCTCCTAATGACTCATCAACCAATGGCGTGGTCTGTTACATATCTCCTAATGACTGATCCACTAATGGTGTGGTCTGTTGCATATCTCCCAATGGTGTGGACTGTTACCTCATTTTCATCTTAATTGCTAATCTTCCCCCTTCCACCCTGTGTACAGCCTTTTTCTCCTGACAGCCACCCCTCTGCCTGTCTTCTTACCTAACTCCTCCCAGGTGTTTGCTATGTGCGGCCTCAGTCAAGGAGGCTGAAGTGCACTGTGGGAGAGAGAGTCTTTTTCCACACTGTGGTGGAAGACAGTGGCTTTCTTTATAAAGAGGACAGCCAGATTGCCAAAGTAATTAACGGCCAGCCCCGCATCCCCACTGACGACGTGCAGTGGGACAACAGCACCAGGCTCTTCTCCATCACTGAGCTGCAGACGGACGACTCGGGAAACTACAAAGTGGAGACCCTGGCTACGTCTGACTCAGTGTACCAGCTGACTGTGTACAGTAAGCCTCGCCACTGGACTCAATCTGCTGTGCTGCTGTCTCTGCTAGACAGCAATTCCTTAAAAATCTATTAACTTTTTTAGCTTATTGGTTCCATCGCATGTCTGAGGGTGGCTTTGGCTGCCTGGTATGCTTTAGCATGTCATTTATTTATTTATTTATTTATCTGGGCTGGATGCCGTTTAAAAAAGGCGCTGATTTCCATGGGGCCTCCTTTACCTTCCACTCAAGGGCAGCTTGGTGTAAGGTTGTGTGTGTGGCCGGTGTGCTGTAATGAGACACATTACCCAAACCCTGAGTATAAGTGCTCTATGGAGCACGGAGAGCCACCCTGCTCTGTCACACACAGGGTGGAGTCAGGGCTCAGTGTGTACTGACCAGTGCTGAAGGCTCTCCTTGCTTTTGTGTCTCTGCACAGATCCAGTGTCCACACCTCAAGTGTCCAGCAGGAACAAGATGAAACCCACCTGCAGTGTGCTGTGCTCTGTGGAGAACGGGAGAGAGGTCACCCTGTCCTGGCAGAGAGAGGGGGAGACACTGAACTACACCAGCAGCCCTGATCTCAACACCCCCCTGTCTCTCCCTCTGGAGATAGAAGAGAACAGCGCCCCCTACAGCTGTGTGGCAAAAAACCCAGCAAGAGCCAAAACAGTCAGAGTGAGACCTGAGGAGTTCTGCTTTGGTGAGATACTGAGACAGTGCTGTATTTAACACAAAGAGAGCTCATTATTCTGTACAAACATCATACTCTACAGCCTTTTATGGAAGGATTGGAATAATATTCAGACTCTTGCTGTTTTCACAAGACACTTAATTTGTAATAGAATATGTCTGATTCCTTATGTATAGACCCTTGTGGCAGTATTGGGGTACATGAGGGTGTGTCTTAAATTGTGTTTGGGCGCCAGGTGGTACGCTACCACCAACAATAGAGAAAGCTGAAAATAAAATAACCAAACCAATCACAAGGAGGTGATGAATTCCCTCTGTGCCTGAGTTAGTCAGTCATTTTAACCAATATATAACTTTGTTTTAATTGCAGACACAAAACCAACAATAGGCAAAGTAAACTGAAACGTCCTTTAGTTCACAGTTTTGTAACCCTAATGTTAGGGAGAGGACAAAAGGTCCTCTTAAAATGGGTGAATGACCAAACCTGGAAGCAAAGTAACAAAGTAAAGTTTTCAAGGCTCAGGCCGTACAAATAAAATGGTATCACACCGTTCAAGTTCCAGCACACAAAAAAAACAAAACAGCCTACCTGCCTCCAAAACAGCAGCAACAATCCACAACCACAAAATTAATCAATCCGATAACCAAAACAGGTAAACCGGTATTCAAACCCGTCAACGTCGTCCTGGTCGCTGCACTGAATGGTGGGTGTCTATGGCGGATTTTATTCCACTATTTTGAATATTGAGCAGAGTTTCTATTCCAAATTTGACATGGACAATCCTAAACTACAGTTCCCATGATGCTGCAGTACAGATCTGCTTGAGGCCTTTAGATGAATGTTCATGTGCATGACCCTGTTTTGTGGAGCTCACAGAAGAATGATCTGATTGGCCATTGCTTGAGAATGTTCTGGAAAAAGGCCAAATTCATGATCCCCGTGGAAACAGACAGCTGTTTAGCTCCAAACCAGGACATGTCCCCACCATGTTTGGTGATGGGAATAGGGTTCTACCATTGGAACATAATGTGCCATCTTCACCATAAAAATACACTTCTCATCATGGTGAAAAAAAATGTTGAGGCAGGACCTGAAGCAAGCTACTCTAGTCTGGAAGCCTTCATAGAGCTGAAGGAAATCTGCCATAAAAGTGTTTTTATTGAACATGTGGTTATTGAAACTTTGATGAAGATCTTGTCTAATATCAGTCTAAAATATGTCATAATACAGACATTCCAAATATGTAAGAGAAACATGCCACGCTGCTTCTGTTCCAACCTGCAGACGATGGGACACATCCAGAATTAAATTAAAAATCCTCCGTAATGCAGAGAAACAAACAAACCAAAAACGGGAGCAGAGCAAAACGTCAAAAATGGTGGGGTGGCTCCCACCAGCTGGTCCCTCTGATTGGTTCTGACGCTGTTTCTTTTGACCAATCATTACAGCAACCTTCTCTTATTTCCGCATAGTGCTTGTTGTGGGCGGAGTCACACTTGTTGCATTGACTTCCTGGTTTGCGCTGCCATGCTACTCTTTGGCAGAAGTCATACATTTAAGACTTGCTGTGTTAAGCACTGAGAGGAGGCCAGGAGGGTCACCACCTGCAGCGGAACGGCAGAGGCAGGCAGGGTTAGGGTTAGGGTTAGGGTTAGATGTAGGAACAGGACCAATGTATCGCCCTACTCAGAAGTGCCTGACAGAAACTTTCCTTTTCATTATCATTTTATTATTGACACAATATTTTTATTTTGCATATTCAGCACCGCCGCCGTCATGACATGTATGTCGTTAGGATCGTCTCCCAACCTCTGCACTTACAGCACTGGCTTTTAGATGGACAGTGAGCCACAGGAAATGGCACATAATGTGTGTTCACCTGAAAAGGCTTCTCAACAATATGATTCTTACGGTTGCCAAAAAGAAATACATTTTTCTATAATTCCATGTAAAAAGGGCATTCTATGTCAAACTAAGAGAGAATGTGATTTTATGTGTTTGTATTTGTCTGTATTTCCCCCTCTGTTGGATATTCTAATGAGTAGAAGGACATGCAAATGATGATATCGGATTTCTGCGCAACTGCAGAGCAATTGCATTGTGGGAGATGTAGTCACAAGTGTGTCTCTTACAGACTCAGTCTCAAAGCCCCGTATCACAAGCACAGCAGCTGAGGGGTACCAGGGCAGATACTGTTCACTCCTCTGCTCTGTGGAGAACGGGAGAGAGGTCACCCTGTCCTGGCAGAGAGAGGGGGAGACACTGTCCCACACCAGCAGCCCTGATCTCAACACCCCCCTGTCTCTCCCTCTGGAGATAGAGGTGTCCAACATCACCTACAGCTGTGTGGCCAAGAACCCTGCTAGTGAAGAGAGAACTGTTTTCTACCCCTCACAGCACTGTAGGGAGAAAGGTAAGGAGCAGCTCTCTGTAGGGAGAAAGGTAAGGAGCAGCTCTCTGTAGAGAGGAGGGTAAGGAGCAGCTCTCTGTAGGGAGGAGGGTAAGGAGCAGCTCTCTGTAGGGAGGAGGGTAAGGAGCAGCTCTCTGTAGGGAGGAGGGTAAGGAGCAGCTCTCTGTAGGGAGGAGGGTAAGGAGCAGCTCTCTGTGGGGAGGAGGGTAAGGAGCAGCTCTCTGTAGGGGGGAGGGTAAGGAGCAGCTCTCTGAAGGGGGGAGGGTAAGGAGCAGCTCTCTGTAGAGGGGAAGGTAAGGAGTAGCTCTCTTTGGGGAGGAGGGTAAGGAACAGCTCTCTATTGCAAGGAAGGTATGTTCCTTACCCTCTCTGTTTCTTCCCTTCTATCTCTCTCTAGGTGGTCATTCCCATGATGCTGTGGTGTACATAGTGTTGGTGTTGAGGCTGGTGGAGTTTGTGTTGGTGACTCTGGCAGTTCTGCTGTTAATCCACCTGTACAGAGAGGGAAGAGTTCTTACTCAACATAAACACAGGTAACTGCACTTGTGATAACTACAAGCATAATCCCATATACATACAAACACAAAGGGGCCCTCACACACTCATGCATTGGCCCATAGAGATAACCAAATCACACAGCAAATTTCCCATCATTAATGTTCTACTGAAGCATCATTAATATTCTAACACCAGCACCATTGTGTTCTAATACCACTAATAGTATTAATGTTCTACTACATCAGCACTGATGTTCTTCTACAACAGAATTCATGTTCTAACACAGAAACACTAATGTTCTACAACAGCAAAATGGATGCTCTAATACAGCAGAATTATTGTTCTATGACAGCAACATTGACTGAGTTTTATTTCTGTTTGCAGTACTAGGAGGAGGAGGAGGAGTAGGACGTATGAGGAAGCAGATACAGAACTGTAGACATAAACACACACATACACACACCATCAACACATCAAAGCACGCACAAATGAATACATATATGCATGCGTAAAAGAATTTATAGACATGTATCATTATTAAATTCCATGTGAATTGTCAGCACTTTTGTTTTGTGCACAAAATGGCAGCTGACTGTAACCACAGAGAAAAAACACCTGTGTTGACCAATCCTGCATGTAAATAACACCTGTGCAACACAAACCAGAATGTAAATAAATTTTGCTGACTGTGCATCATTTAATTTAATAAATAAAATGTTGTTTGTGATGTAGTTCATACACTGTGCATCATTGGATAGAGAATTATGGTGAAGCTCATGAATATATAACCCAAATACACATACCGAGTTTATCATGTTTTATTAGAACAGCAGTGTATTAATATGAGAACAGAACATTACTGAAACGTTTAAACAGCAGAGTACACAGGTAATGAAACATGCATTGATATGAAACACTAAATAAATGAAATACTGTCAATAATACACACATGTGTATTGTGCACACACACATTGGAATATAACTTTATAGCTGATAATAAAAGGTTTTGTCTGAAAGAGAATTGCAACGTGTAATATTATGAGTAAATAACTTGGATACACATTCAGAGTTTACCATGTTTTATTAGAACAGCAGTTTGTTAACATGAGAACAGAACATTACTGGTATGTTTGAACAACAGAATAATAGCTAGTGAAACACATGGATATGAAACACACATTGATACTGTCTGTAAACATCAGCCATGTACAATACAATTTCATATGATGTAGAGCAGTGCAAAGCTCATGATTATGGGAAAACATACATTTTGGTCATACGTACTTTGATTGCTATACACAGACACATTCAGCTTTTGTACATGATCAGAACACTTCTTAAAGAGATGTCAGCGCATTTCAGTAAAGTCATAGTTTTATAAGAGCCTCCTTTGGTGAATGTAAATAAGGCATTTCTGGAGCCAAAGCTGACTGACAGTGTGTAAAACAATTACACTGTTCACCTCTTTCTCTTCACAGAGAGTAAAACACTCACATAACACAGCAAGAGCAACAGGTTTTGCAACATAAAAACATTGTAAAACTGTTTACAGTTTGCATAAAACAACTCTTCCTCCAGCAAAGTTCTCTTTAAGGTAATTAAATTCAGCCAATTATACACACAAATATCTTTCAGCAGGAAAAAAAAGTTCCATACTTATAGTCAGATAGGATCCATCAGACAGTATGGAAATTTCACCATGTACATACTGTAGCATTACAGTCAGCAGAAGGAAAGCTCCCTTTATATACAGATACACTCTCTGAACACAGAGGTCTTCAATGATCCGCTACCATGTAAATCAGAGGATCAGAAGATCCATGTACATTTCCAAAATAATCCAGATTTTTATTGATCTTTATGGAACTACAGATATATCTAATGGAGAGTCGCTCAGTGATATTTCATGCTTCAGTACATCCTTCAAATAACTGGCAGCCATGTTGGAATGTATGCTAATATCAGGTAGAATAGTTCAAGATTAGCTCATGAGTGCCCCTTGTGGCCTGGAGGCTGAAATGCATGGAGCTCATCTTTCATTCAGGAAGCTCTGAATCTGTAGGGGTCTCAGCCAATCAGACTGTGGCTGTTTACTACAGCACCACACAAACACACACACACACACAAAACCACAAACAAACACAAAAACAAAATATTACACGCATACCATACACCCCAGATCACACATACATACACACACGTGCCAAATTCACAAAACATGTACACACACATGTCAAAAATGTGTGCCCACACCAGGAGATAAAACAGTGTTATCTCTCACCCCTTTCCCCTCCTGAATTGCACAGCAGCTTACAGTCTCTCCCACAGACTCAGAGGGGAGTGGCTGTACATGTGACTCCTCTGATTCCCATGGAAACACACTCTGGCTCTTCCTCTGTGCTGCAGACTGTTCCATTGTTAGCCAGAGTCAGTGTTAGTACAGTGGGGACTTTGCTTACTGATAAAAGCGATTGATGATGATGGTTGAGGATGATATATAAAGACCTACAAACATGCAGCCAAACCCAGCACTCAGTGCGTCTGTTGGTTCTGTATTACTCATCTAATCATGCCCTGGGGAGATTTGGGGAGAGCGCATCTTTTGGGACTGAGTGTTTTTATTTTGCTGTTGCCCTACGTTTGCACACGACCCTAAAGTTGATGTGCTCTTAGAGGGTTGCCAGGGTGTTTTCCTACCTTAATCAAAATGTGCAGGTACACTCATCCATTTGGGAGGGATACACACACCTGGCCTTCATCTCCTGATACACCAGGTGAACACACACTATGGCAGGTCTGCACATGCTTCACTAATCCCACACTGGGTTTTTCCGTTCACACTTTTCTCAAGAACGTAACACAAGAATGTAAAGGAGTGTGGGTGAGGTGTTTTGTGTGTACAGCTGTACAGCTGATGTTTGTAATATTCTACCATTCCAGGTCAGTCTTCAATCTTTCGTAACAGAAATATATGTAAAATGTCATATGACATAATAAAATAACAAACCTTTGTACATGGAAACCCATAAACCTCACACACACAACATAATGCTTGCATTTAAAACAAACACATGCACACATGCACACACGCACACAGTATAAGTCTAGCTTTTTGAACACTCACCTGTTCACACCAAAAGGCAGGGTATCACATGACTTTTCCAGGTGGGGCTGCCTGTCTCTATGGCGACCACATTCTGGGCCCTATCTGTTTACTCATCTCTCTGTCTCTCAGCTAAACCCCAATGGGAGGAGGCAGTCCTGTAACATAGCCCTGTATTTCAGTGGGCTTTAAAGTGACTTTCAGAGACCCAGTGCAGCAGGCTTAATATGATCTGGTACAAACATGCCATGCTATGCTAACTACTAAACAATCCAACAAGAGACCTTCACAATAAAACATTAAGGGTTCAGTTAAGGGTGATGGTAGCTCAGAGAAAACTTCAAGAACTGAGTAAGATCAAATTCAGAAAACTTCCTGTTGGGTAGGGTTATACCCAGAGATCTTCCCGCTGGGTTACAGGTGGGTAGGGTCATACCCAGAGATCTTCCTGCTGGGTTACAGGTGGGTGGGGTCATACCCAGAGATCTCCCCTGCTGGGTTACAGGTGGATGGGTGTACTTGCTGCTTGTTCATGCTGTGAGAGTAAATAAAAGCATTAACTAATGAAGTGACAGCCAGCCAAGGTATACTGATAAACTAACCACACCACACTGTTCAGGGGAATTATGGGAAGAGGAGGTTGGCCCTTTCAGTGATTATGGCTGGACCTGCAGGGATGAGCATATTTTTAAAACATTTTTAAACATATAAAAGATGTGGCCGTTAGCTTGGTCCTGGGTATGTCTCTGTAAATATGAGAGGCCTTCATGCATACATGTACAATTTCAACAACACTTACCTGTGGTATTACCTGGTCTACCTACAAAAGAAAGACAGAATTCCAACAGATCAGTTTTTTCCTGTAGTACCAGCACAGCTTTTCCTTCTAGAATACTGGTCAAAGCCAGAACCACATTTATTGAATATTGATGAAAAATCAGCAGTTTTGCTGTATGTGCAAATTTGGTGCATCAACAACATAATTTGTTGCCAAAAGCAAAATTATCTGACTCTTTATATTTGATTTTAACTCTATTAGTGCTCATTCTGCTAATGATCTACATCAAAAGGGGGTAATGGGTTGATTTTTGATTACTTGATCAAACTGAGTGAACTTTATGTTAATTAAATCAAGTTAAAGTAGGTCTGGGTGGTTTCATAAAGGTGGTTTAAAAAACTCTGAACTTAACATGAGAACCACTGGCTGAATTTGCTGATTGGCATCAGTGAGCTTTCCACCAATCAATTTATGACAGCACTGCTTATGCCAATATAGCTATTTCAATACCTGAATTATATTTTAATCCACTGTTGCTACTACAATACAGTAGTGCCAATTTGAGTTTGGCTGTTCAAGTGTTCAGAGTTTTTGTTTTGGACTTCTGGGAATGGGGTTAAAGTAATGCCTGGTAGCTTTTTAAAATTGCTTATATATCAGTAAGTGGTTGCAAATGTGCACTACAGACAGCTACAGGATCTGTGTCAATGTGAAGAGTACATACCTCTTCTTTTGTAGAGCACAATGACCACAATCAGAAGGATGAAAATGATGACACTGAGGATTATGGCAATGGTTTTCCATACATCTGAACCTGAGAAACAATGAAAATAAAGATCAGTTTACACTAAATACACTGCATAGTGTGACACCTGAAGCAGGGTATGAAGCAGGGTACTGCGGCAGGGTACTGAAGCAGGGTACTGAATCAGGGCTTTGAAGCAGGGTATGAAGCAGGGTACTGAAGCAGGGTACTGAAGCAAGGCTCTGAAGCAGGATACTGAAGCAGGGCTCTGAAGCAGGGTATGAAGCAGGGTACTGAAGCAGGGTACTGAAGCAAGGCTCTGAAGCAGGGTACTGAAGCAGGGTATGAAGCAGGGTACTGAAGCAGGGCTCTGAAGCAGGGTTTGAAGCAGGGTACTGAAGCAGGGCTCTGAAGCAGGGTATGAAGCAGGGTACTGAAGCAGGGTACTGAAGCAGGGTACTGAAGCAGGGTATGAAGCAGGGTACTGCAGCAGGGCTTTGAAGCAGGGTATGAAGCAGGGTACTGAAGCAGGGCTCTGAAGCAGAGCTTGATGAAGTCTTGAATATTCCTCAGTAGAAATGATGTGCTTAGTTGGTATTTGTAGTTTTACAGAGACAATTTCTCCCTTTCTTACTTAAGTATATAAAGTGCTTTTTCCTTTCAGAGGCAGAGGTAAGACCAGGTGTGCACAGGTAAGTAGAGATTTACTCAGGTGTGAAAGACATTCATGATGCTCACCTGAACATTCATCCCCCACAGTGACTGAGGTTGTATTGCTGCTGACGGAGTTTACAGCCTCACAGGTGTAGGTGCCGCTCCTCTCCACTGTCAGATGTTGTTTCAGGTATGGAGGATTAAAAGGACCTGAGCTGCCAAAGTTCTTCTTGTCATCCTCTCTGTGCCAAGACAGGGTCACTTCTGTCCCTCTGTCCACAGTGCAGTGTAATGTGCAGGAGTCTTTATCATAGGAGACACTGGGCTTTGATACAGGAACTGTCAAAGTGAACAAAGAGATAAACAGGTAAATATCCTTTAAATTTCTTGGCCAATGCGACTGACAGATTGTACCACTGTGATCAAGTGGCTAATTATTGTGGCTAATACCTCTAAATCTAATACTTATTCACAAAGAAAAGTTCTTCACTGTCCCCAAACATAATTATACAAGATAGAATTCGACTTTATCCTCATTGTACTCAAAAATATATACATCATTTTATTTTTATATGTATCTAGTGTTTGATTATTGAAGTTTTAAGATGGTGTTCATGGTGAGGCTACTTGGTGCAGTAATTGAGATTCTAATATTCTCATATTTTAAGGGTGACACATTGTTCCTGCCAAATTCTGAGTAGTATTATACAGGTGGAGTAATATGTCCATGCCCTGCAGGAGCGCAGATGGGGGGGGGGGGTGGGGGGGGGGGGGGGGGACTGTCAATTACTGATCAGAAATGTACTTTGAAACTTACCATTGTCCTCTGGACAACGCAGTCAAAAGTATTTCCAAGAACATATGAAAAGAGAGACGATAATTTATATTAGAGAGAGAACAGGTATCAGTAAAAACACAATACACAGAAGGATAAAACATAATCACATTGTAGTACAACCATGTCCTGTTTGCTCTTATTTTGAAAGAGTAAAACACAAGCAGTATAACATGATTGTCTCCAGTACAACCTCTGTCAGATGTAAGATCAGAACAGATCAGGACTTCAGAATGTTGTTTCTGTAGGTTCTGCCCAGGCATGGAGGATTATAATGTTGGAAAAACAAACACAAGCAATGTAAAAATAATAATAATAATAATAATACATTTGAAATACAGTACAGTATTGCACTGATGCATCAGTATTCATATGAACACACACACATACAGTGACTGTAAACTTACCGTACACAGTCAGGTTGTAGATTGTATCCTGCTTAGCATCATTCTTCACTCTATAAATTCCTTCATCCTCCATCTTCAGCCCGGTGATGGAGAAGAATCCAGTGCTGCTGGTCCATTCCACTCTCTCTCTGAATTTCTCATAAGGGAAAGGTGTAAAGCTACCATTGGTGACATCTCCAATCCCTGTGCCACCGTAACTCAAACCCCCATCGTTTCTCACTGCAGTTGGGAAGGCGACTTTCTGTCCCACAACACCATACAGCTTCTCAGGCTGGGCAGAGGACACAGCTACTCCTGGAGACAGAGAGAGAGAGGCCATTAGTGGGTAAAAGGCTGTTGCAGTCTTTGCAATCATAAGTTTTATTCTTCATTATCAATCATGTTAATGCAAGAACAGAAGCTGACTGCCACTATGCAGACCCATTACTTCTCACTTTCCCCAATTCCTACAGTAGCTCAACCTAAGATGTATAATAACACAATTATTGATACATTACACACTGATAACACTGTAACACTCTGCTATTACACTGCAACACTCCACTAATAACAGTTACACTCTGATGTTACACTGTAACATTGCTGATTACTCTATTACACTCTCCTTATCCAGCTCTCCTCTCATTTCGGCACTCCTCATAAAATAGAATAAAATAAAATATTTAGGCATGCAATACACTAAACACAATCAGAAAAGAGAAGATGAAAATGCATGAATACAATTAAGTGACAATTTGAAAAGAAATAACGACCACAGAAACGCTCCTTATGAGGTCTGTACAGCACAGATACTCAAGGACTGAATTAGGAACTTGAACCCAGATGTGGAACAAATCCTGAAATGGGGGCGGATCTTTGGCACTCCCTTTATAACCGGAAAGGATTCTGGAAATAGTCAATTCCTTCAGCAGAATGTTGTCATTAACATGATTGATGCCTCAAACAGTTGGGGTTTGAGTTACAGTGGAACAGACATTGGAGATGTCATCAGTGGTAGCTTTACCACTTTCCTTTATGAGAAATTCAGAGAGAGAGAGAGTGGCTGTGATCGTGCGTTTCTGTGGCAACTGACTTGAGAAACTGAAATATTGCCACCGAGTTTCACTTTACGGGTAAATTGCGCAATGTGATACATTTTATCCGGACAAACTACGACGAGTTTTTGTGAATGTCCTCGGTCAAGTGTGACATATTTACGTAAAACTGTACATACAGCTGTGAACTGCCTACAAAGGCGCAACAAAACTATATATTCTTTATTCCTTTTCAAAAATGTGTTTTCATGAAAAAGGTATCCAATACGCTAAGTACCTGAAAGATAAATAAAGCCAGAACAGTCTCTGAGTGGCGTTGGGAAGGATGACGACAGAGAACCGTGTAGTATATCATCTACAGATTTTAGGTGACCGCTATCAGTACAGACGACTAAAATTCGGTGGATCTGCAGTGATGTAGCGAACAGCAGCCATTCATTAACTGCCTCACAACTACTATATGAAAGCAACGTTTCATAAAAATGGCAACGAAAAGCCTGGTTTAACTGCTAAACGCAACGCCGACATTTATTTGATAAAATTGTGGCAATGTGCAGGATGTATATAGACACCCCACGTCGCAATTTTACTACTGTACTTTCGGTTTTGTTGTCGCAGCATCTTTAGTGGTCGCTAGCTTGCAAATGCTTCTATATTGTCAATATCGACGCAATCTGACATGCTCATTCATAACAAAATTATTACAGAGGGTAAATGGCTCTCTTATTACCTGCGATGCATAGGACACAAATCGAGAAGATACGCTCCATGTTCGCCGCTTCATAAATGTTTTTCAGTCGCTCAGTTCACTATTTTCACCCTCCCTGCGCCCGTGCTCGGGACACGCCTTCCACCCACCACGGCCAGATTTGAGATCCTCACGCGCAGAGATGACTCTGCGTTTTTGTGATTTAGTTTCAGGCATCCAGGTAATCCCGAATAGTGGGACTCTGCATAGGTAACAGTCTTAAAAAGTAGCAAGTTATTATAGCCGTGTATGTCTGTCTTCTAAGAATGTATGAAAGATACTGTGATCATACAGCTCAGTTGTAAATCGATGCAACATTAATGCAAAATTAAGTTAAAATAAATGTATGTATTAACTGTATGTATTATATTGTTCATACCTGAAGACCTTTATCTACATATGCATGATCACTAGATGACACTCAAACCTTCCTGCAAACTGGCCAGTCTGCCAGTAGTAAGCTAGCTGTGGCGTGTGCTGTGTGCTGGTGCTTTGGTAGGAAGTGTTATGAGGGCATATCATTCACAGCCTGCCAACCCAAAGCAGAGGGAAACACTGCAGATTGGAGTGCATTGTTCATTTCTAAGGTGATCTATAAAAAATATAACATATATTTTTACCCATAGGTAGAACTAGTGTTCAAAATGGTTATGACAATTTGCATTCCTCGCCAGGGAAGTAGCAAGTTTGTAACAGAGGCCTCAGAATGAGAGCAGCATGGAGGCTACAGGAGGCTAATCCTACACACTGGAACAGTGCCTTAACAGGATGCAGACCATGGGACCCATCCACACACTGGAGCAGTGCCTTAACAGGATGCAGACTGTGGGGCCCATCCACACACTGGAACAGTGCCTTAACAGGATGCAGACCATGGGGTCCATCCATACACTGGAACAGTGCCTTAACAGGATGCAGACTGTGGGGCCCATCCACACACTGGAGCAGTGCCTTAACAGGATGCAGACCGTGGGGCCCATCCACACACTGGAGCAGTGCCTTAACAGGATGCAGACCGTGGGGCCCAACCACACACTGGAGCAGTGCCTTAACAGGATGCAGACCGTGGGGCCCATCCACACACTGGAACAGTGCCTTAACAGGATGCAGACTGTGGGGCCCATCCACACACTGGAACAGTGCCTTAACAGGATGCAGACTGTGGGGCCCATCCACACACTGGAACAGTACATTAACAGGATGCAGACTGTGGGGCCCATCCACACACTGGAACAGTGCCTTAACAGGATGCAGACTGTGGGGCCCATCCACACACTGGAACAGTGCCTTAACAGGATGCAGACTGTGGGGCCCATCCACACACTGGAACAGTGCCTTAACAGGATTCAGACTGTGGGGCCCATTCACACACTGGAACAGTGCCTTAACAAGATGCAGACTGTGGGGCCCATCCACACACTGGAACAGTGCCTTAACAGGATGAAGGGCACTAAAAGGAACAGCTTATGAAATAAAATCACAGGAGAGAGGGAGGGAAGGCATGCAAAGAAAAAGCCTGTTCATCTGTGAACAGCAAGCATTACTGCTCACTTCTTGTCAAAGCTATACTTGCTTCCTTTGACAGGAAGTGAAGCATGCTTAATGTTCACAAACATGGAGGAGAGTGAACGTGACACAGAACGGGAGAGTTCCCAACAGGTGAGGGACTCCGACCAGCCAAGACAAAATGAAGTGCTCGAACCTAAAAGAGGGGATACTTCTGTCAAATGGACGTGGTTTGGGTATGAAAAGTCTGAAACGGACCAGAAAACCGTACTTTGCATATTATGCCACAGACCGGTTCCCACAACAGACTCAAACTCTGTTGCAAGAATGCAAGAATCATGTCAAACAGTACACAGAATCTAAGGATGAGAGCCTCAAAAGTACAGTTGAGTGCTCAAAACAAACCCCAGACTCAGATGTTACAAGAGGCTTTTTCCTGTGGCACACTTATTTATACAGGTATGCATGCAGTTCCTGGTTTGGGGAATTATGGGTAATGACTGTTTTAGTGTTCTTTAGCATAGTTTTCTCCTAAAGTGTGAAATGTTTCGACCTGTTCTTTAATGTGTGTTTTGAGGGGGCTTTGAACATTACAATGTTGTGTGTAATGTTAGCGTGTGCTTAGCCACTATTATGGATAAGCCTAGCACCTCGAGTTAATTACTGTAGATAGCAAATGTAAAAGGTAAGTAACTTTGCAGTTAACATTAGTAAAACTGATAAGAAAACTATGATCAATTTCAAGATGTCTTACTGTTCCCATATATGCCCACTGCTAAAATATAAATTATTTATTAATTGAATTTACAGAAAATGTGCTATATCGCGATATGTATGGTTATCGGGATATGAGATTTTGATTTTCACACCCACTGTAGCACCATTATCAAAGAAATACATTTTCAGATTTCAATGTATGATTCAGTTCTGTTGTTACTGTAGGTATACTGGAATGTTCTATTTTGTGACATACAAACACCATACACATGCACACATACACAACACACACACACATGCAGTCACACTATACACATTACCATACACACTGTAGATCCAAGCACATGTACTGACTCACACATACAAGCATGCATACTCATGTACACATATTCACAAGAATGTTTTAAATGTATGTATTTTAAATTTAAAAATGTTAAATACATACACAATATATATCATCATTACATTCTGTGTGGATTTTCAGCACTTTTGTGTTGTACACAATATGGCAGCTAACTGTATAATGCTCTGAAACTTTATGCTGCATTTACCTTCTGCAATAAATGACACAGCCTGAAATCGGTATCAAAATTCAAGAAATTTCTGTCAGTAATTTAGTGAATTTAGTAAAAAAGTAACTAACTGCGTATACATGTTCACCTGCGACGGGACTACAGATAAATAGCAGTTGTGTACCTCAGTCCAAATAACACCTGTGTAGCTAAATCCTGCAAGTAAATAAATGCAATATTTTACAGTCCAATGTCCGTTTTCAACCAAATAAATGGTATACTGTGAGTGACACACACAAACATTCACACAGGGATTCACTCACACACAGACACAGATACACTGCACTTCATTGGAAAGATAATTGTAGTTAGGAAGCCTGACTAAATAACTAAAATTCACAGTACAATGTTTACCAAGTTTTACTAAAACTGTAGTATGTTAATATGAGAACAGAACAGTATTGGATTGTATTTACAGGAGTGTGTACAGCTAATGGAACATGAATATAGTTTGCCAGCCTGGAGCGTTTAAATGTACACACAGACACATTCAGCTTTTGCACATGGTCATAACACTTCTTAAATAAAATATGTCAGCGCATTTCAGTAAAGTCAGAGTTTTATAAGAGCCTCCTTTGGTGAATGTAAATAAGGCCTTTCTGGAGCCAAAGCTGACTGACAGTGTGTAAAATCATTACACTGTTCACCTCTTTCTCTTCACAGATAGTAAAACTCTCACATAACACAGCAATAGAAGCAAATAGAATCTCAGTTTTGTGGCACAGAGAAAAAGGCATAAAAATATTTAATTTTCATAATTTCGTATTAAGCCCCCTGAATCCAGCATAATCAACACTTTTATTTTCCACATTCACTGTGATACCCCATACTTTTAGTTGGATTATATACACTGCACAATGAGGATATCTCCCAATGTATATCACTTAAAGGGAGCACATGTAAAGCTCCCTTTATATTCAAAGATACTCTTTAAATATTTTGATATTGATCTATATGAAACAGCAGATGTGGACAGCTGGTCAGTGTTATTTCATGTCCAGTGCATTTTTGTAATGGTTAAATGGTTAATTGGCAGCCATGTTGGAATAAATGTGAAACATGTAAAATCAGCTCTTTGGTGCCCCTTGTGGCCCGGATGCTGAAATGCATGAAGCTCTTCCCTCATTCAGGAAGCTCTGAATCTGTAGGGCTCTCAGCCATTAACCAGTGGCTGTTTACTACGGCTCTGTCGTTAAGTTAAGACAAGGCACTCCATAGAAATATGCTGGGAAATTTAGTTTTTTTCCTTTGATGGGTATGAATGATCAGTAAATACGATAAAAAACTTCTAAATGACAATTGGGGTTTCATAACCAGTTATAATTTCTTGTATGAAAATAAACTCTTCACACCCATTAACTCCTTATCTGGCTCTTTTTATTCTCATGGGGGCTCACAAAGCCATATCGCACAGAGCAGTGTGGTAGATTTTACACTGCTTTGTGTCTGTAGCATTACAGATACAAGCAGGTTCCTTCACACAGATACAGGGGAATGGAATAGACTCCCACGTCAAATCAAATCCATTCACACTCATTAATTTACAAGAGGCAGATCCATATTTGGCTCTTGGCAATATATACTCATATATTTGTATTTACAGCAACAATATGAGTTGTTGAGCATATCAGGTATCTTTTCTTGCTTGCCTTATAGCTATGGATCCTAGTGGATGTAAGTCATAAACAGAGATGTTTGGAAACATACAAATAGAGATCAGCAATCGTGCAGCACAGAAACCTGGGTACATGAGACACACAAAAACACACTCAAGGAGTGACAGGGCAACAGCAGAGATAAGAGACTCAATGGTAGTGAGTTAAATCACACAATACCATTAAATAAATATTGATATCAACCTTGACTTTTGAATATGACAGCACCCAAACCATACAATGAAAACATTCCACAAGCCACTACAGAACTACCACAACCCTTCACTGCTGCAAAATTGTTGTTTTTGTTCTTTGCCTGTACAGTAAGTAAGCATGTAGTTCTGATAGTTCTGTAATTATGTGGGGCACATCTCAGGTTTCTCCCAATCTCTGAGGGTTTCTATTACTTCAGCTGGTTGATTATGGAGGACATTCAATGTAATGTCTATGGTGCTGTGGGTTTTAACCCTTAAAGGCCTAATCCAGGGCAAACCATGCCATCTGTGACCTGGGACCCTCAGAAGAAAAGCAAGTCTTCCTGTTCAGTTACAGGTGGGAGGGGCCACATTTGAAGGTCTTGCTGTTGGGTTATGGTTAGGAGGAGCCACATTTGGATCTTCTTGTTAGGTTACAGGTGATCACAGTCCTGTGAGGGGGAAAAGAGAATGAATAAATGTTCACCCACCTAGGTGACTGACAGACAGACAGACAGATAGATAAGAGGGACAGGAGCAGAGAGCCATGTTACACTGTGTTCTTATCAATATTAAACTCAATATCAACATCCCAGACACAGGAGGTCAAGCAGTATACCAAAACTCATGTCATTCTTTCCACTGACAAAAAACTCAAATGCTGATTAATGCTTAGCTTTGCTCAAATGCCTTACAGGAAAACACACTGTCAGACATAATGGACCAGAAGACAACCAAAAAGTTTTTGAAAAGCCAAAGACAGCATGTCACTGAAAGGAGCTTTATGGTTTGGAAAGTAGATGTAGAAAGTAAGAACACTAAGAACTCAAACAAAGAATACTCACCTTCTTTCTCTGGCTGTGATTACACAACCCCTTAAATCAGAAATAAAGCGGTTAGTTCTGCATGCAGGCAATAAAGCTTCACTACAACTGATATAACTTGAAGAAAACTAAATCCCCTAAGATAAGACTGCATGGATACTTTGCCCATACCTTATTTTTTTTTACCCTGATTTTCCCCCAATTTTCCCAACCCAAACTCAACGGAGCTTGTTAACCTCACTGCAGCATACACACTGATGGCTTTGGGAGGAGAAGTCGAGCACGTTGTGCTGCCACAGGTGCCCAGCACAAACTGAAGGTACACTGAATGCTCCATCCTCCAACATCATAGATCATTCATCACTGCAACCAATGAACTTAGCTGGCTTGCTCCTATCACTCTATGCGTGCTTGTACGTTACCATTAATTATTAATTATTAAAATTGCATTTTGCTTCTCTATCATCACCTGTCAGAGGTGGGTTTGAACTTTTACATCCTCAGAATCTAAATACAGCCCACATGTATATGCACCAATATTTAATTATCAAGGAACATTTCAATTTCCTGCTGACATTATCTAGTAGGATTTATTTACATTGAGTAATGTCACCTCTGAGTCTGGCTTGATATGAAATGAAGATATTGCTTTTCCATTTAAAAATACAGCAGATTTTGCTCTGCATGCAGGTGATAAAGCTTCATTTTACAGTTTTTCCCAATTGCTAACACACTATAACCAGTTCCCTCAGCAAGAAAACCCATAGCCTTGCCTCATTTCTCAAAAGATACACACTTTTCTCACAACTTTACACACTATTCACATGTTTTCACACAAGTTTCTACCTGTAAAACCCTTTTTGCATAACTATATGCAAAAGTGGCCAAATGAATCATTCACTGCACTATATGTTCATTCAGCAAACACACACAACCAATACAATACACTCAAGTCATTATCATCCAAACTCAAAGAGCACACCTTATCCCAGGTGTAAACACAAAGCCATTAAATTAGTGACACACCAATCAGAATCACAGGATCCCTATAAATAGCTCCATTTGTTTGCATGTGCTCTGGACCAATGGATCCTAACCATCCTCTGAGTACATCTTTGTTGATGAGGCAGAGTTAACCTTACAAACAGGCACAGAAGGGGACGGAACATCATTGGTCATCATGCCATTGTGAAGGTTCCTGGCCACAGTGGAGGCAACATGACTCTATGTGCTGCAATCAGTAATCAAGGGGTCCTCCACCGCCATGCCACTTTGGGTCCATATAACACCACACATCTGCTTGAATCCCAAGGTAATCTTTACCAACGACTTCAACAGGAAGGGGAACCAGGGCAACCAGAGCTGTCCCAGTATGTTATCATCTGAGATAACCTTAGTTTCCATCGGGCTGCCCTGGTTCATGCCTGGTTCAATGACCACCCCACATTCACAAATCTTTTTTTACCTGCATATTCCCCGTTCCTCAATGCAATTGAGGAATTTTTCTCAGCATGGCGGTGGAAGGTTTATGACAGAAACCCCAACACAAGAGAAAACCTCTTGATTTCCATGGAGGAGGCCTGTGGGGATGTGTCCATTGAAGCCATCCAAGGCTGGCTACCAGGGCATATTTCCCACATTGCCTGGCCGGGGAAAACATCCTTTGTGATGTTGCAGACCAGAGAAGAGATGATGATGCAGAGTAGTTGTAATTAGATTTACAGTATGGAGTTACATTTGTTTATCTTATGTATATATACATATTTATAGTTTTTCAATTTTTCCTTTTTTTTTTTCAAAATTGTACTCTACCTACCCTATGTACCACTGTTCATTCCATATGTTTTCTGGAATTAAAGGGTTGGAAAATTTCTGCTCTGTTCATACAGTAATTTGTCAGTGTGACATTGCAAAGGTGTTGTATAGTATTGTTTTGATTGTCTCTTGATGGTGTCTTCCTGTACAGGTAATCTGTATGTCTGTAAAGTGATGTTCCAAAATTCAAAATAATACAGATTCTCATACTACTGATTTCAGAAGAAAAATGACATTTTGGTAAGAGCGTTTTGAATTAATCCCTCTAGTGTCTAAGAGGCAGTCATGTAGTATGTGCTTTTGATAGCTTTTGTGTGTTATCTAAGGACAAAGTTTGATTTCGACTGGAAAGTTAGCCGTTTTGAGAAAATAGTGAATGGTTTCAGAAAATGTGTCTTAGCAATCGGGAAAAACTGTAACATTAACTGCATAAATGAGATCATGTGACCAGTATCATGTGATCACCAGGATACCGTGTTTTTCAGGTTGAATCTGTATAGCTAAGGCCCCCTTTTCACTGATTTCTCTGGAGACATTTATACACACAGAGACAAACACAAATGAATACATACACACGCACACACTCACGCTAACACTGAATTACTTACCTCCTTTGTTCTTACCTAAAATCAGAAAGAGAGAAGAGAATGAGGGTTATCTGAGCAACATATTCATATCTCAGTACACCACCTTTACCAACCTGCCTCCTTACACCACCATTACCAACCTGCCTCCTTACACCACCATTACCAACCTGCCTCCTTACACCACCTTTACCAATCTGTCTCCTTACACCACCTTTACCAACCTGCCTCCTTACACCACCATTACCAACTTGCCTCCTTACACCACCATTACCAACCCGCCTCCTTACACCACCTTTACCAACCTGTCTCCTTACACCACCATTACCAACCTGCCTCCTTACACCACCTTTACCAATCTGCCTCCTTACACCACCTTTACCAACCTGTCTCCTTACACCACCTTTACCAACCTGCCTCCTTACACCACCTTTACCAACCTGTCTCCTTACACCACCTTTACCAACCTGTCTCCTTACACCACCTTTACCAACCTGCCTCCTTACACCACCTTTACCAACCTGTCTCCATACACCACCTTTACCAACCTGTCTCCTTATACCACCTTTACCAACCTGTCTCCTTACATCACCTTTACCAACCTGCCTCCTTACACCACCTTTACCAACCTGCCTCCTTACACCACCTTTACCAACCTGTCTCCTTACACCACCTTTACCAACCTGTCTCCTTACACCACCTTTACCAACCTGTCTCCTTACACCACCTTTACCAACCTGTCTCCTTACACCACCTTTACCAACCTGTCTCCTTACACCACCTTTACCAACCTGCCTCCTTACACCACCTTTACCAACCTGCCTCCTTACACCACCTTTACCAACCTGTCTCCTTACACCACCTTTACCAACCTGTCTCCTTATACCACCTTTACCAACCTGTCTCCTTACACCACCTTTACCAGCCTGTGTCCTTATAACCACCTTTAATGAAATCAAGGATACCTTTAGTTCAAATGCAGAAAGTTATTTTTAACTAGTTAAAACACACTTTCTGATATCAAGGATTTTCTATTTCAACTAGTTCAAATCCAATTCTTGATATCAAGAATAAGTAGATTCAAGTAGAAATTTGGTTTTTGATATCATGAGTAACTATTTTAACTAATTAAAATTCTAATTATGAAATTAAAAATAAAAGGCCCTATTATGAATAGGGAAAATAATTGATTTATAACTAGTTAAAACTTAATGGTTGATAAAGAATTTATTTTATACCAAGTTACATTTAATTCTTGACATCAAGAATATAAAATATAACTTGTTAAAATATTATTCAATCAAAATTGTAGTCAAACTAGTTAACTAGTTAAAATAGAATTTGAATGGACTGAATAAAAGCTTAAGATGGCTTGCCATAACTGTCCTGATCATCCACAGTCCATCTCTGCAATACTGAGTGGCAAGCAGAAATGCTGTGGAACCAGGTATGAAGCTTCTGGAACAACTGACCTGCACTCAGACACTCAGACTCCTTCCTGTTACTGACAAAGAGGAACTCTGTGATTTAATACAAACAGTAATATCAGTGATACTTACAGTAACGACCAATAAAAATACCAACAGCCCCAGCAATAGCTGCTGATATGAGCCCAACAATAACAGCAACAATAATGGTGGTATTTTGTCCTGTATTGGCACCTGAGGATTAGAGAAAAACAGAGATATTTGAAAAAACTGGTCAAAGGCTGTATAGATTAGTGAGAAAATATAATGTATGTAGTTGTGGGTAGAGGGGAGTTCTTTCATGGGTGCAGGTCCGAGGTCAAAATAAACACGTTACAGAATAATGATTGTGTAGCTCCAGGGTCTTGAAATGATGGCCAAAGTATAACATAATTCTACAATTGCTTTTTCTACATACATTAAGATAAAACCAAGTTCTCACCCTAACAAAGACAATATAACATTAGTGGAAATGGCAGAGAGTCACAGTGACTTTATATAATCAGGAGGAACTGCCTTCGTACCCAGCGTGTATGTTTACACATGGATTACTGGGTAATATTATATAGATATTTCTATTGATGTTGATGGTAATTGTAAGGAAAAATGCAATGCCTGCTGAATGTTCTTAATACAAACAATGATCAAGGGAGGGTTAAAATCAAAGGGAGTTGATTAGCTTGGCTTTTCCTGAATGATCATCTGGTTTCCTTCTACATAACACCTTTTGTTCCTGAGACTGTGAGACACAGGGGTGTGAACCCAAGACTGGATTTATTTTTGTTTGAGTGATTGGGATACTGTATGAGGTGTGATATCTGTCCTTTCCTGTGATTATGAGGAAGCTAGAGACTCTTTGAAGCCTCCAAACATTGATCTACATTGTATAATGTCCATTTGTCTCCTTGTTAACCAATCAGGAACATTTTATGCATTTTATGTCAGCATTTTATGTCAGGTTTGGGGTATAAAGCTTGTACCCACACCACAGCATTTTTGTAATTGATCTGCCTTTCTTTTACCCAGTATGTTTCATACTGTAGACACATATTACTTATACATTACATGATGTTTTGCTTTGTTATTAAATTGCTTTTAACTTAAACTTTATGAGTCTGAAAAATCCCTACACAATTTTCAATTAAAAACTCTTTTTTTGTAAAAAACAAAAGAACAAATCAACTGACTAAGCTGAATTAAACTGACAGAAACCTCCTTAAATACAATTACCTTAAATAACTAGCAAAAGAAACAATGGAAAGAGGGAAGTTGTTTGGAAATGTGAAAACTAATAGACCTAAAGTACAGACACACCTACAGCCAATGGTGCTGTACCTGCAGTACAGACAAACCTACAGCCAATGGTGCTGTACCTGCAGTACAGACACACCTACAGCCAATGGTGCTGTACCTGCAGTACAGACACACCTACAGCCAATGGTGCTGTACCTGCAGTACAGACACACCTACAGCCAATGGTGCTGTACCTGCAGTACAGACAAACCTACAGCCAATGGTGCTGTACCTGCAGTACAGACAAACCTACAGCCAATGGTGCTGTACCTGCAGTACAGACAAACCTACAGCCAATGGTGCTGTACCTGCAGTACAGACAAACCTACAGCCAAAGGTGCTGTACCTGCAGTACAGACAAACCTACAGCTAATGGTGCTGTACCTGCAGTACAGACAAACCTACTGCCAATGGTGCTGTACCTGCAGTACAGACACACCTACAGCCAATGGTGCTGTAAGACAGGGAGACCACATCTTCATGGAAGGTTTTAGAGAACTGTGGCAGAGAAATCATCTTTATAATGATACATTATAAAATGAACTTGTCAGGCTATTTATCTAGCAGGATATTTTAAGAACTGTGTGTATAAATACCAGCTAAAACTACGGTTTTGGGCTACTTTAATTTCCTGGTGAGAAACAGCAGCATGTCCGCACAGCTGTTTCAGAAGAGGGTAAGGATGTTCCCCACTATGCCCCAGACATACAATGAAGCAGCATTCTGAAGCAGGGTATGAAGCAGGGCTCTGAGGCAGGGTACTGAGGCAGGGTACAGAAGCAGGGTATGAAGCAGGGTATGAAGCAGGGTACTGAAGCAGGGTACTGAAGCAGGGCTCTGAGGCAGGGTACTGAAGCAGGGTACTGAAGCAGGGCTCTGAGGCAGGGCTCTGAGGCAGGGTACTGAAGCAGGGTACTGAAGCAGAGCTCTGAAGCAGGGTACTGAAGCAGGTTATGAAGCAGGGTACTGAAGCAGGTACTGAAGCAGGGCTCTGAGGCAGGGCTCTGAGGCAGGGTACTGAAGCAGGGTATGAAGCAGGGTACTGAAGCAGGGCTCTGAAGCAGGGTATGAAACAGGGTACTGAAGCAGGGGATGAAGCAGGGCACTGAAGCAGGGTACTGAAGCGGGGTATGAAGCAGGGCTCTGAAGCAGGGTACTGAAGCAGGGTACTGAAGCAGGGCTCTGAGGCAGGGTCCTGAAGCAGGGTACTGAAGCAGGGTATGAAGCAGGGTACTGAAGCAGGGTACTGAAGCAAGGCTCTGAAGCAGGGTATGAAGCAGGGCTCTGAAGCAGGGCTCTGAAGCAGGGTATGAAGCAGGGTATGAAGCAGGGCTCTGAAGCAGGGTACTGAAGCAGGGCTCTGAAGCAGGGTATGAAGCAGGGTACTGAAGCAGGGTATGAAGCAGGGTATGAAGCAGGGTACTGAAGCAAGGCTCTGAAGCAGGGTACTGAAGCAGGGCTCTGAAGCAGGGCACTGAAGCAGGGTACTGAAGCAGGGTACTGAAGCAGGGCTCTGAAGCAGGGTACTGAAGCAGGGTATGAAGCAGGCCTCTGAAGCAGGGCTCTGAAGCAGGGTATGAAGCAGGGTACTGAAGCAGGGTATGAAGCAGGGTACTGAAGCAGTGTACTGAAGCAAGGCTCTGAAGCAGGGCTCTGAAGCAGGGTACTGAAGCAGGGTACTGAAGCGGGGCTCTGAAGCAGGGTACTGAAGCAGGGCTCTGAAGCAGCGCACTGAAGCAGGGTACTGAAGCAGGGCTCTGAAGCAGGGTACTGAAGCAGGGTATGAAGCAGGGTACTGAAGCAGGGCTCTGAAGCAGGGCTCTGAAGCAGGGCTCTGAGGCAGGGTACTGAAGCAGGGCTCTGAAGCAGGGTATTGAAGCAGGGTACTGAAGCAGGGTATGAAGCAGGGTACTGAAGCAGGGCTCTGAAGCAGGGTATTGAAGCAGGGTACTGAAGCAGGGTATGAAGCAGGGTACTGAAGCAGGGTACTGAAGCAAGGCTCTGAAGCAGGGCTCTGAAGCAGGGCACTGAAGCAGGGTACTGAAGCAGGGCTCTGAAGCAGGGTATTGAAGCAGGGTACTGAAGCAGGGTATGAAGCAGGGTACTGAAGCAGGGCTCTGAAGCAGGGGACTGAAGCAGGGCTCTGAAGCAGCGCACTGAAGCAGGGTACTGAAGCAGGGCTCTGAAGCAGGGTACTGAAGCAGGGTATGAAGCAGGGTACTGAAGCAAGGCTCTGAAGCAGGGCTCTGAAGCAGGGCTCTGAAGCAGGGCTCTGAGGCAGGGTACTGAAGCAGGGCTCTGAAGCAGGGTATTGAAGCAGGGTATGAAGCAGGGTACTGAAGCAGGGCTCTGAGGCAGGGTACTGAAGCAGGGCTCTGAAGCAGGGTATTGAAGCAGGGTATGAAGCAGGGTACTGAAGCAGGGTACTGAAGCAAGGCTCTGAAGCAGGGCTCTGAAGCAGGGTATGAAGCAGGGCTCTGAAGCAGGGCACTGAAGCATGGTACTGAAGCAGGGTACTGAAGCAGGGCTCTGAGGCAGGGCTCTGAAGCAGGGTACTGAAGCAGGGCTCTGAAGCAGGGCACTGAAGCAGGGTATGAAGCAGGGTACCGCGGCAGGGCTTTGAAGCAGGGTATGAAGCAGGGTACTGAAGCAGGGTATGAAGCAGGGTACTGAAGCAGGGCTCTGAAGCAGGGTACTGAAGCAGGGTACTGAAGCAGGGTACTGAAGCAGGGTATGAAGCAGGGCTCTGAAGCAGGGTATGAAGCAGGGTACTGAAGCAGGGTATGAAGCAGGGTACTGCGGCAGGGCTTTGAAGCAGGGTATGAAGCAGGGTACTGAAGCAGGGCTCTGAAGCAGAGCTTGATGAAGTCTTGAATATTCCTCAGTAGAAATGATGTGCTTAGTTGGTATTTGTAGTTTTACAGAGACAATTTCTCCCTTTCTTACTTAAGTATATAAAGTGCTTTTTCCTTTCAGAGGCAGAGGTAAGACCAGGTGTGCACAGGTAAGTAGAGATTTACTCAGGTGTGAAAGACATTCATGATGCTCACCTGAACATTCATCCCCCACAGTGACTGAGGTTGTATTGCTGCTGACGGAGTTTACAGCCTCACAGGTGTAGGTGCCGCTCCTCTCCACTGTCAGATGTTGTTTCAGGTATGGAGGATTAAAAGGACCTGAGCTGCCAAAGTTCTTCTTGTCATCCTCTCTGTGCCAAGACAGGGTCACTTCTGTCCCTCTGTCCACAGTGCAGTGTAATGTGCAGGAGTCTTTATCATAGGAGACACTGGGCTTTGATACAGGAACTGTCAAAGTGAACAAAGAGATAAACAGGTAAATATCCTTTAAATTTCTTGGCCAATGCGACTGACAGATTGTACCACTGTGATCAAGTGGCTAATTATTGTGGCTAATACCTCTAAATCTAATACTTATTCACAAAGAAAAGTTCTTCACTGTCCCCAAACATAATTATACAAGATAGAATTCGACTTTATCCTCATTGTACTCAAAAATATATACATCATTTTATTTTTATATGTATCTAGTGTTTGATTATTGAAGTTTTAAGATGGTGTTCATGGTGAGGCTACTTGGTGCAGTAATTGAGATTCTAATATTCTCATATTTTAAGGGTGACACATTGTTCCTGCCAAATTCTGAGTAGTATTATACAGGTGGAGTAATATGTCCATGCCCTGCAGGAGCGCAGATGGGGGGGGGGGGGGGGGGGGGGGGGGGGGGGGGGACTGTCAATTACTGATCAGAAATGTACTTTGAAACTTACCATTGTCCTCTGGACAACGCAGTCAAAAGTATTTCCAAGAACATATGAAAAGAGAGACGATAATTTATATTAAACCTGTTAAAACTCGCCCCCTGGTGGTGCAGGCGCCCGCGTCAGCGATTGTAACAGCTTTAAATGTTATTTAATAAACGGTTCAGTTAAAACGGTCCTCTGTAAGTAAGCTACCACATTAGCATTGCGAGGTTTCAGCCTGTTTTTTGCGCAAACTCAGTGTGCGCAGTGTTTTCCTCCATAAGCAGGATCATAAAACCGCGGCCCGCTTCACTTTATTCGCCTCATTACAAACACGACTCCCTCTGCGGTTTCAGCCTGAAACGCCATGTTCACACACCGGTTTAGACAAATCCTTTACTAAAACCACATTCATTTAGCTTAGACGAAGAAAATATACTAAAATGTATCACCAACCATACATGCATTAGCTATATTAGATTTATATTACATTATAATCTATTGTATCTGGTCGGGTTAGTATGTTGTTTTTTCTGCAATATCACAGAATAATCACGAAACGCGTGCATAATATCGCAACATTTGTCATATTGTATTGAAATGCTAAATAAGAACTTTTACATTCCCGTATTAAGTCAGTGACCGTAACATTCTAAAATGACATTCATTACAAAGGTGAATTACAACTATCAAGATCACAACTCTTCCAGATTCAGCGAAGGTATGTAAAAAAAAAAGTCTCCAGGGTGTACACCTTCCTGAGTCCACTGTAGGGAGCTTTTCCTCTTAATCCTGAGCATCATTCTGTCTTCCTCTATCCAGCGCAGCCCAGCGCAGAGCAACACGACAGGGCCACATGTTATTCAACCACTTCAGTCTCATGCGTAAAGCCACGCAACTTGTCTACTGAATATACACGTATGATGTACTGCGAGGGAGGTTTTGCTGCGCACGTTCATTACTGTTGATAATGGAAAATGCACGCAGCAGTAAGATTCGGCAGTTAAAGTCAGTTACCAGAGGAATTCAGATGGCGGCCAAGCAGCGAGGCGTCCTGATTCCACAACCCGTGCCATGGGCGATGGCTGGCTGCATTTTGAAGACTCATTTGTTTTCAGTGAACACAACCTTTTTGGTCCCTTTATAATATTTTGGTAGAACCAAGGAGTCTCTCTAAAACCATCTGGCAGATACACCCTTGTACTTTTTCATCTACAAAAGACTTTAACAACAAAAGTTTTTTCTTTTGAAATAATTCTGAAAGCCGAATAAGAAAGAGTTTCATGTATCTCCTGTAAGCAGTCAAAGCCAGCTCGCTCAGTATGGTTGCTACAATGGATTTTATTTTACTCATACAGGTTGCTTTAACAATGTTTTATTGAAAAACCTGTCCTCTCGTTTTGATCAGTGTGACATTATGAGGAAAACCCAGAACGCTGAAGGCATGACGTCACAGACAAATCTAAACAAGACCCAGCCAATACCCTACCAAACCCAGCCTTTGCGCCCTGTTTTGTGAAAATGCTCCACAAGTAATGTAGAAGTGCAGAGAAGGTTTACACAACCTTTGAACACTTTTCTGTGCGTCAGTGGACGTTGCTGGCTATGGAGAACTGACAAGTAGAATATTGATGATGGCCAGACAACATTTTGATGTTTTTTCTTTGTTCCTGTCTAATCAGTAAGATAACTGAGAGAGAAAACGTTTCACGATCAAGTTCATTTTACAAACCAGACATTCCACAGCTTAAGGAGAATATTTTCTCCTTAAATATTCACCACACATAATATCGGTTAGCTACACAACACACGCACTGCATTCACTGCATCAGCTGATAATGTGAGAGTCCGCATGTGTCCGCTAATACGCACACTTTTACGCCTGGGACCACACCTGCTATAAATCCGATTCATTGTGAAGTTCCTTACTAATCTTAAAAGATACTTCCGGTAACATTTATGCAGAGGTCATGCTTGTGCTAAGACGCTTATAATACACCAGCCACTTGGTTATTCACAGAGCAAAGTGGTGTTACGTATCTAATTACGATCAAATTTAAAGGATTCGCCGGCCTCACTAACTCACGTGGCGCCATCTGTGGTGTCCGCTTATTCGCTACCGCCGCAATATTAATATAATTTTCTTTTCCTTTGTTAATACATCATAAAAAGGCATAACACATTGGAATATGATCAAAAATAAGAAGGAATATGATATTACTTGATTTGGGGAAAATCTGGGTTGGAATTGAAGACGTTTGGACCCAGTTTTGAAGAAGTGCAAACCTGTAGAATTTTGCTGCCTGTACATCTATATACATGTATGTGCACGTGTAAACACATGCGGGGGAACAACTTCAAGAGGGTCTTTTTCATTCTGTATCACCTTAAGGCGTTGATAAAACATGAATGTGAAATAAAATGAAATATAATGAAACGTTTTATATAAATGTTTTTGTTTATCATGTGTATCCTATGTGTGTTAGATCAGACATGCATAGACTCAGATGCTTCAGTGCTGATGGCTCAGAGGTTCTCTGCAGTTTGAGCCTCCAGCCAGGCCTGTACTGTGTAAACTTATGAAGATATGAGGATGTATGTCAGACCCATGAACACACACACACAGGGGATTTTAGGGGTTTGGGGATATTAACAGGTTAGAGAGAGAACAGGTATCAGTAAAAACACAATACACAGAAGGATAAAACATAATCACATTGTAGTACAACCATGTCCTGTTTGCTCTTATTTTGAAAGAGTAAAACACAAGCAGTATAACATGATTGTCTCCAGTACAACCTCTGTCAGATGTAAGATCAGAACAGATCAGGACTTCAGAATGTTGTTTCTGTAGGTTCTGCCCAGGCATGGAGGATTATAATGTTGGAAAAACAAACACAAGCAATGTAAAAATAATAATAAAAATAATAAAAATAAAATAATAATAATAATACAATAACAGTTGTTTCTATTATATGAACATATACACACATTATTACTGATATTAAAGCACACTCTGCTGCAATAGTAATCCAGTGTTCCTCCTCCCTACACGGTACTGCTAATTCAGTATTACCACACACAGACACACACACACAGTGTTACTTACTGTACACAGTCAGCTTGTAGAGTTTTTCCACTTTACCCTGAGTATCCTCCACTTTATATTCTCCATTGTCCTCCATATTCAGCCCAGTGATGGAGAAGAGTCCAGTGCTGCTGTCCCACTGCACTCTGCCAGTGAACTTCTCATTAGAGAGAGCCTTAAACTGACCACCAGTGACATCTCCAATGCCTGTGCCTCTGTAACTCAAACCCCCACTGTTTCTCACTGCTGTGGTGAAAGTGACTGTCTGTCCCATGATGCCTTGCAGCTCCACAGGCTGGGCAGAGGATGCAGTTGCTCCTGCAGATGCAGACAGAGGCCATGAGCAGGGAAATGCCTTTTCATTCAGGGCATTCATACACGTTATTATTTATTATAAATAAATAACATGCAACAGTAGCTAACTTTGAATATTGGCCTACAGTAGCTCTACATGAAGTGCATTATGACCCTGAGTCCTGGTACCAGAGTAATGAAACTGTCAGACTGCGCTGATAACACTGTTACACTGTGCCGTTAAACTGTCATACTTTGCTGATAACACTGTTACACTGTGCTGTTAAACTGTTACAATGTGCTGTTAAACTGTCATACTTTGCTGATAACACTGTTACACTGTGCTGATAACACTGTTACACTGTGCTGTTAAACTGTTACACTGTGCTGTTAAACTGTCATACTTTGCTGATAACACTGTTACACTGTGCTGTTAAACTGTTACAATGTGCTGATAACACAGTTGCACTGTGCTGTTAAACTGTTACACTGTGTTGTAACACTGTTACACTGTGCTGATAACACGGTTACACTGTGCTGTTAAACTGTTACACTGTGTTGTAACACTGTTACACTGTGCTGATAACACGGTTGCACTGTGCTGTTAAACTGTTACACTGTGTTGTAACACTGTTACACTGTGCTGATAACACGGTTACACTGTGCTGTTAAACTGTTACATTGAGCTGATAACACAGTTACATCGAGCTGTTAAACTGTTACACTGTGTTGTAACACTGTTACACTGTGCTGATAACACGGTTACACTGTGCTGTTAAACTGTTACATTGAGCTGATAACACAGTTACATCGAGCTGTTAAACTGTTACACTGTGTTGGTAACATAGTTACACTGTGCCGTTAAACTGTTACATTGAGCTGATAACACAGTTACATTGAGCTGTTAAACTGTAACACTGTGTTGGTAACATAGTTACACTGTGCTGTTAAACTGTTACATTGAGCTGATAACACAGTTACATTGAGCTATTAAACTGTTACACTGTGTTGGTAACATAGTTACACTGTGCTGTTAAAGTGTTACATTGAGCTGATAACACAGTTACATCGAGCTGTTAAACTGTTACACTGTGTTGGTAACATAGTTACACTGTGCCGTTAAACTGTTACATTGAGCTGATAACACAGTTACATCGAGCTGTTAAACTGTAACACTGTGTTGGTAACATAGTTACACTGTGCTGTTAAACTGTTACATTGAGCTGATAACACAGTTACATTGAGCTGTTAAACTGTAACACTGTGTTGGTAACATAGTTACACTGTGCTGTTAAACTGTTACATTGAGCTGATAACACAGTTACATTGAGCTGTTAAACTGTTACACTGTGTTGGTAACATAGTTACACTGTGCCGTTAAACTGTTACATTGAGCTGATAACACAGTTACATTGAGCTGTTAAACTGTAACACTGTGTTGGTAACATAGTTACACTGTGCTGTTAAACTGTTACATTGAGCTGATAACACAGTTACATTTAGCTGTTAAACTGTTACACTGTGTTGATAACACTGTTATTCCCGAGTTCCTCTCTGCTCTCTGCTGACACACAGTAGGCTGTAATCTGATTCAGTGAGTGAAGCTCTTCTGTCAGCACAGAGTTAATGGAGGAAACGTTCACCACACTGATGACCTCATTCTCTACATTATCATGCTGGTCACTCACAGCATGATGCTGGTCCTTTCACATCCTTAGTGCATTTCTAAGAAACACGAAACCCAATGAGTGCAAAAAATGAGAGCACTTTCTCTCAGTTAAGTCTTTGCTCTCAATCAAGCACATATTTTGGAAAACAAAAATGTATGAATGCAAATAAGTGGGATTTTGAAAAGAAAAGAAAGGTGAAATGCTTGATATTTCAAGCACTTGCATGACAGTGTTTTTCTGACATCATTTTGCTGACGTACTGGATGTTAAATTACATTTATGCTCTGGTTTCTTGGCACTGATGTTTACAGTTAAAGCACAAAGAAAGGGAGCAGTGGGCACAGCGTTAGACACTCACAGATCAGCTCTCAGCCCCAGTATAATTACTCTCTCAGGGCAGGTATATCACTATATGAACATCTCAACATTGCCAGCACATGTGTGAGTATTTTAGCATCTGTAGTTTTCAGATGCTGCGAATGCAATACCATTGTTGATTAAATAAGACTTCTCTTTGTCTTTGTAAAATGCTGAATCCAGACCTGCACTAAAGGGAGTTTTCCCTGAAACTCCTCACTCACCCAGTGACCATCAGTGACTCACTCCCAGTGACCATCAGTGACACACATGCAGTGACTTTCAGTTACTCACACCGAGTGACCTTCAATGACTCACTCCTAGTGACCATCAGTGACTCACTCTCAGTGAACATCAGTGACTCAATCCTAGTGACTATCAGTGACTCACACCCGGTGACCTTCAGTTACTCACACCCAGTGAACATCAGTGACTCACACCCAGTGACCATCAATGACTCACTCCCAGTAACCATCAATGACTCACACCAAGTGACCATCAGTGACTCACACCCAGTGACCATCAGTGACTCACACCCAGTGAACATCAGTGACTCACACCCAGTGAACATCAATGACTCACTCCCAGTAACCATCAATGACTCACACCGAGTGACCATCAGTGACTCACACCGAGTGACCATCAGTGACTCACACCGAGGGACCATCAGTGACTCACACCCAGTGACCATCAGTGACTCACTCTCAGTGAACATCAGTGACTCACACCGAGTGACCATCAGTGACACTGGAATGCTGCAGCAGCAGGATTTAAAGCCCTTCACCTGAGACAGACACGGGGGAATTCCAGGGCTGCCTTTCTCTCAATTACGGGGAACTTCCCCAAGCTCTTATTTCCTTCTGAGTACAGCGTACACTGATTATTAATTACTTTTACTGTGTGTTGATTAATGTCTCTGGTTTCATTTTCACATCAGTTTTCTTTCTGTACTTCCTGTTCTAGTGGCATTACCGTCTGCTGCAGTCATTTCTGTGGTACAGAGGGACTGGGGCAGAAACAGGGGCAGTCACTGTTGCCCCCTGGGTTACTGTGGCACAGAGGGACTGGGGCAGAAACAGGAAACAGGGGCAGTCACTGTTGCCCCCTGGGTTACTGTGGTACAGAGGGACTGGGACAGAAACAGGAAACAGGGCAGTCACTGTTGCCCCCTGGGTTACTGTGGTACAGAGGGACTGGGGCAGAAACAGGAAACAGGGGCAGTCACTGCTGCCCCCAGGGTTACTGTGGTACAGAGGGACTGGGGCAGAAACAGGAAACAGGTGCAGTCACTGTTGCCCCCTGGGTTACTGTGGTACAGAGGGACTGGGGCAGAAACAGGAAACAGGGGCAGTCACTGCTGCCCCCGGGGTTACTGTGGTACAGAGGGACTGGGGCAGAAACAGGAAACAGGGTGAGCAGCCTGACTGACTGATAACTCAGTTTTACTGCTGTACAGGATCTACATTAACTTTGATAGTTCAGCTCCAGGTCACAGCACAGATACTCTGACACTATACCTGCTCTTAGAGAAAACTAATGAGTTTCAGTGCAGCAGAGGGTATAAGGTAAGTTTGCATGAAGGTGGATTAACTGGACTTTAGGTTAGCAGTGCAGGTATTCTGTGACACAATACAAGCTCTTTTGTGAATGCCACTAAAGATAGTGGTAGCCAAAACACGATCACCCCCCGGAATAAAAGATACCTAAACTGTCACATTTTTGCTCACTCATGTTCCCCGGAGTCTCCAGTAAAGATGACTTTTTAAACAGTACAGTACTGCACCGTGTTGCTGATGTACAGGTTAATGAGGTATAGTTCTGCTCTTGTATCTTGACTCCACTGTTAATGTAAACACAAAGAAAGAGGTCATGCAGCAAAGTGCTCAATGCTAATGAGACACACACAAACCAGCGCCTCACTGTGCCTACACTGCGGGTACAGGCCTGCTGGAGATCCACTCAACACTGACAAACATATCAGTAATTTAGCATACCTGTTTTAGAGATGGTATCTAACAAATGGGACCTACTTATGTTTGCAATGTTAAATGTTAAATATGAAGAGGATACAAACAGGAAATTTCACTCATTAGTAATCCCATTGTATTGAACCAAAATGTATTTGAAACCTTGAGTACTGTGAAGTGGAACCATTGTAAACGTGTTCTTCCACATGCCTGCCTGTCATTCATGGCCTTATGGATAACCATCAGCATGTTCTGCTATCTAAATTCATGTGAAGTAACAGTGCCTTCAGACAACACACCGTGCAGTAATAAACTTGCTTTATATAAAAATGTTTAAAGGCCTGTGGTAAAACGAAAAGGAAGTCCATTTCCTGGGTCCACTCATCGCCCACTTTGTCTCTCCATATTCAGGCAGAGTGAAAGAGCCGTCCCAGATCAACAGCACTATGAACACGGTGTCACAGCCCACTTTGTCTCTCCACATTCAGGCAGAGTGAAAGAGCCGTCCCAGATCAACAGCACTATGAACACGGTGTCACAGCCCACTTTGTCTCTCCACATTCAGGCAGAGTGAAAGAGCCGTCCCAGATCAACAGCACTATGAACACGGTGTAACAGCCCACTTTGTCTCTCCACATTCAGGCAGAGTGAAAGAGCCGTCCCAGATCAACAGCACTATGAACACAGTGTCACAGCCCACTTTGTCTCTCCACATTCAGGCAGAGTGAAAGAGCCGTCCCAGATCAACAGCACTATGAACACGGTGTCACAGTCAAGCTTTTTATGTTCTAGCTGGAAACACCTTTCTGCCATTGTGTTTAAATCAGGGGTGAGCACCCTTTTCTGTGTGAAGAATAACGAGCATCTTAATAATGATGCATAATCTCTATAACACATGAGCTGAGCGTTTAAATGTCCTGTACCTGTCCCTGGCCAATCAAATTATATGGGAGGGGGGGTACAGTGTCTGCGTATGGGTACTTACTTTCACCTTGTGTTAACAGGGTGCTTTTGATATTTTATGTTACCTTCAAAAACAAATCAACACACTGCTCCCTCAGTACTGTGATAAAGAGTGAAATTTAGACTGAAATAATTTCAGTGTGAGTGCTGTTATAGTGATACAGAGTGAGATTAAGACAGAGGTATTTACAGCACAGACCTTGAGGACTGAATTACCACTGTACAAGAAATCCTGACAGCAGCAAAAGCAGTTTGTTGATTGTGCGCCAACCCTGCAGCAGAATGTTTCCAGGAAACTTGCAAACCGGACTGGGCTTATTCTCGCGCAGACTCAATTGCGTAACAGAAGCATTGTCAGTGACTTTCACTACAACTGTAACGTACATTTCGCAATGGGGCGGCGTTGACTACATGGGGCATGGTGTTTTTGTGAATGGTATCTCCCAAGTGTGAACGCATCACGTAAAACAGCTGTGAATTGTACATACAGCTGTGAACTGTCTGCAAATGTACAACAAATGTATATTTGTTTCTTCTTTTTCAAAAATGTATTTGCTTGAAAAATAAATCCAATATGTAAAATACATAATGTTTTAGAAGCATTTATTTTCACTACTAAACAGTTTTTTATTTATAGAGTTCAAAACGTTTATCCGGCAGCTCCTCAAAGATAACGCAAAAGACAACGCCTCCGATTAGCAGTGCTACGGATGATGACGGATAGTTAGCTGTGCCTTGTACCGTCCACAGATTTGCAAAGCCCATGCGCAGTGCCGTTACTGAAAAGGATTGTTCATAAAAACGGATAAAGTTTGGTGGATCTGCACTGATATAGCGCACAACAGCCATTGATTGAACTGCGTGACATCTTCATGACGCAACGTCCCATAAAATGGCATGGAAAAGCCAGGATTTACTGGTAAACGCTTCTGCATTTTTACTCAATTGCGTCAGCACACCTACATTTATTCGAGAGGATTGCGGCGACACGGCTGAAGTTGGAAAACACCTCACGCCGCAATTTTAGAAACAGGTACTTTCGGTTTTGTTGTTGCAGAATCTTTAGTGCCAGCTAACTTGTAAACATGTTGTTGTAGCAACATTGAAGCATCGGACACACATTCACAAAGACATCGTTACAGAGGATAAATGGTTGTCATTTTACCTGCGATGCTCAGGACACATATCGAGAATATGCCCCACATGTTTGGTGCTTCGTGGATGTTGCAGCGCAGTCGCTCAGCTCACTCTCCCTCCCCTACTTTAACCGTGTTCCGGCCACGCCTTCCATTCGCCCCTGCGCGTACTCCTGCTTGTTTTTAGAATTTCATCTGCACACAAGCACAGATGATCCCCATTATGTACATTCTGAGTGGGCGAGACGACTATTCAAAAACTAACGCTTGAATCTGTTTTCCAAAAATGTTCCCAAAAAGGCTTTGTGGTGCTTTCAAAGAAGCACGGCAGTTATATTGCTCAATGGAAAATTAAATGAAACATAACCTTACAAATAAATACTTAGAAAGGAAAGATTATTATTTTACACTGGAGCTTGAAACATTTAACAAATCTAATAAATTGGTCAAACAGGGGAAAATCCCACATGATTAACATCCAGCTAATTAAAGCAGGGGCGGGGTCACACACAAAGCATGCCAGTTACACACACAGACACACCTACACAATAATGAGAACACTGCAGTGGAGGCTTCCCAGAACATCCTCTCTTCCAGAACACTCCTGTCACATATTGTCTTAATTACCAGTTCCCTGGAAGCATGAGCACCTGGTATTTTTGAAGAATGAAAGTTTGAAGGCTGGATTTCCGATGATCCAGTCACACGCTGATCCTTGCCAACAGGTAAAAAGGGGGGCAGGTGGTGTGAGGTGAGGGCAGGTGGTGTTAGGGGCAGGTGGTGTGAGGTGAGGGGGCAGGTGAGGTGAGGGGCAGGTGGTGTTAGGGGCAAGTGGTGTGAGGTGAGGGGGCAGGTGAGGTGAGGGGCAGGTGGTGTGAGGTGAGGGGGCAGGTGGTGTGAGCTGAGGGGGCAGGTGAGGTGAGGGGGCAGGTGGTGTTAGGGGCAAGTGGTGTGAGGTGAGGGGGCAGGTGAGGTGAGGGGGCAGGTGGTGTTAGGGGCAAGTGGTGTGGGGTGAGGGGGGGGTGGTGTGAGGGGGGTGTGGTGTGGGGGGAGGGGGGGGGTGAGGTGAGGGGCAGGTGGTGTTAGGGGCAGGTGGTGTGAGGTGAGGGGGCAGGTGGTGTGAGGTGCAGTGGAACAGGTGCAGTTTAGGCCCCTGCAGAGAAACTCTGGTTTCTATTGCAGGCTCATGTTGCCTTGGAGTTTATTCCACAGACATGAGGCTGAAATTACAGAAACATGGTCTTCCATTCAAATGAACTACACAAAAACACATATCACAATATGGCAAATCTACCACTGATTCCAAAAATGATCAGCATCAATTTGAAGAATTCTGGATATCATTTTGTTGGATGAATAAATGTTTGTTTATGAATCACCTTTGCTTATGGTAAGAGGAAATCTGGGGTTCTCATCAGCCCATGTCACTTTTTTCCATGTGGTAAGAGCGCCCCCATGTGGCAGAAAACTGGAAAGGAAAACAGAAATCCGGACAGCATCGATTCCACACCACAAAATACCATTAAACCTGTTGCACGCCTTAAAAGGAAAAAAAAAATGTCCCACGCAAAGGTTTTTTAGAAATACAGTCTTACGTTTATTTCCCAAACCTGTATTTATGCTTTTTCAGATTATACTTTTGGGTGATATATTAAGCACCACACATCATTAGCGCTGTGCATTTCTGACCTACCTTAAAGTTGGAGTTGTGACACTTTCATGCTGATAAAAGGAGCAGAGGAACTCAGCGGTACCACTTTAACGTCTGTTTGTCCATCTCCGCTCTGCATCGGCATCCTGCACATTTTCAAGAAAAACCTGTGAGGCATAAATCTGATCCTGTAACACAGACGAGTGCTTTGGTTACCCGGGTGATGCCAGTGCTCAGTGTTTTTGCTGCTCAGTGTGTTTCCTGTGCTGGTTCTGATGGAGGCAGAAGTGAGAGTGTCTCTGGCCATGTGTTTCCCCTCCTCAGCCTCATCTGTTTGGAGCTTAGTTCCTCCGCAACTCCTCGCATCTGTGAGTTCCAGGGCTGCTGTGCTGCTCAGGAAATATCCTTAAGCATCTGAGCAGGTTCCAGGTTTAATGTACCGTACAAACTCAGGTACTGAGAGGAACGAAGGAGTACCGTACAAACTCAGGTACTGAGAGGAACGAAGGAGTACCGTACATACTCAGGTACTGAGAGGAACGAAGGAGTACCGTACATACTCAGGGACTGAGAGGAACAAAGGAGTACCGTACATACTCAGGTACTGAGAGGAACTAAGGAGTACCGTACATACTCAGGTACTGAGAGGAACGAAGGAGTACCGTACATACTCAGGTACTGAGAGGAACGAAGGAGTACCGTACATACTCAGGTACTGAGAGGAACAAAGGAGTACCGTACATACTCAGGTACTGAGAGGAACGAAGGAGTACCGTACATACTCAGGTACTGAGAGGAACAAAGGAGTACCGTACATACTCAGGTATTGAGAGGAACAAAGGAGTACCGTACATACTCAGGTACTGAGAGGAACGAAGGAGTACCGTACATACTCAGGTACTGAGAGGAACGAAGGAGTACCGTACATACTCAGGTACTGAGAGGAACGAAGGAGTACCGTACATACTCAGGTACTGAGAGGAACTAAGGAGTACCGTACATACTCAGGTACTGAGAGGAACAAAGGAGTACCGTACATACTCAGGTACTGAGAGGAACTAAGGAGTACCGTACATACTCAGGTACTGAGAGGAACGAAGGAGTACCGTACATACTCAGGTACTGAGAGGAACAAAGGAGTACCGTACATACTCAGGTACTGAGAGGAACAAAGGAGTACCGTACATACTCAGGTACTGAGAGGAACAAAGGAGTACCGTACATACTCAGGTACTGAGAGGAACGAAGGAGTACCGTACATACTCAGGTACTGAGAGGAACAAAGGAGTACCGTACATACTCAGGTACTGAGAGGAACGGAGGAGTACCGTACATACTCAGGTACTGAGAGGAACGAAGGGACAGAGGGACGTTTCCTGTCTGTAAATGTTTGATCTCAAAACTAATTTTCAAATATTTTTGATTGCACAATAAAAACATAAAATAGCCCCTTTGACTACAGATCTGGTCTGATCCCATGGCTAACACCTGTGTGGATTGATCTAGCAGGTAAATAACACCTGAGTAACCCAATCCAGCAGGTAACTGTGTTCAGTCCTGCAGCACTTAGTTACTGAACTTTAGTATTACTGATATTTTTATTACTGTGCATTTGCTGTTCTAATTCAACTACAAAATACTTTCAATGATACACACACACATTAAACCATAGGCACACACACCCAGGCATACACACACACACACACACACACACACACACCCTGGAAGGTAATTTCATAGCTCATGTAATGTGTTCATTGTCAAGAATCACAGTGAAGAGGAATGAACAAATATCTCAAATATGCGTACCAAGTTTACCATGTTTTATTAGAACAGCAGTGTGTTAATATGAGAACAGAACATTACTGGAACAGTTAAACAGCAGAGTAACAGCTGATGTTTTTACTTTAAGCTTCAGTCAAAGGAAATAAAATTTCCCATGATGTAGGACAGTGCAAAGCTTGATTAGTATGATTATGGTGAAACACAGATTTTGCTCTTATATACATTGGCTGTTAAACACAGACACACCCAGCTTTGCACATAATCAAAACACTTCTTAAAGAGATGTCAGCGCATTTCAGTAAAGTCAGAATTTTATGAGAGCCTCCTTTGGTGAATGTAAATAAGGCATTTCTGGAGCCAAAGCTGACTGACAGTGTGTAAAATAATTACACTGTTCACCTCTTTCTCTTCACAGAGAGTAAAACACTCACATAACGCAGCAATACAAGCAATATGAGCTTTGCAGCATTAAAGAAAATCAATACGCATATTTTCACAACAGTTTCACATGTGAAATTTCTCCTTAAGCTCATTGAATTATATACATAATATAAATTTCTGTTTTTCACAGTAACTTCAACATTATTTTGTTCAATAAAGTATCATACAGTTTGAAAAATCATTCCTTTGACTTCAGCCATATGTTTTGTTTTACTACATTCACCAGACAGTATAAATGTTTCACTATAACATTGCATTTAGCAAGAGCTAAAGCTCCCTTTATATTTAAATACACACGCTGAACATGCAGATCAAACATAATCTGTTATCATGTACATCAGCTAATACTCGCATGAGCAGAAGATACTGAACATCGTAGAATACAAACTTATCCATACTACCTCACCAAAGCCTGATTTTGTTGATCTATATGACCATATAACCTATGGACAGTTGGTAAGTGATATTTCACACTCAGTCTGCTTCAGAATTGGTTCATTTAATTGGCAGCCATGTTAAAGTGAAAGCTGCTGTCATCTGAACCATATAAAATCAGGTCATGAGTGCCCCGTGTGGACGGGAGGCTGAAATGCATGAAGATCTTACCTTAGGATGGGATTAAGCTTCAAGATAGAGACATTACCACACACACACACACACACACACAGTACTAATGTACTTTTAGTAAAAGTACCAATGTTAAGTAATGTGCAATACTAAATTATATAATAAATTAACTGTGTCAGTGCAAACCTGGTGGTGTTGAAGAATAAAGTAGTTTTGGTTTAGAATTCTGTCATCTCAAATCAGATACCAGATACCCATGATGGCTGAATCAGCTAAGGGTCAGTTTCACAAACACTTCACAAACAGGGACTGGGCTTTTCTATTTCTCTGTATGTTTGCACATAACCCCAAAGTTGGCATGCTTCTGTGAGAGTTTGTTATGAGACTGTTTCCATTTCCTAATCAACATGAAGAGGTACACTCATCCATTTGGAAGAGGGATACACACACCTGGCCTTCATCACCTGATACACCAGGTGAACACACACTATGGCAGGTCTGCACATGCTTCACTAATCCCACACTGGCCTTTTCTGTTCACACTTTTCTCAAGAACGTAACACAAGAATGTAAAGGAGTGTGGGTGAGGTGTTTTGTGTGTTTCAATACAGCTGCTGGATGAAGTCAGTAATAATGTAGTGTTTGAGGTCGACCCTCTATCATTTTTACAGGTGAAACAAAATGTTACAAACACAAACAAATCTGGCATGAGACAATAAAACATTGATTGTGGAAACCGCTATAACCCCTCCCCCTCCCCCATACACACACACAAACACACATACAGTATAATTCTAGCATTTAGAACACTCACCTGCTCACAGCAAAAGGCAGCGCATCAAACAACTATTCCATATGTTTCTCAGCACCTATCTGTCCATCTGTCTGTCTGCACATCTATTAGCCTGGCTGTCTCTTAGCCAAGAGGCAGAACATAGCCCTGGATATCAATCAGCATTAAAGTGACTTATAGAGACCCAGTGCAGCAGGCTTAATATGGTCTGGTATGAACATGCCATGCTATGCTAACTACTAAACAAGCCCAACAAGAGACCTTCACAATAAAACATTAAGGGTTCAGTTAAGGGTGATGGTAGCTCAGTCAAGACAGAGCAAACTTCAGTCAGACCACAGCTGAGTAGGATCATATTCAGAGAGCTTCCTGTTGGGTTATAGGTGGGTGGGGCCATACTCCGAGAGCTTCCTGTTGGGTTGTTGGTGGGGAGGGTCACTCTCTGCATGCTCACTGTTTTCCTGCGAAAATAAAACCATAGACTAATGACAGACTGACACCAGAGTTGAGCCAGGAGAATGAATGGCAAAACGTTTGATGGAATTAGGAGTCATTAAGTAATTAAGAGAAGAAAAGATGGGTGAATGGATTCTGCAAGATGCAGCGGGGACAAAAACAGTAGAGTCTGATTTATCTTGGAAACAGTAGATCTGTACTGACCTGTCTGTATTATGGACGATTAACTATTACAGACCAATCTGTATTACTGACAGAGACATACTCATGACTGGAACAGTCTATTCCTTCAGTGAATTTGCTAAATATTTCCTAAACTCAGCATTTATTGTGTTTTATTTTCTATTCTTGATGTAAATGAGCACTGACTGAGGAAACTCCTACCTTCCACTTTAGCCGTTAGAGCTACAACAGGAAACAGAGCTGAGTTAGACCCACTTAAGAGACATTAATCATTATTTGTGTCTTTAACTTACTGTTAACCTTTATATGCCACATGAGAACACGGTAGATCTGAATTGACCTGTTTGCATTATTGACGATTAACTGTTAAAGATCAATGCATACTACTGACAGAGACACACTGATAGTGATTAACTGATTAACTGTCTTAATCATTAAAATGTATTTTACTTTGCATGGTTATGAATATTTCTATATCCAATCTGGATCTGTTATGTTTTTTATTTTAGTCTCCATTGCAACATGCAGACTGAAAGAGCTCTTACCATTCTCGCTTTCCTTTAGAGCTGCAGTAAGACAGAGAGCCGAGTTAGGATCACCCGTATAACAAAAACCACTCTCTGCATCACTAACTCACTGCTAACTGCCCTATGCCACATTAACCTGGCTACAGGTGAAATGTTAAGCCAAGGTTCTGACTGTTGCTGGCTAACAGGAAAAACTGGCTCTAAACATGGCACCTCAATAAGTACCACTGGCAGAGACACATTAATGACAACAAAAGTATCGTCATCATTATATGTATTTTCCTGGATTTCCCATATTTATGGTCTTAGTCGTCATGTACATAAGGGCATACTGAGAGAACACTTACCTCCCAGGCTTTTCTCTTGTTCTGTAACAAGACAGACAGATAAGACTCATTTGAGTAACAGAAACATTCTCTATTTCACTGACTCACTGATACCTGTTCTGTGCCATATTAACCAGGCTGTGCATGAGACAGACTGGGGAACTCTTACCTTTCTTGCTTTTCTCTAGACCTGTAATGAAAAACAGAGCTGAGTTAGGTTCACTCGAGTGACAAAAATCACACTCTGCATCACTAACTCTGGCTAATAGGAAAAAGTGTCTGTTAACATGGCACCTCCAAACCTTTCCCATGGTATCTGACTGATGATACATGGCCTTACAGTACTCTACCCACCAGCACTGAGTGCAGATATAACTAAGCTCTCTGCCATCATTTCTTATCAAAGTGGTTTCAGTCTATGAGTAAGTATGCACAAACTGAAGATGCACTTACCTGCTATGCGTTCATTTTGTTCTGCAACAAGAAAGAGAGCAGAGTGAGGCTCACGGGAGTACTATGCACCTGCCTCCTTATACCACCTTTACCAACCTGTCTCCTTACACCACCTGTACTAACCTGCCTCCTTACACCACCTTTACCAACCTGTCTCCTTGTACCACCTTTACCAACCTGCCTCCTTAAACCACCTTTACCAACCTGCCTCCTTAAACCACCTTTACCAACCTGTCTCCTTGTACCACCTTTACCAACCTGCCTCCTTACACCACCTTTACCAACCTGTCTCATTACACCACCTTTACCAACCTGTCTCCTTGTACTACCTTTACTAACCTGTCTCCTAACACCACCTTTACCAACCTGTCTCCTTGTACCACCTTTACCAACCTGCCTCCTTACACCACCTTTACCAACCTGTCTCCTTATACCACCTTTACCAACCTGTCTCCTTGTACTACCTTTACTAACCTGTCTCCTTGTACCACCTTCACCAACCCGTCTCCTTACACCACCTTTACCAACCTGTCTCCTAACACCACCTTTACCAACCTGCCTCCTTGTACCACCCTCACCAACCTGTCTCCTTACACCACCTTTACCAACCTACGTCCTCACACCACCTTTACCAACCTGCCTCCTTACACCACCTTTACCAACCTACGTCCTCACACCACCTTCACCAACCTGTCTCAGTATAACACCTTTACAAATAAACCAGTTTATTCTCAAAGCGTTTGATATGGGTGCTTCTTGTATATATCCTCAGACAGGTACAGTGTATAGGTGAGTTTTACTGCACACGTTAGAGGTCGCAAAGGTAATGCAATCATGCCAATTAGAACAGCACTCTGATTCTACACAACAACCTTTCAATGGGAGCAGAGTAGCTCTGTCCCAATAGCATTACTGATAATTAGCTACAGATTGATATGTAATCATGACAGAGATACACTGATGATGATGATAAACTCTTAATTATGAAAGATTTATTTTTTATGTGCAAGCCAGTGAAATATTCACATTTTCAAGCATGATTTTTTTTATGTCATTGATTTTGGACTTCATGCACATATGAACAGACTGAAAAAACCCTTACCATTCTTGCTTTTCTCTAGAGCTATAATGACAAAAGAAAACTGGGTAAGGCTCACTTGAGTATCAATAGTCACTCTCTGTGTCACTAACTTACTGCTAATTGCTCTATGTCTATAAGGGCATACTGAGAGAACTCTTACCTCCCAGGCTTTTCTCTAGATCTGTAAAAAGACAGAGACGAGGCTCATTTGAGTAACAGAAACATTCTCTATTTCACTGACTCACTGATACCTGTTCTGTGCCATATTAACCAGGCTACAGGTGAAATGTTTAGCTGAGGTTCTGACTCCCTCTAACAGGAAAAAGTGTCTGTTAACATGGCTCCTCCAAACCTTTCCCATGGTATCTGACTGATGATACATGGCCTTACAGTACTCTACCCACCAGCACTGAGAGCAGATATAACTAAGGATTTGTTATGTTTTTGATTTTAGTCTTCAAACACATATAAATAAACTGAAAGCAAACTTACTGGTCTTGCTTTGCACAAGAGCTGCAACAATAAAAAGAGAGCAGAGTTAGATTAACTTCAGTAAAAAAGAGAGCAGCGTTAGATTAACTTCAGTAAAAAAGAGAGCAGAGTTAGATTAACTTCAGTAAAAAAGAGAGCAGAGTTAGATTAACTTCAGTAAAAAAGAGAGCAGAGTTAGACTAACTTCAGTAAAAAAGAGAGCAGAGTTAGATTAACTTCAGTAAAAAAGAGAGCAGAGTTAGACTAACTTCAGTAAAAAAGAGAGCAGAGTTAGATTAACTTCAGTAAAAAAGAGAGCAGAGTTAGATTAACTTCAGTAAAAAAGAGAGCAGAGTTAGATTAACTTCAGTAAAAAAGAGAGCAGAGTTAGATTAACTTCAGTAAAAAAGAGAGCAGAGTTAGATTAACTTCAGTAAAAAAGAGAGCAGAGTTAGACTAACTTCAGTAAAAAAGAGAGCAGAGTTAGATTAACTTCAGTAAAAAAGAGAGCAGAGTTAGATTAACTTCAGTAAAAAAGAGAGCAGAGTTAGATTAACTTCAGTAAAAAAGAGAGCAGAGTTAGATTAACTTCAGTAAAAAAGAGAGCAGAGTTAGATTAACTTCAGTAAAGAAAGAGAGCAGAGTTAGATTAACTTCAGTAAAAAAGAGAGCAGAGTTAGATTAACTTCAGTAAAAACATTATTTGCACACTGAGTTACTGCTATCTGTTGTGTGCTACATTTACCACACTGTGTGGGAGACATTAAACTGGGGTCCTCATTTACTTTATTCAGTAATGATTCCATGGCTTTCTCCAAAGCGTAGGGATATTAACCCCGTTACCCTGGACAAATTCCCCAACAAAACTGTCTGTAAAACCTGGGCACCTGTCTGTCCCCCAGATATCTACCTGAGGATCCAGACCAGCACATACCCTGCCATCTCCACGGAGTGCAGGAGGAAATCAGCTGAGTAACACTATTTATTATGATGCTGGTTTAAACACAAATGTATGTGTGCACAAACTGAAGGCGCACTCACCTTGTATGCGTTGGTTTTGTCCTGCAACAAGAAAGCAAGCAGAATGAGCAATATACACCTGAGTAACATACACCCGTCTCCTTACACCACCTTTACCAACCCGTCTCCTTACACCACCTTTACCAACCTGTCTCCTTAAACCACCTTTACCAACCTGCCTCCTTACACCACCTTTACCAACCTGCCTCCTTACACCACCTTTACCAACCTGCCTCCTTACACCACCTTTACCAACCTGTCTCCTTACACCACCTTTACCAACCTGTCTCCTTACACCACCTTTACCAACCTGTCTCCTTACACCACCTTTACCAACCTGTCTCCTTACACCACCTTTACCAACCTGCCTCCTTACACCACCTTTACCAACCTGTCTCCTTACACCACCTTTACTAACCTGTCTCCTTACACTACCTTTTCGAACTTGTCTCAGAATCACAGGTTTAAAAACACATCCGTTTCTTCCCGATGTGTTTAACTGGGTTGTTTCTTGTATATATACTCAGACAGGTTAGTTACAGGTGAGTTGCTGCGAAGCAATTTTATGCATTCTAATCAGAACAGGATATTGTTTTATTGTTTTCTGATTCTCCCACCACAATCTGTCAAAGAGAGCTGAGTCAATCTGCACTGACTCGTTAGTGTAACTGATATTTAACTAGTACAGATCAATAAGTACCACTGACAGAGTCACACTGATGATGTGCTCTGGTCAAACTCCCAAAAACCTCTTCATCTGCCCCCCACACCTCCCCCAAATATCCGACTGATGATCCAGACACCAACAATATGCTACCTACCAGCACGGAGGACAGAAGCACATTTGCTTCTGTCATCATTTGCTATGATGTTGGATTTAGTCTGTGTGTAATTATGCACAAACCTAAGGCAGACTTACCATCAATGTTTCTCTTTTGATCTACAACATGAAAGAGAAACAGAATGAGGCTCACCTGAGTAAAACACACCTGTCTCCTTACAGCAGTAGTCCTTACAGTATCATTGACAGATCTTTGTTAAAGATCTGTTGTCCTCTGCATTTTTGTGAAATACTCCCATCTTCAGTCAGGATTTGCTACTTCTTTCTCATAAGTGTTTGTGTAAACATGCAACTGGGAGAAGACTTACCGGCTATGCCTTTTTTCAGAGCTGGATAAGGAAAGAGAGGTGAGTTAGACTCATTTGAGTGGCATAAACAGTATTTGTAGCACTAACTCACTGCTAACTGCTGTGTGCTACATTAACCAGGCTTCGGATGAGACGGTAAACTGACGTCCTCATTTGTCATAATGATGTTTCAGTCCGTTTGAAAATATGCACAAACTGAAGGAACACTTACCGTCTGTGTCTGTCTTTTGTGCTAAAACAAGAGAAACAGAGTGAGGCTCACCTGAGTAACACACCTGTCTCCTTACACCTTCACTCCCTACAGTGTGACAGACTGATCAATATTAATGATTTACTACCATCTGCAATTTTATGAAATATTCCAATCTTCAAAAAGGGTTTGCTACTTAATTGTTTTTACTTGTCATGTAAACATGCACAGAGAGACTTACCTTCTATGTGTTTATTTAGAACTGCTGTTAAACTGACGGCCTAATTTACTTTATTCAGTAAAGATTCCACGGCATTTTACACTTTATCTGTCCCCCTCCCCCAAATATCTGACTGACGATCCAGTCACTAACTGCATATTACCCACCAGCTCAGAGTACGGAAGCATATTAGTTGTCTGCCATCCTTTGCAACAATGTTGGATTCTGTCTGTGTGTAAATATACAAAAATGCAATACACACTTACCTTCTATTATTTTCTTTTGTTCTGCAACAAGAAAGAGAGCAGAGTGAGGCTCACCTGAGTAAAACACACCTGTCTCTTTACAGCAGTAGTCCTTACACTGTTAACAACTGAGACAGACTGATATTTTCAGTCAGCATTTATTGTGTTTTATTTTCTATTCTTGATGTAAATGAGCACTGACTGAGGAAACTCCTACCTTCCACTTTAGCCGTTAGAGCTACAACAGGAAACAGAGCTGAGTTAGACCCACTTGAGAGACATTAATCATTATTTGTGTCTTTAACTCAATATTAACTATTCTATACCGCATGAGAACACAGTAGATCTGAATTGACCTATTTGCATTATTGACGATTAACTGTTAAAGATCAATGCATACTACTGACAGAGACACACTGATAGTGATTAACTGATTAACTGTCTTAATCATGAAAGATGTATTTCCCTTTGCATGGTTGTGAAATATTTCCAAATTCACTCAGGATTTGTTATGTTTTTTTATTTTAGTCTCCATTGCAACATGCACAGACTGAAAGAGCTCTTACCATTCTCGCTTTCCTTTAGAGCTGCAGCAAGAAAGAGAGCCGAGTTAGGATCACCCGTACAACAAAAACCACTCTCTACAGCACTAACTCACTGCTAACTGCCCTACGCCACATTAGCCTGGCTACAGGTGAGACGCTAAGCTGAGGTTCTGACTGTCTCTGGCTAACAGGAAAAACTGGCTGAGACACACTGCTGATGAAAAAAGGGTATCTTCATCACTACATGCATTTTCCCTTGCAATTTGTGAAATATTCCCATATTCACTCAGGATTTTTCATATTTTTGGTCTTAGTCTTTATGTCTATAAGGGCATACTGAGAGAACACTTACCTCCCAGGCTTCTCTCTAGTTCTGTAAAAAGACAGAGAGATGAGGCTCATTTGAGTAACAGAAACATTCTCTATTTCACTGACTCACTGATACCTGTTCTGTGCCATATTAACCAGGCTGTGCATGAGACACACTGGAGAACTCTTACCGTTCTTGCTTTTCTCTAGATCTGCAATGAAAAACAGTGCTGAGTTAGGCTCACTTGAGTGACAAAAACCACTCTCTGGATAACTAACTCACTGCTAACTGCTCATGCCACATTAGCCTGGCTACAGGTGAGATGTTACGCTGAGGTTCTGACTCCCTCTAACAGGAAAAAGTGTCTGTTAACATGGCTCCTCCTAACCTTTCCCATGGTATCTGACTGATGATACATGGCCTTACAGTACTCTACCCACCAGCACTGAGTGCAGATATAACTAAGCTCTCTGCCATCATTTCTTATCTTATTGGTTTCAGTCTATGAGTAAATATGCACAAACTGAAGATGCACTTACCTGCTATACGTCTGTTTTGTTCTGCAACAAGAAAAAGAAGAGTGAGGCTCATGTGAGTACTATGCACCTGTCCCCCTATAGATTTATTTTCCTTTTCAAATTTGTGAAATATTCCCCTCTGTAATCAGTATTTCTGTGATTCTCATTTTAGTTGCCACATAAACATGCAAAAACTGAATGACCACTTACCTTGTGCGAGTTTAGTTTGCTCTAAAACAAGAATGAGAGCGGAGTCAGGCTCACCTGAGTGAAATACGCCTGTCTCCTTACACCTTTACTCCCTAGAACATGATAGACTGGTCAACATTAAAAATTTATTTCCACCTGCAATTTTGTGAAATATTCCCATGTACAATAAGGATTTGTCCTTGTTTTTTTTTTACTCTTTTAATAGGTATAAACTGAAATAACACGTACCTTCTCTTTGTTTCCTTATTTCAGCTAAAAGTAAGAGAGATGGGTTAGGATGACATATATAATAAAATCATTCTTTGTGTCAGTAAGTCACTGACAACTGCCTTCTGCCATTTTCAATTTCCACTACTGACAGATACACACTGCTGATGAAAAAAGTACCTCTATAGATTTGTTTTCATTTGCAGTTTTATTAAATATTCCCATATTCAGTCTGGATTTATCATGTTTTTTTAAGTCTTTTTATACCAAAGGACATACTGAGAGAACACTTACCTCCCAGGATTGTCTCTAGCTCTGTAACAGGTCAGAGAGATGAGGCTCATTTGAGTAACAGAAACATTCTCTATTTCACTGACTCACTGACACCTGTTCTGTGCCATATTAACCAGGCTGTGCATGAGACACACTGGAGAACTCTTACCGTTCTTGCTTTTCTCTAGATCTGTAATGTAAAAGAGAGCCGAGTTAGGCTCACCTGAGTAACACGCATCTGTCTCCTTACACCACATGATCGTATTTCTGATTATTATGCATTACAGATAAATGCATTCTACTGACAGGGACACATTAACATCAATAACAGACTGCTCATTAATAGATTTATTTCCCTTTGCAAGATTGTGAAATAATCCCCTCTTCAATCTGTATTTCTGTGATTCTCATTTTAGTGGCCACATAAACGTGCAAAAACTGAAAGAATACTTACCTTGTGTGAGTTTATTTTGCTCTAAAACAAGAACAAGAGCAGAGTCAGGCTCACCTGAGTGAAATGCACCTGTCTCCTTACACCTTTACTCCCTACAACATGATAGACTGGTCAACATTAAAAATTTATTTCCAACTGCAATTTTGTGAAATATTCCCATGTACAATAAGGATTTGTTATTGTTTTTATTTTTACTCTTTTAATAGGTATAAACTGAAATAACACGTACCTTGTCTTTGTTTCCTTATTTCGGCTAATAGAAAGAGAGATGGGTTAGCTGACATATAATAAAATCCTTCTCTGTGTCAGTAACACACTGATATCTGCTCTCTGCCATTTTTTATTTGTTCCACTGACAGAGACACACTGATGAAAAAAACATAGCTTCATCATTTTTTGAATTTTCCCTTGCAGTTTGTGAAATATTCCCATATTCACTCAGGATTTATAATGTTTTTTAAGTCTTTTTATACATAAGGGCATACTGAGAGAACACTTACCTCCCAGGCTTTTCTCTAGTTCTGTAAAAAGACAGAGAGATGAGGCTCATTTGAGTAACAGAAACATTCTCTATTTCACTGACTCACTGATACCTGTTCTGTGCCATATTAACCAGGCTGTGCATGAGACACACTGGAGAACTCTTACCGTTCTTGCTTTTCTCTAGACCTGTAATGAAAAAGAGAGTTCAGTTAGGTTCACTTGAGTGATAAAAATGACTCTTCACATCACTAACTCACTGCTAACTGCCCTTTGCCACATTAGCTTGGCTACAGTGAGATGCTATGCTGAGGTTCTGACTCTCTCTGGCTAACAGGAAAAAGTGTCTGTTAACATGGCACCTCCAAACCTTTCCCATGGTATCTGACTGATGAAACATGGCCTTACAGTACTCTACCCACCAGCACTGAGTGCAGATATAACTAAGCTCTCTGCCATCATTTCTTATCAAATTGGTTTCAGTCTATGAGTAAGTATGCACAAACTGAAGATGCACTTACCTGCTATGCGTTCATTTTGTTCTGCAACAAGAAAGAGAGCAGAATGAGGCTCACCTGAGTACTATGCACCTGCCTCCTTATACCACCTTTACCAACCTGTCTCAGTTTTACAACCTTTCTCAGTTTAAAAACATGCCATGTGTTTAACAGGGTTGTTTCTTCTGTATACACTCAAACATGTGAGTTACAGGTGAATTTAACCTGCATTTTCAGAGGATGCAAAGTAAACACTTGCGTATTAGAACATGATGACTCTCCCACTACAATCTTTCAATGAGAGAAGACCAGATCTGTACCAAGCCAATAGTATTTTTGTTGATTAGTATTTCAGATCAATATGTACTACTGACAGATAAACACTGACAAGAATAACAGACTGTTCATTCATAAAGTGATTTTCTACAGCATATTAGTATACTATTCCCCTCTGTTTAGCTTGGATTTCCACCTGCAATTGGCTGAAATATTTCCATGTACAATAAGAATTTAGTTTTTTTTTTTTTTTTAAAATATGAATTGCCTGACAGATCACTTACCTTCTCTTTGCTTCTTTAGATTGGCTACAAGAAAGAATTATGGGTTAGATTCAATTTAATAACAAAAATCTCTCCCTGCATCACTAATTCACTGCTAACTGCTCTATGCCACATTAACCTGGCTACAGGTGAGAAGCTAAGCTCAGGTTCTGACACTCTCTGGTGAGAACAGATTCCATGGCACTGTGTGAAAGTGTAGGGGTGTTAACCCCAGTGCCCTGGTCTACCCCCCCTCCCCCCCACAAAAAAAAAAAAAAAAATGCCTCTCAATACCTGCCCACCTAACCCCCACACCACCCCCTAAAGACATCAGTATGCTCCCCAACACCATACAGTGCAGATATAAATAAGCTGTGTAGCATCATTTGCTGTGATGTCGGTTTCAGTCTGTATGTAAATTAGCTCAAACTGAAGGGGCACTTACCTTGTGTGTCGTTCTTTTGATCTACAACAAGGAAGACAGCAGAGTGAAAGTCACCTTAGCTGCATACATTCCTGTCCTTGTGCCACCTTTACCCACCTGTCTCCACATTACACCTTTGCCAACACAATTGCTTCTTACTGAAGTGTTTAACACACCTGTGTGTTGTACATGTGTTCAGACAGGTGAGTTACAGGTGAGTTTAACCTACACACTTTAGGTGTTGTGAAGGAAACAAGTGTATGCTCATGAGAGCAGGATTGTGTTTTCTGATTTTCCCCAAACACACTTTCAGTGAGAGCAGAGTAGATCTGTACTGACCTGCCTGTATTACTGACAGTTACAGATAAAAATGTACTGACAGAGACACACTGATAATGATAATAGCATCTTAATAACAGATAACTACAAAGGTTGTTATGGATTACTATTCTTTATAAAAGTTTGTGACATCTTCCTCTGCAAAATCAGGATTTGTTTGGTTTTTGTCTGTAGTCTTCATGTAAAGTTGCAAAAGATTAAGGCACACTTACCTTTTATGCTTTTGCTTTGATCTAAAAGAAGGAGAGCACAGTGAGGATTACTCTAGTAAACAGAAAATACCTGTGTCCCTATAACAACTTTACAAACACACTTGTTGTTAACACAGCTATGGCCTTTTAATATGTTTACAAATAAACACGCTGCTAAAACAGCCGTGTTCTGTTCTTGTGTCCACACAGGTGAATCGCAGGTGTTTTTCACAGATTACTGACACACATATTCACTGACCTGCCTGTACTACAGAGAGAGACTGATAACAATGTCAGACTGTCAGTTCTTATAAATGAAAGTTTGACTCTGTGGGACTCAGTGTCAGCCCTGACTGCTCACATGTCCAGGTGAGTTATGCTAAAACCTTCATACTCCATTCCACAGAGTTTCTGCTTGACTCTCAGTATTAAAGTGAGATGGATTCAGTGCACTTATACATTTACATTCAGTTACTTAGCCTTTAGTTTGATTTACAATGGCTAATGTTTAATTAGGCTAACCAGGGGCCGCTCTCCTCAGAGGCAATGGGGTCTTGCCCAACAGATGTACTGATCTTACGATGGCTGCACTGGGTCACCAACCTTCTGAGTCCCAGCCAAGCACCTCAGCCATTAGGCTACAGGCTGCAGAAACTTGACAAAAGTGAGGATAAACTCTGAGCCTAAGAGACACTCAGACCCTTCTGTTGCTGACAGAGAGGCACTCTGCGTGTAAAATGTAACAGGAGCAATACTTACAGCGATACAGATAGGCGATGACTCCAACAAGAACACCAACACAAGCAAGAACTAGCAGTACGAGTCCAGCAATAAGGCCAGCATTTGGTCCTGTACTGCCTTCTGAATAGGGGAGAGAAATGGAGAACAAATCGAGAACAAAATGGCAGTAAATTTGAGGGAAATTACCTGTGCTACTACATGTGTACTATTATATTTTCTCTCCCAGAAAAAATTCCCAAATCTGCTTGTCCTAGTGAAGTCCTACACCATAAAACATTAGGAACCGTGCAGAGCAATTTGCCAGCGAGAGACTTATACACCAAGTAACTGTTGCCAAGAGACAAAATGAAATTTCTGTGATTTAATAACGAATAGAGATATTAGCCAGATACAACACCCCCTCCCCCCATAAAACATGCTATTCTTACTTTATAAGTTCCTATTTAGCACACATGCAGACAGGAAAAGGCAGGTGAGGTGTGCTCAGGTGTGAAAGACATAGATTGAGCTCACCTGTGCAGTGATCACCCACAGTGATGGAGGTCATCTTTTTGCTCACCGAGTTCTTCGCCTCACAGGTGTAGGTGCCACTCCTGTCCACAGTCTGAGGCAGGTGGTGAGGGGCATTAACTGGGGGGTAATTGACGTACCTCTCCCCCTCCCCCTCTCTGTACAGGGACAGGGTCACCTGTGTCCCTCTGTCCACAGTGCACAGTAAAGTGCAGGGGTACTTATCATGGGTGAGTGTGAGAAGGGGTGATGACACATTAGCTGTGGAGAAAGATAACAGATAATGCAAAATTATAACAACACAGTCATAAAATTTACTATTCACATATGAATTTGATAAATGCAGCTCTATGTTCTGAACAGTAGAGTCAGAAAAGAAGAAGGTTCTAATGTAACTGCAGTGACGAACTGAATCCAACAGGTGAAACATAACCAGGTGATTCGATATTCACATCTTTTAATGCTCAGCCAATTGAGACCAACAGGCCAATTATGACATCATGGCTCCAGATGAGCAAGTGCAGTGATGACATGTTCACTCCAGGTGGGAGGGACTATACCCAGCTCCAGTTTCATTTAGGACATAAATCATAATGATAACATTAATAAAGCAATATTAGCTGGCCCGTTATGTTAACTTGCTCAATAGGTTTTATATCCCAAATCTGCATTTCATATACTGTTAGCTGACTGTAATCTAATCTAATTACTGGGATTTCATGTTAGTGGGCTGCCAGTTGATAGCAGGTATATGGGGCTGGACTAGCACTGCCTGCCTATAAGCTTCCGCCTACATGAACCTCTGCTAAAACAGTTACTTAACTGCCCAGTTTTGACATTAGACTGCTGAATACACAGTTAGCAGCAAAATAAGAACAGGACATACATATTAGACCTCCCCGTCATATTCCCCAGAGTTCATTTACAGATTTTCAGGTTGTATTGTAGAGTTATTGTGGCTATACGCCATCTGTGAGTAGTTTATTTGTGTCTTTATTCAACCTAGGCCTTATAGTTTTCATATTAATAGGCTCATATTTACTAGAGAAAATTAATGACGGGTAAAAACAGATGTTGGAGGACAGAAATCAAAGGGGTGCGCTGGACATGCTGGAGTAGAGATTGTGCTTTTCATTCACAGCCTAATCACCAGAATACACAACACTGTCAGCACCATGTACAGCGTCATCAGCACCATGGACAGTGCCACTAATGAGACCAGAGATTCTCCAGCATCTCATTACTCAGACAGGCAATGGATTGCTTTACCCTGATAGAACAATTAACTGCAAAGTCCAAAGGTAGGCCTCTATTCTAGTAGACATGGCCAGTCCCCACCAAAGACAAGCCTGTCATTCTCCACAGTAAAGCCATAATGTCACAATCGAGCAGGCGTGTTGCGATACAACAACAATAACAGCTACAGTGCTGCATCAGTCTCTCAGACACACACACACTCACACACACACACACACACACACACACACACACACACACACACACACACACACACAGTGACACTTACTGAACACAGTCAGCTGATACACTGTATCCAGATTTGCATCATTCTTCACTCTGTACCTCCCAGAATCCTCCATCTTCAGCCCAGTGATGGAGAAGAGTCCAGTGCTGCTGTCCCACTGCACTCTGCCTCTGTACTGCTCACTAGGGAGAGGAGTAAACCGACCACCGCTGACATCTCCAATGGTTGAACCACTGTAAGTCAAACCTCCATTGCTCCTCACTTCAGTTGTGAAAGTGACAGTGTCTCCCACTCTGAGATTCAGCTCCACAGCCTGGGCAGAGGACACACTCACTGCTGGAGACACACAGAGAGAGAGAGACCATTAGCAGGGAAAATATCATTGCATTCATGATTCTCATAAGCTTTAGTGTTGCTTAGTCTTCATTATTAACCATTAATAACTATACCTTAAGATGTACATATTGGACATTTCACAGAAACCAAAATCACCCGCCATCTCTGATGGTATTCTATGTTACCTTCAAAAACACATAAACACACTGCTCCCTCGGTACTGTAATACAGAGTGAGATTAAATGAGCACTCTGAGTTTAAAGCACATTCTGTCTGAAGCTCCCTTACGGCACTCCAGTACCTCTCGGTACCTTTCAGTCTCCGTTTCGGGATACGGAGCAGTAGCGGGTCGGGTGTGGTCGGTCTGGGGTACGGTGGGGTGGGGCGGGGGTCGGGGGCAAAGGCGTCACAACCGCTCCTGTCCTTTTTATTCCGGGTGTAAAAATGGCCCTGACTGAATTAATGATGACGACACACAGTCTGTCGGGTCTGTACCCCATTTACAAGTTTTTACAGCCCACGCGAAACGCGTTCACTGAAAATGATTGTTCCACTAAAGACAGAAATTCGGTAGGTTCTAGGTTTGTCAACTATTTGATGACTGCAACGTCCAACAAACGGCATACGGCAAGGAAAAGTCTGGTTACACTTGCACACGGATGTACTACAAATTTAGTCAACTGCGTCAGCAGGCAGTCATTTATTTGACAGAATTGTGGCGATGTGTAGCATTTATGAAAATACCTCACGCAGTAATTTCATAAACACGCACTTTCACTTTCGTTTTTCTTGTTGCAGCTTCAGTCCTCGCTTGATTGTAAACGCCTTTGTGATGGCAATATTGAGAAATCTGAAATGCTCACTGTAAGAGAAATCACTACGGAGGATAAATTGTTGTCTTATTACCTGTAATTAAAAGGACAAACACCGAGCAGAAGTGCCTCATATCTGCTGTCCACTGATGCTCCATGGATGTTGCGCAGTCATTGAGTTTACTGAATACTTCTCTCCTCCAGTTACCGTGTTAGAGACACGCTCTGCGTCCGCCAATCCCCGATCCCGACTGGTCTGAGATGCTCACACGCAGAAATTACTCACCAGCTTTTCAAACGCAGCTGCGCGCCCAGGCCAGGCGCTTTAGACCACTGTTTGTGTCTGTCTTTTACAATACAGTAAAGATGCCGCGATACTTTAAAAAACACAACTCTAACTGCTCAATGGTAAATTCATTGCAAAAGAAAAATGTATATATAAAATGTTTAGATGCATTGCCAACAAAAAAATATTATATATATATATATATGGTTAAAAGTTGAGACCTTTTGCTCACAGTTTGGTCCCCCAACTTCAAAAATCTCTCCTGCGCCGTTGCCTGCTCTAATGTGAGCGTGTAACTATCCTCCAGTATGCAGAGTCCACCTCTTTCGTTTATCTTCCTTTATTAACAGCGCAATACTGGTCTGCAGATAACAGCTATTCGCTTGCAACGATATTGGCAACAATTTACTCTATTTACGTCAGCTGGTGTTGACTATTTTGTGAATACTTTGTTTTATTGTTAATCAAGGAGATTAAATGAGAACAGGTTGAAAGTAATGATAGATTTAAAGGTAAAGTTTGCTCCTCCCCGGTTCCGAGCTCACCAGCCGCCACTGGTGTAAATATAAAGAAAAATAACCAATAAAAGCCCAACATTTTAGTTTCATAGGCTGCTTTTCTTACCTGGAATATGAATATGGTGGAAAATTACATTTTCATCCGCCACACAAGTGATTGTTTAAACTTTATGTTTCAAATATTGTGTAAGTACCTAACAATTTTGGTGAAGCCCCAAAGATAAACAGGACAAAAAGAAGTAATTAGCTGTAGAGGCATAATTATTCGCTGCATTTCCTAACATGAATTGTATTACAAGGGTGACCTCAAGTGGTATAAAGTGGCAAATACAACTTTATGCTGCTAACTCGGCCAACATACAATTATGCTGTGTTGACTAAATTGCTTCAAGATGCCTGTAATATAACAATAAATGAATATATTCAACATTCTGTTCCCATTATAAAAATTATGTAATAATTGGAAGGGCTTCTCTTTTTCTGAAAAATTGCATTTGCAGAGGATCTTTATGGCAGATTATAAATTCTGCATGTGTGGTCTGTTGCTGTTCTCAGAGCGCTGAGTTTGTGAATGTAACTCTAGAGAGAGGCTCTCTTATTTACAGCACCCTCTTACTGAAGATATTTCCTGCGCAGCACAGCTGCCCTCGCGCTCACAGATGTGAGGAGCTGCTGAGGAACTGAGCTCCAAACAGATGAGATTTAGGAGGGGAAACACATGGCCAGAGACACTCTCACTTCTGCCTCCATCAGAACAAGCACAGGAAACACGCCAGCGCAGAAAAAACACTGAGCTCTTGCATCACCAGGGTAACCAAAGCACACGTCTGTGTTACAGGATCAGATTAACACTTAGGCACAGCAAAAACACTGAGCACTGGCATCACCAGGGTAACCAAAGCACACGTCTGTGTTACAGGACCAGATTAACACTTAGGCACAGCAAAAACACTGAGCACTGGCATCACCAGGGTAACCAAAGCACACGTCTGTGTTACAGGATCAGATTAACACTTAGGCACAGCAAAAACACTGAGCACTGGCATCACCAGGGTAACCAAAGCACACGTCTGTGTTACAGGATCAGATTAACACTTAGGCACAGCAAAAACACTGAGCACTGGCATCACCAGGGTAACCAAAGCACACGTCTGTGTTACAGGATCAGATTAACACTTAGGCACAGCAAAAACACTGAGCACTGGCATCACCAGGGTGACCAAAGCACACGTCTGTGTTACAGGATCAGATTAACACTTAGGCTTTTAAAAAGCTGTAAAGGATAGCAGCTGCAGGGCCTCTGATGTTATGGGCCCTTACCAAAAAGGGGGTGCTGTTTTTCAGGGAAGGTGCAGCCAGTGTGCTAGTTTTGCGTTAGTCTCTCCTGACAGTTCGTTGACGGGGCAGACTGACAGGAAGCAAGGCAGGCTGAGGGGAGAGGCTTGCCAGCCCCGCAGGGGTGGGGGTGGGGTGTGGGGGGGTAGGGGGGGTGAGAGAGTGACTACTTTAAAAAAAGGTCACAGACAGCAAGGCCTACAGCTCACAGACAGCAAGGCCTACAGCTCACAGACAGCAAGGTCTACAGCCCGCAGACAGCAAGGCCTACAGCCTACAGACAGCAAGGCCTACAGCTCACAGACAGCAAGGCCTACAGCCCGCAGACAGCAAAGCCTACAGCTCACAGACAGTAAGGCCTACAGCTCACAGACAGCAAGGCCTACAGCTCACAGACAGTAAGGTCTTTACCAAACAGACAGCAAGCTCACAGACAGCAAGGCCTACAGCTCACAGACAGTAAGGTCTTTACCAAACAGACAGCAAGCTCACAGACAGCAAGGCCTACAGCTCACAGACAGTAAGGCCTACAGCCCGCAGACAGCAAGGCCTACAGCCTACAGACAGCAAGGCCTACAGCTCACAGACAGTAAGGTCTTTACCAAACAGACAGCAAGCTCACAGACAGCAAGGCCTACAGCCCGCAGACAGCAAAGCCTACAGCTCACAGACACTAAGGCCTACAGCTCACAGACAGCAAGGTCTACAGCTCACAGACAGTAAGGTCTTTACCAAACAGACAGCAAGGCCTACAGCTCACAGACAGCAAATGCTGAAATTTTATTAATTTGTTTTCTAAATGTATCAGCACATGCAGGAAGGAAAAGAGTGTGAGTGTGTTACCCCCATGCTGAGAGAGTCATATAGAGCGCTAACTGTTCTCTCTCCTGTGATACAGGCCGAGCACTTCTCTCCTGCTCATCACTCAGCTTTTCTCACATTACTCAAGAGAAACTCCTCATTAAAAAGTGACCAAAATGAGTCCTCTTTTATGGGAACTGACACGCTGGCAGTGAAATTTTATAAAACTGCAATTTCACGTGGGCTACTTACACTTAACACGGGTATAACAACCTCAAAAGGGTCAGCATTACCATTGCTATTCTGCTAGAAGTCAAGTTTCCAGTCAGTGGTTTCCATGTAAGAATCAATGCCTTTGTTATGTAGAAGAGTTCGCTCTGACTCATATTTTTGAGCTTGAGGTCGGTGCGTTGGTACACACATCTTGGTCAATATAAGAACGTCCGCACTGAGAAGTTGAGGGACAGGAAACACTTGAACAAGCCTCACGGTCAAAGTTTGGTGGCTGTGGCTTCACATCTCAGACATCTCAAACTTTGACATTTAGGTCACAACAAAAGCAACTTACAATAACTGTGTCTCACAGGACCTGATTGACCCTGTTCCAGTGTTCATGAGAACTGACTCACCATAGTCTTCCCTAAAATACCTAAGAGAAACATCTGAAGATAACTTCAACACACCTGACTGAGAAATAAGTGATATCAGTATATCACTATTCAGTCCATCTCTGATTCTGCTCTGTTTGAACCCTCATGCTGCAGGACTGTCCACCCTGCTGGATTTATGAGGGAAGAGTTCCACCCTACCCCTGCCCTAAGGGTGCAGAGTGTACCCTACCCCTGTCCTAAGGGTGCAGAGGAGTGTACCTTACCCCTGCCCTAAGGGTGCAGAGTATACCCTACCCCTACCTTAAGGGTGCAGAGAAGTGTTCCCAACCCCTGCCATAAGGGTGCAGAGTATACCCTACCCCTTCCCTAAGGGTGCAGAGTATACCCTACCCCTGCCCTAAGGGTGCAGAGTATACCCTACCCCTGCCCTAAGGGTGCAGAGTATACCCTACCCCTGCCCTAAGGGTGCAGAGTATACCCTACCCCTTCCCTAAGGGTGCAGAGTATACCCTACCCCTGCCCTAAGGGTGCAGAGAAGTGCACCCTACCCCTGCCCTAAGGGTGCAGAGTGTACCCTACCCCTGTCCTAAGGGTGCAGAGGAGTGTACCTTACCCCTGCCCTAAGGGTGCAGAGTATACCCTACCCCTACCTTAAGGGTGCAGAGAAGTGTTCCCAACCCCTGCCATAAGGGTGCAGAGTATACCCTACCCCTTCCCTAAGGGTGCAGAGTATACCCTACCCCTGCCCTAAGGGTGCAGAGTATACCCTACCCCTGCCCTAAGGGTGCAGAGTATACCCTACCCCTGCCCTAAGGGTGCAAAGGAGTGTACCCTACCCCTGCCCTAAGGGTGCAGAGAAGTGTACCCTACCCCTGCCCTAAGGGTGCAGAGAAGTGTACCCTACCCCTGCCCTAAGGGTGCAGAGTGTACCCTACCCCTGCCCTAAGGGTGCAGAGTGTACCCTACCCCTGCCCTAAGGGTGCAGAGTGTACCCTACCCCTGCCCTAAGGGTGCAGAGTGTACCCTACCCCTGCCATAAGGGTGCAGAGGAGTGTACCCTACCCCTTCCCTAAGGGTGCAGAGTATACCCTACCCCTGCCCTAAGGGTACTGAAGAGTGCACCCTACCCCTACCTTAAGGGTGCAGAGGAGTGTACCCTACCCCTGCCCTGAGGGTACTGAAGAGTGCACCCTACCCCTACCTTAAGGGTGCAGAGGAGTGTACCCTACCCCTACCTTAAGGGTGCAGAGTATACCCTACCCCTGCCCTAAGGGTGCAGAGAAGTGCACCCTACCCCTACCTTAAGGGTGCAGAGTATACCCTACCCCTGCCCTAAGGGTACTGAAGAGTGCACCCTACCCCTACCTTAAGGGTGCAGAGGAGTGTACCCTACCCCTGCCCTAAGGGTGCAGAGGAGTGTACCCTACCCCTACCTTAAGGGTGCAGAGGAGTGTACCCTACCCCTGCCCTAAGGGTGCAGAGGAGTGTACCCTACCCCTACCTTAAGGGTGCAGAGGAGTGTACCCTACCCCTGCCCTAAGGGTACTGAAGAGTGCACCCTACCCCTACCTTAAGGGTGCAGAGGAGTGTACCCTACCCCTGCCCTGAGGGTACTGAAGAGTGCACCCTACCCCTACCTTAAGGGTGCAGAGGAGTGTACCCTACCCCTACCTTAAGGGTGCAGAGTATACCCTACCCCTGCCCTAAGGGTGCAGAGGAGTGTACCCTACCCCTGCCCTAAGGGTGCAGAGGAGTGTACCCTACCCCTGCCCTAAGGGTGCAGAGGAGTGTACCCTACCCCTGCCCTAAGGGTACTGAAGACTGCACCCTACCCCTACCTTAAGGGTGCAGAGGAGTGTACCCTACCCCTGCTTTGAGGGTACTGAAGAGTGCACCCTACCCCTACCTTAAGGGTGCAGAGAAGTGCACCCTACCCCTACCTTAAGGGTGCAGAGGAGTGTACCCTACCCCTACCTTAAGGGTGCAGAGGAGTGTACCCTACCCCTGCCCTAAGGATGCAGACTAATGTCCTTCAGATGCATTTTGAAGCTTTGCAAACTTTGAAGAGACTATATTACTATATCCTTTACTTGCATTATTATTGTGTTGTGCCTGTGTACAGGTTAGAGGCGAAGCATTGGACTGCACTGTTCTGTAAATCTGCCATGGAAAAATGGAGAAATGAAAAGCATTTTGAGTGTATTAATGCTGAGGCATCGCAGGTAAGTCGTGTTCATTAGGGCTTACAGTTAAAAAGTAACCCGTCAATATTAGACTTAAAGCACAAACCGTGAATTGGCTGTGCAAAAATATGATACATGATATGTTGGTGAAACTAAACCACAAGCAGAAATGTGGGTGGGACGATGCTTCAACACAAAGAGCTTTAAAATGTGAGCACGTCAGAGCTGGGCGAGAGGAAGTCATGGAGCACAAACACACATAGCACAGGAAGTGTATTGCAGTGGCACAAGATACTGCGTGCATTTTGGGAGCAGAATGTATATCATAAGGTTTTTATTTTAGTTCTGAAATATCAACTGCTGGTCCAGACAACTGTACATTTGGGCTATGGGTGACAGCTATGAGTTTTTATATTTGGTAGTTTAGGTCATGTTCACAGATCAGTCATCTGAGGTTAACGGATGGTATGATTGATGAAAGAGGGCCGTGCAGCCAGCAGGATTCTGGTCGGTCTCAGCTGTTATGGGCAGCTGCTGCAGATGGAGGTTCCGCTTCCTCAATCCTTCAATGGAAGCTCAAAATTTATTTTTCTATGTGCAAATGTTATATTTACTGCTTTATATTTATGCTGACACATGTGACGTGATGAGTCCAACATCATACATGTGAAAAATGCATGTTCTTTTACAATGTGTTTATGAAATATGGAAAAAAAAATAAACAATTCAAACATGCCTGTGTGTCTGTTTGCGGTGCAGGTATGCTAGCAAGTTTGTATTTGTGTGTGGTTGTGTGTGTGTGAGAGAGTTTGTATGTTTGTGAGTATGTGTTGGCGTGTTTGTGTGTGTGTGAGAGTTTGTGGTGAGGTGGGGTGGAGACAGACACAGCAGAGCTTAGATTCAGGAAGTCCAGGCGACAGACAGTTTCGGACAGCGGAGCGCTTATATCTCAGCAACATGAGAACGGCTGTTATACTGGTATATACATGCTGGATGGCAGGTAAGCCTCTGTTATACTGATATAAACCTGCTCCAGTGCAGGTAGGACTCTGATATACTGATATATACCTGCTGCAATACAGGTAGGACTCTGTTATACTGGTATATACCTGCTCCAGTGCAGGTAGGACTCTGTTATACTGGTATATACCTGCTCCAGTACAGGTAGGACTCTGTTATACTGGTATATACCTGCTCCAGTACAGGTAGGACTCTGTTATACTGGTATATACCTGCTCCAGTAGAGGTAGGACTCTGTTATACTGGTATATACCTGCTCCAGTGCAGATAGGACTCTGATATACTGATATATACCTGCTCCAGTACAGTTAGGACTATGTTATACTGATATATACCTGCTCCAGTGCAGATAGGACTCTGTTATACTGATATATACCTGCTCCAGTACAGATAGGACTCTGTTATACTGGTATATACCTGCTCCAGTGCAGATAGGACTCTGTTATACTGGTATATACCTGCTCCAGTGCAGATAGGACTCTGTTATACTGATATATACCTGCTCCAGTACAGGTAGGACTCTGTTATACTGGTATATACCTGCTCCAGTACAGGTAGGACTCTGTTATACTGGTATATACCTGCTCCAGTACAGGTAGGACTCTGTTATACTGGTATATACCTGCTCCAGTACAGGTAGGACTCTGATATACTGATATACCTGCTCCAGTACAGGTAGGACTCTGTTATACTGGTATATACCTGCTCCAGTGCAGGTAGGACTCTGTTATACTGATATATACCTGCTCCAGTACAGGTAGGACTCTGATATACTGATATATACCTGCTCCAGTGCAGGTAGGACTCTGTTATACTGATATATACCTGCTCCAGTACAGGTAGGACTCTGTTATACTGGTATATACCTGCTCCAGTACAGGTAGGACTCTGTTATACTGGTATATACCTGCTCCAGTGCAGGTAGGACTCTGTTATACTGATATATACGTGCTCCAGTACAGATAGGACTCTGTTATACTGGTATATACCTGCTCCAGTACAGGTAGGACTCTGTTATACTGGTATATACCTGCTCCAGTACAGGTAGGACTCTGTTATACTGGTATATACCTGCTCCAGTACAGGTAGGACTCTGTTATACTGGTATATACCTGCTCCAGTACAGGTAGGACTCTGATATACTGATATATACCTGCTCCAGTACAGGTAGGACTCTGTTATACTGATATATACCTGCTCCAGTGCAGGTAGGACTCTGTTATACTGATATATACCTGCTCCAGTACAGGTAGGACTCTGATATACTGATATATACCTGCTCCAGTGCAGGTAGGACTCTGTTATACTGATATATACCTGCTCCAGTACAGGTAGGACTCTGTTATACTGGTATATACCTGCTCCAGTACAGGTAGGACTCTGTTATACTGGTATATACCTGCTCCAGTACAGATAGGACTCTGTTATACTGATATATACCTGCTCCAGTACAGATAGGACTCTGTTATACTGGTATATACCTGCTCCAGTACAGGTAGGACTCTGTTAAACTGGTATATACCTGCTCCAGTACAGGTAGGACTCTGTTATACTGATATATACCTGCTCCAGTACAGGTAGGACTCTGTTACACTGGTATATACCTGCTCCAGTGCAGATAGGACTCTGATATACTGATATATACCTGCTCCAGTACAGGTAGGACTCTGTTATACTGATATATACCTGCTCCAGTGCAGATAGGACTCTGTTATACTGGTATATACCTGCTCCAGTACAGGTAGGACTCTGTTATACTGGTATATACCTGCTCCAGTACAGGTACAAACCAACATTATTTTAAATAGAGATTAAATGCAATTATAGATTCTGATTTTAGTTTCTTTGCACTGACAGTTTGTTTCATTGTACACATTACTTACAAAGCTTTGCATGGTTTAGCACAAGAATAAACACAAATTTCTACTGCTTTTGACACCTCACCAATCCAAGGTCCCACTCCGGTCATCAGATACATCGTCACCGCTTACTCCAGAGTCTGGGTTACCAAGGGGGTTAAATAATGAAAATGCAGCTTATAGTGTAATATGACACTTTATAAGGGTAATCAGCAGGAACTCTCTGTCCCATAGATGGTCATTACTGTGGACGGAAGACCTAAAGCTGCACCCAACCAAAATCAAAAACACTATGTCTACATGGTGTAAAATTGTATCCTGATCCCTGCATGTAGCTGGGCTGTTAAACAAACCTGGCTGACTGGTGATTCGAACTCACTGTCTCTCTTTTGCCTTCAATGGTCTAGGTGTCTGGTTTTCTTTGGCACAGTCTGAATCAAAGGACCTCAAGTGCATTGTGGGAGAGAGAGCCTCTTTCAAAACGCTGGTGAAAAGTACTGGAATTCTTTCAAAAAGTGACAGTCAGATAGCCAAAGTGATGGGCGCGAAGATACATGTCACCAACGACAGTTTTGGTGAGAGAGTGCAGTGGGACAGCAGCACTGGATTCTTCTCCATCGTTGAGCTGAAGATGGAGGACTCTGGGGAGTATAAAGTGCAGAGCTTGGACGGTCACAGGCCATCAGTTTCTATCTACCAGCTGACTGTGTACAGTGAGTGTCTCCGCTGTCTTTCCTGTGTCTGTACTGTCAGCACCACTCATCCGGTCTCTGATACAGCATCTAGGTCATGCTTGACTCCTCTGGTCCAGGTTGGGACTGAGTTTATGTCTTGGTTGTCTGGACTGGTATCTAGCCCATTGATCCCCTGCTTTCTGGCCTCTGCATTGCCTTCCATAGACAACTCTCCATTTATATGACTTAACTATGAAGAGCCACCCTGCTCTGTCACACACAGGGTGGAGTCAGGGCTCAGTGTGTACTGACCAGAGCTGAAGGCTCTCCTTGCTTTGGTGTCTCTGCACAGATCCAGTGTCCACACCTCAAGTGTCCAGCAGGAACAAGATGAAACCCACCTGCAGTGTGCTTTGCTCTGTGGAGAACGGGAGAGAGGTCACCCTGTCCTGGCATAGAGAGGGGGAGACACTGAACTACACCAGCAGCCCTGATCTCAACACCCCTCTGTCTCTCGCTCTGAAGATAGAAGAGAACAGCACCCCCTACAGCTGTGTGGCAAAAAACCCAGCAAGAGCCAAAACAGTCAGAGTGAGACCTGAGGGGCACTGCTTTGGTGAGATACTGAGAGATTGCTGTATTTCACAGGACACACTGTTAGCTCACATATACAGCTAACTCCACATGTTTTACACCTCATTCACACTCAACTTAAACACAAACACACACAGTGAACATCTCTCTCCAGTGAATGCAGAAAGATTGAATATCTCTCATTAATACAGTACTGATCTGTGTGTGTGTATCAGTGTTGCTGTGCTGATTTGTGTGTGTGTGTGTATCAGTGTTGCTGTACTGATCGGTGTGTTTGTGTCAGTGTTGCTGTGCTGATTAGTATGTGTGTGTGTGTATATCAGTGTTGCTGTGCTGATCAGTGTATGTGTGTATATCAGTGTTGCTGTGCTGATCAGTGTGTGTGTCTGTGTATCAGTGTTGCTGTGCTGATCTGTGTGTGTGTGTGTAACAGTGTTGCTGTGCTGATCAGTGTGTGTGTGTTTGTGTATCAGTGTTGCTGTGCTGATCAGTGTGTGTGTGTGTGAGTGTGTGTATCAGTGTTGCTGTGCTAACTGTGTGTGTGTGTGTGTGTGTGTAACAGTGTTGCTGTGCTGATCAGTGTGTGTGTGTGTGTGTGTCAGTGTTGCTGTGCTGATCAGTGTGTGCGTGTGTGAGTGTGTGTGTATGTGTATCAGTGTTGCTGTGCTGATCAGTGTGTGCGTGTGTGTGTGTGTGTGTGTGTGTGTATGTGTATCAGTGTTGATGTGCTGATCTGTGTGTGTGTGTGTGTGTGTGTATCAGTGTTGCTGTGCTGATCAGTGTGTGTGTGTATCAGTGTTGCTGTGCTGATCAGTGTGTGTGTTTATCAGTGTTGCTGTGCTGATCAGTGTGTGTGTGTATCAGTGTTGCTGTGCTGATCAGTGTGTGTGTTTATCAGTGTTGCTGTGCTGATCAGTGTGTGTGTGTGTGTGTGTGTGTGTCAGTGTTGCTGTGCTGATCAGTGTGTGTGTGTGTGTGTGTGTGTATCAGTGTTGCTGTGCTGATCAGTGTGTCTCTTACAGACTCAGTCTCAAAGCCCCGTATCACAAGCACAGCAGCTGAGGGGTACCAGGGCAGATGCTGTTCAGTGCTGTGCTCTGTGGAGAACGGGAGAGAGGTCACCCTGTCCTGGCAGAGAGAGGGGGAGACACTGGACTACACCAGCAGCCCTGATCTCAACACCCCCCTGTCTCTCCTTCTGGAGACAGCAGAATCCAACTTCACCTACAGCTGTGTGGCTGCAAACCCAGTCAGTGAAGAAAAAATAGTGTTCTACCCCTCACAGATCTGCAGGGATAAGGGTAAGCATGTGGTGATGGCTGTTTCTTCCTCTTATCAGTGCGCAGGTAAATGTGCATTCAGAGACTGCCTGCTGTCTAAAAAGCTGCTCTAAGTGTTATGGAAGGCTGCGCAGTGTTATCCAGCTATGCCTTCCTCGTCCCGGGTTTTCATGTTCTTCCTCTCGTTTGAGAGGCTCTGCAATGTCAGCCGGTCTGCATGTTGTCCATGGAGTCGGTGTGCTAAGTGCACATTCTGCAGGTTGTCCATGGAGTCGGTGTGCTAAGTGCACATTCTGCAGGTTGTCCATGGAGTCGGTGTGCTAAGTGCACATTCTGCAGGTTGTCCATGGAGTCGGTGTGCTAAGTGCACATTCTGCAGGTTGTCCATGGAGTCGGTGTGCTAAGTGCACATTCTGCAGGTTGTCCATGAAGTCGGTGTGCTAAGTGCACATTCTGCAGGTTGTCCATGGAGTCGGTGTGCTAAGTGCACATTCTGCAGGTTGTCCATGAAGTCGGTGTGCTAAGTGCACATTCAGCAGGTTGTCCATGAAGTCGGTGTGCTAAGTGCACATTCTGCAGGTTGTCCATGGAGTCGGTGTGCTAAGTGCACATTCAGCAGGTTGTCCATGGAGTCGGTGTGCTAAGTGCACATTCTGCAGGTTGGCTATGAAGTCGGCGTGCTAAGTGCACATTCTGCAGGTTGTCCATGAAGTCGGTGTGCTAAGTGCACATTCTGCAGGTTGTCCATGGAGTCGGTGTGCTAAGTGCACATTCTGCAGGTTGTCCATGGAGTCGGTGTGCTAAGTGCACATTCTGCAGGTTGTCCATGGAGTCGGTGTGCTAAGTGCACATTCAGCAGGTTGTCCATGGAGTCGGTGTGCTAAGTGCACATTCAGCAGGTTGTCCATGGAGTCGGTGTGCTAAGTGCACATTCTGCAGGAGCTGATGGACAGCAGTGTGCTCTCTGGCTGTGGATATTTGGGAATGGGCTCATGCTTTGAAGGGTCAGGTTTCGTGCCTCCTGCTGAAGCAGGGTGACCTACATGCTGCAGCTTGCCTGGGGCAAAACCCTCTACCCCATGATTGTGTGACCCATGTTTCCATAGCCTGTTCAAAGATGTAGCTATGTTCTGCGTGTGTTACACCATTATATATAAACAGACAATGACATCATCAGACAACGTGAAACAGAAACATTCAGAGTTTGAATTATTTCACTCATTAAGGGAATCCCTTCAGCCCAAAGTGACTGGCTAAACCCAGGGCCCAGTGGGCTGCTGCTTTTGGTCTGTTTCAGCCCTTAACTGACTAATTTAAATCACTGATTGTTCACGCAGCGGGTTTAGAAAGGCTTCAACCTGAAAATCACAAACACCCTCAGTCACTGCGGCCCTCCTGTTCTGGAGTTTGACACCCTTGTCTTTAACTATCAGCTCTGAGTTCCATAGCTTATTGGGGGCAGATCTCAATGGGTAACTCTCATACCATTGGTTAACGCCTTACTCATATACACTATCCTGTATGCAGAGGTGCTTTGCTCAATTTTTGACATGAATCTGTGATTATACGACACAAAAAGTAATAATTAAACAACCAATAGACTGGACCGATTTTATATTCACCTGAGAATTGATCATGGGATTCATTGATACAAATCAGTACAAGGATAGTAAGTATCACTACGTTTGGACAGGTGACATTCTCTCTCTTCCTCTTTCTTTTTCTCTAGGTGGCCACTCCCATGGGATTGTGGTTTACACAATGTTGGTGTTGAGGCTGGTGGAGTTTGTGTTGGTGACTCTGGCAGTTCTGCTGTTAATCCGCCTGTACAGAGAGGGAAGAGTTCTTACTCAACATCAACACAGGTAAATACACCTGTTATAACTATCATAATTACACACACACACATACACACACCAGTAGCATTAATGTTTTTACTTCATGCACAATATTAACTATTTTGTATGTCTTTTTGTTTGCAGTACTGAGACAAGAAGAAGCAGGATATATGAGGAGCCAGACACTGAACAAGAAACCCATATAGACTAGATTAGTAACACAAAGTGGTGCATTACTACAGTAAACACACAGCATGAAAAATTTCAAGCAAAAATATCCTCTAATGAGTAACAGGAAATAGAAATGTTCGAAGACCGGAGAGTAAAATTTTATGCCTGTAGGTTTTGGAGTGAAGTTGCCGTAGAGGATAAGGTATGCGGTCATGTTTAACTAATTCTACAGTTCTACTCAATCACACACACATACACACACACATGCTGTAGACCGGTACTTAAATATATCACAAAATGTGCTAATTATGATTTTCCTTCATGATTCACTTCAAAATATTCATGTTCCGAGCACTGTATAAAGATTAGATATTTTTTTTACTTGCAGTAACTTTTGTAAGTTTTGTAATTTTTGTACAAACAACTATAAAATATGTTTTTGCAAACCAATTCTGCGGTGGTTTTATTTTATTGTGGTTTAAATGTTGTGGGCCACAGCTTAGTCAGCACTGATTTAGGCAAGGGTGACTTCCTGTAACATCGCCCTGGACAGGAAATAAGAATCATTCATCTGCTTCTCTTTTGTAAACCCAGACTGTGGAGATCGGCATTGATTCAGTGGTTTGGGTCTCTTGCCTCTCTCTCACTGTGGTTTATCTGCTTAGTGTTGAAATTACTCCTGTGCCACCTGACGCAACCTCTCTGCCTCCATCATTTTCATTTATAGTCAAGGTTGAGCAAAAGTAAAAGTACATTTTGTGACAAAATTTTTCCTAAACAATTGGATTTAAAAAAATGAAATTAAAATGTAGGAGGGTACTGTTTGATTTGCAGAGGAAGAGGAAGTTTGCAGAAAAGAGGCCAGAAACCAATATAATATATGACATGCATCCATTAAAATGCTCATTTCAAAATCGTGAAATGGTGTAGCGTACTGCAGTGCACTGTGTACTGGGGAGCAGTCTCCTCAGATCGAACAGGGTGCACTGCACTGTACTGTGTACTGGGGAGCAGTCTCCTCAGATCGAACAGGGTGCACTGCACTGTACTGTGTACTGGGGAGCAGTCTCCTCAGATCGAACAGGGTGCACTGCAGTGTACTGTGTACTGGGGAGCAGTCTCTTTCACTTTCAGAGCTTTGTGATGGTGTTAGCCCAAAGCCATACAGCTGACCCCTAACAAAACCATCATCACTCAAACCTGCCACCTGCAAGTGAGTATGACAGTGACACAGAATATTACACTTCAGAATAAATATGACTCACATTCACAAATTAGAGCTTTGTTTCCTGCTTTGGGGCACAGTGTTCATTACCTCCTAAAGGATGAGTGACCATATGAATGGGTGAACGCCGTCACGATTTCAGCACATTTGCAGTGGAGAGAAAAAGACTTTGTTTGGCTCAGCTCATTTGTAGTGATTCTTCTTTTTGCTGAAGCTAAAATTCTTATTTATGAGCATCACTTTGGCTGTAGGGAAAAAGGGAAGACATTTTCCTCTGTCATTAGAGGTATTTTTATATTCCTCTTTATTCCAGCTAATGAGTCATTCCTCATCCTTAAAAATTATATTTAAAGCAAATTATAGACATTAGTTACAAGGAATAGAGGCAGACCAGGTAAAATGGGAATTCTACTGTCTTCACAAGGGAGGGTGGAGACTGTGAGGGTGACATGAAGCAAAGACTACTTGTTTAATTACACTCCCTGCCAGTAGGGGTCCCCATATCCCTAATTAAGCCTACTCTCCAGCTTCATATACAGGATATGAGCTCCACTGGAACAAACCGTGTTTTCCAATACAGTGGGGTCCAATGGCCTAAGACCACTGGTGGAAGAGCTTCTATTTTACATCATTCTACAATTTAATGCAATTGTTTAATTACAAATTATATTAACCATTTGAGTGAACAGTTGTATCTTTGAAAAATGTACATGAATTTCCAGAATGTCAGTGTGTCCCCCTCTTGCTTTAAGGGTGCACTGGAGCTGGTGTAGACTGCACAAGTTTGAGCAAAACCTGATGATACATGTTATCACACGGTCTTCAAGTGCACAAAACTTTCTTGGCCTTTAAGTGCCCCATAAATGTTCGATGGGGTCTGACCTTTTCTACAAAGGGATTAACAGGGTCAGTGTCACAGATTTGCTTAAATTTGACCTTGACATTGTGCAGATAACTCTCAGATTATTTCCAGGCAGCGGTAGGACACTGATAAACAGCTAACTGCCATGTGTAACTGAAGCCTATATTGGTACTGTCCTTACTGCTGAGACAAGGAGTGGGACAAAATTTGTAAGTTATCAACTGGTGTTGAACAATTTTTCATATCAGCAATAGAAAAACCATTTAAAAGACAACACAGTATCACACGTCTACAAAGTGCTACAGAAGACGTCAAAAGGAAACATGCAACACTGCAGATGTGAGGGAGAAGGGGAACTACAGATGGACTGAATTATCACAGATGAAACTTTGTCCGTAGCTGTTTTTAAGCGCAGTAACATATGTGAATATGACTAAAAGTGGCTGATAGAGGTAATCTGCTCAGTTGCACAGGAGTTTGTATCAGCATGAAAAGACAAGATTTTAGATGAACTGACAGATTTTCAAAGGAAACATTGATGTCACAGTGAGGGATATTGTTATGTGCAGGAAGATAAAAATCTGTAACATTTTTTGTCCACTACAAACACCCAGGGTCTGGCTGGAAAGTGCAGTCAGGACTGATGTGGTTCTCACCGCTGCTGCCCGCTGAGATCCACACGGGCTTTAAAATGTGAGTGCTAAATAAGAGGCCGATGGCGACGGCAGTACACACTGAGATCCACACGAGCTTTAAAATGTGAGTGTAAAATAAGAGGCCGATGGCTAAGGCAGCACACACTGAGATCCACACGGGCTTTAAAATGTGAGTGTAAAATAAGAGGCCGATGGCGAAGGCAGTACACACTGAGATCCACACAGGCTTTAAAATGTGAGTGTAAAATAAGAGGCCGATGGCTAAGGCAGCACACACTGAGATCCACACGGGCTTTAAAATGTGAGTGTAAAATAAGAGGCCGATGGCGAAGGCAGTACACACTGAGATCCACACGGGCTTTAAAATGTGAGTGTAAAATAAGAGGCCGATGGCGACCGCAGTACACACTGAGATCCACACGAGCTTTAAAATGTGAGTGTAAAATAAGAGGCCGATGGCGACGGCAGTACACACTGAGATCCACACGGGCTTCAAAATGTGAGTGTAACATAAGAGGCCGATGGCGACGGCAGTACACACTGAGATCCACACGGGCTTCAAAATGTGAGTGTAAAATAAGAGGCCGATGGCGAAGGCAGTACACACTGAGATCCACGGGAGCTTTAAAATGTGAGTGTAAAATAAGAGGCCGATGGCGATGGCAGTACACACTGAGATCCACACGGGCTTTAAAATGTGAGTGTAAAATAAGAGGCCGATGGCGACGGCAGTACACACTGAGCCCTGAGTGGACATGGACATTACAAAAAGGGGGAGGAGTCTGTGAGGTAAGGAGCTGCAGAAAGCAGAACTGCGCAGGCAGCCTGGCTCTTCCTGTATGAGATGCTTCATCTACAGCTGCAGAGATGAGACTCATGGCTTTGCTGTGCCTCCTCTGGGTTTCTGGTAAGACTTCCGGTTTCACAATAAATAAGAAAAATGATTAAAATGTATCTATAATTAAATGTCTGTTTTATAAACACTGCATAGATTTAAATTCAATTATCACATGTTGATACATTGAACTTCCGAGAAAATCTTGTCACAGGATACAAAAATCTGGCAAAATTAGCAAGGCCTCTAATAAGAATATCATGAAAAGCACAGTTGAAAATGCAGAGAAACATTCAGCATTATCTTACATAGCAAGCTAGAGTTGTTTGAATGTAGGTTTACTGTAGCTCTTTAATGCTAATATATAATTTACGTTAGTCAATTTGTTTACTGTCATTTCTCTCTCATGCTTTATTGATGTCAACTTTCCTCCCTCAGTCTATAGAGGTCTGATGTCTCCAGGACTCCAAAAAGAATATAAGCTAATACTATTTTTTGATTATTTTATAATTAATAAATAATTAATTATGATGATTAATAATTACTACCCAAACACAGATATCCATTTGACTGCAGAAGCTGGAGACCCATACAACTATTAAACACAGATATCAAGGGTTTTTTTTTTTTCTTTTTTTTTTCAAAAAGAGGTTATTTGCAGGAACATTAGATAGAACATTATGAAAACGAAGACATAAAAATCAAGAGAAAAGAAAATCAACAAATGGCAGACAGTTTTAGGAAACCTTTATTATGGAAGTGAATCTTCCAAAAAAAAGCAGTCTGTCTGCGTGCTGACGAGGAGCTTAACCACAGGAACGGGTCAGCTTCTTCAAAACGGAAGAGGTTGCACTAAATATTAAATATTAAATACACTTATGGATCATATGTGACATATTACTGCTGTATATGTCTCTTCCAGCAATAGTATGTGCTAATGGCCTGATTTTAATTGCAATCTATGAGTTGGATTCCTTGGTTTTTATATGACCTAGCCGGATTTTTCTCCTCATCATTTGGTGGTCATAAATATAGTGAAACTGTTTTCTGTGGTTATCGCCGTATAGCTAAATTTAGAGAAGTTTTACTGAGGATGTTGAAGACTAAGAGGAATTAAATAGTTGCCCTAGCTTGCCATCATTGAAAAAACAGTCTGCGAGGGTGAAGAGACCTTCTCTGTGAGCGTGAAGAGACCTTCTCTATGAGGGTGAAGAGACCTTCTCTGTGAGTGTGAAGAGACCTTCTCTGTGAGGGTGAAGAGACCTTCTCTATGAGGGTGAAGAGACCTTCTCTATGAGGGTGAAGAGACCTTCTATGTGAGGGTGAAGAGACCTTCTATGTGAGGGTGAAGAGACCTTCTCTATGAGGGTGAAGAGACCTTCTCTGTGAGTGTGAAGAGACCTTCTCTGTGAGTGTGAAGAGACCTTCTCTGTGAGCGTGAAGAGACCTTCTCTGTGAGGGTGAAGAGACCTTCTCTATGAGGGTGAAGAGACCTTCTCTGTGAGGGTGAAGAGACCTTCTCTGTAAACATATTTGCATCATTTTATTACACATCCCAGATATGCTTTCTATAACTTAGCAAAAATAAAAAATAAATAAATTCAAACATCCTTCATGATGGAGATGGGAAGGGAATAGTATCATACCTTTAAATTAACTCATCATCTCACAATTACTTACTCTCTGTCTACCTCACTATCTCTCTCTCTCCCTCTCTCTTTCTCTCTCTCTCTCTCTCTCTCTCTCTTTCTCCAGGTGCGTGTGCCTTCTCTGCCCAGTCTGAGATGAAGGAGCTGAAATGCATTATGGGAGAGATGGTCTCTTTCCCCTCTACAGTGAAAAAGACTGCATTCATTTTTAGAAATGATACCCAGATTGCTAAAGTGATAAATGAAGCATTCAGCATCACCAGTAACAGTTTCACAGACAGAGTGCAGTGGGACAGCAGCACTGGACTCTTCTCCATCACTGGGCTGAAGATGGAGGACTCTGGACAGTATAAAGTGCAGAACAATGATGGACAAAATACAGAAGCAGTTTACCAGCTGACTGTGTACAGTAAGTACCACCTCTGTCTCTGTGTTCATTGTGCTTTGTGCTGCATTAATGACAGATATTCAATCTCTCTGTATCCAAAAAAAGATCCAATCAAGATTTCCTAATAATTGTTCTGTATTAATGAGAGATATTCACTCTTTCTATATTCACTAGAGAGAGATGTTCACTGTGTGTGTTTGTGTTTAAGTGGAGTGTAAATGAGGTGTAAAACATGTGGTGTTAGCTGTATATGTGAGCTAACTATGAAGAGCCACCCTGCTCTGTCACACACAGGGTGGAGTCAGGGCTCAGTGTGTACTGACCAGTGCTGAAGGCTCTCCTTGCTTTTGTGTCTCTGCACAGATCCAGTGTCCACACCTCAAGTGTCCAGCAGGAACAAGATGAAACCCACCTGCAGTGTGCTGTGCTCTGTGGAGAACGGGAGAGAGGTCACCCTGTCCTGGCAAAGAGAGGGCGAGACACTGTCAAACACCAGCAGCCCTAATCTCAACACCCCCCTGTCTCTCCCTCTGGAGATAGAAGAGAACAGCGCCCCCTACAGCTGTGTGGCTAAAAACCCAGCCATCAACAAGACAGTCACAGTCAAACCTGAAGAGTTCTGCTTTGGTGAGACACTATGAGTGTGTGTGTGTGTGTGTGTGTGTATCAGTGTTGCTGTGCTGATCAGTGTGTGTGTGTATCAGTGTCACTGTGCTGATCAGTGTGTGTGTGTGTATCAGTGTTGTTGTGCTGATCTGTGTGTGTGTGTGTGTGTATCAGTGTTGCTGTGCTGATCTGTGTGTGTGTGTGTGTGTATCAGTGTTGCTGTGCTGATCAGTGTGTGTGTGTGTATCAGTGTTGCTGTGCTGATCAGTGTGTGTGTGTATCAGTGTCACTGTGCAGATCAGTGTGTGTGTGTATCAGTGTTGCTGTGCTGATCAGTGTGTGTGTGTATCAGTGTCACTGTGCTGATCAGTGTGTGTGTGTGTGTGTATCAGTGTTGTTGTGCTGATCTGTGTGTGTGTGTGTGTGTGTGTGTATGTGTGTGTGTATCAGTGTTGCTGTGCTGATCTGTGTGTGTGTGTGTGTGTGTGTATCAGTGTTGCTGTGCTGATCAGTGTGTGTGTGTATCAGTGTTGCTGTGCTGATCAGTGTGTGTGTGTATCAGTGTCACTGTGCTGATCAGTGTGTGTTTGTGTATCAGTGTTGTTGTGCTGATCTGTGTGTGTGTGTATGTGTGTGTGTATCAGTGTTGCTGTGCTGATCTGTGTGTGTGTGTGTGTGTATCAGTGTTGCTGTGCTGATCAGTGTGTGTGTGTGTGTGTATCAGTGTTGCTGTGCTGGTCAGTGTGTGTGTGTGTATCAGTGTTGCTGTGCTGATCAGTGTGTGTGTGTGTGTGTGTGTGTGTATTGCTGATCAGTGTGTGTGTGTGTGTGTGTGTGTGTGTGTATTGCTGATCAGTGTGTCTCTTACAGACTCAGTCTCAAAGCCCCGTATCACAAGCACAGCAGCTGAGGGGTACCAGGGCAGATGCTGTTCAGTGCTGTGCTCTGTGGAGAACGGTAGAGAGGTCACCCTGTCCTGGCAGAGAGAGGGGGAGACACTGTCCCACACCAGCAGCCCTGATCTCAACACACCCCTGTCTCTCCCTCTGGAGATAGAAGAGAACAGCGCCCCCTACAGCTGTGTGGCTGCAAACCCAGCCAGTGAAAAGAGAACTGCTTTAAACACTTCAGAGCTCTGTAGAGTGGACTGCAGTGACTACAAAGGAGCTGGTAATGACCAATATTCTATATCTGTATTTATAACTGAACTTATTTCCATGGCTGAACATTTTTATATGAGGCACCCAGCTGCTGCTCACCCATCTGTACTGTGTCCTACTACAGCACACTGCTGCTGCTCACCCATCTGTACTGTGTCCTACTACAGCACTCTGCTGCTGCTGTTCACCCATCTGTACTGTGTCCTACTACAGCACATTGCTGCTGCTCACCCATCTGTACTGTGTCCTACTACAGCACACTGCTGCTGCTCACCCATCTGTACTGTGTCCTACTACAGCACACTGCTGCTGCTCACCCATCTGTACTGTGTCCTACTACAGCACACTGCTGCTGCTCACCCATCTGTACTGTGTCCTACTACAGCACACTGCTGCTGCTCACCCATCTGTACTGTGTCCTACTACAGCACACTGCTGCTTCTCACCCATCTGTACTGTGTCCTACTACAGCACACTGCTGCTGCTCACCCATCTGTACTGTGTCCTACTACAGCACACTGCTGCTGCTCACCCATCTGTACTGTGTCCTACTACAGCACACTGCTGCTGCTCACCCATCTGTACTGTGTCCTACTACAGCACACTGCTGCTGCTCACCCATCTGTACTGTGTCCTACTACAGCACACTGCTGCTGCTCACCCATCTGTACTGTGTCCTACTACAGCACACTGCTGCTGCTCACCCATCTGTACTGTGTCCTACTACAGCACACTGCTGCTGCTCACCCATCTGTACTGTGTCCTACTACAGCACACTGCTGCTGCTCACCCATCTGTACTGTGTCCTACTACAGCACACTGCTGCTGCTCACCCATCTGTACTGTGTCCTACTACAGCACACTGCTGCTGCTCACCCATCTGTACTGTGTCCTACTACAGCACACTGCTGCTGCTCACCCATCTGTACTGTGTCCTACTACAGCACGCTGCTGCTGCTCACCCATCTGTACTGTGTCCTACTACAGCACACTGCTGCTGCTCACCCATCTGTACTGTGTCCTACTACAGCACACTGCTGCTGCTCACCCATCTGTACTGTGTCCTACTACAGCACACTGCTGCTGCTCACCTATCTGTACTGTGTCCTACTACAGCACACTGCTGCTGCTCACCCATCTGTACTGTGTCCTACTACAGCACACTGCTGCTGCTCACCCATCTGTACTGTGTCCTACTACAGCACACTGCTGCTGCTCACCCATCTGTAGTGTGTCCTACTTCAGCACACTGCTGCTGCTCACCCATCTGTACTGTGTCCTACTACGGCACACTGCTGCTGCTCACCCATCTGTACTGTGTCCTACTACAGCACACTGCTGCTGCTGCTCACCCATCTGTACTGTGTCCTACTACAGCACGCTGCTGCTGCTCACCCATCTGTACTGTGTCCTACTACAGCACGCTGCTGCTGCTCACCCATCTGTACTGTGTCCTACTACAGCACACTGCTGCTGCTCACCCATCTGTAGTGTGTCCTACTTCAGCACACTGCTGCTGCTCACCCATCTGTACTGTGTCTCTCTGGCAGGGTCCAGGAGCTCTCCGGTAGCTGGAGCTGTGATTGGAGTTTTATTCATTATTCTACTGGGGGCAGTCATCTGCATGTACATGAGGAAAAGGAGGAAAACACCTGGAAGGCAAGGTAGGAGAGGTGTGGTTTCTGTAGTGATTGACAGTCCAGAGTAACCCCAGCCTGTGCGTTTGAGAGAAAGGGCTGAGAGACGGGACCGTAACATTCATGGATTTAACTGGAAAAATGCATCTATGTGACCAATACTGTCCTAAGGGCACCGTGTGAATGCGACACTGGGATAATAACTATTCTGATAGTGTGCTTGAGTTCCTGCACTGCTTATTTTACACAGTCATTTTATCAGATGAGATTTCTCCCTGACCAACCCACTGATCCACCTGATGAGGAAACTAAAAACCATTATTTAAACACATCATTACAATCACTGAACAGCAGCACTATAAGCTATTAAAGAAAATCAACAAGCACAACCACAAAACAACACAAACACATGCAGTGAATTGTCATTTTATGTTTTCATAATTAAAACCATATAAAACCAAAAACAGCTGCTTTAGTAACACAAATGTAAAAAGGTGTGACCAAACTGTGTATGCGTAATATTAAACTCAGAACATTAAAACTTCAAACAATGACAGTTATAAGCACAGGTGCTGCTTGTAAAAGGCCAGCATAGAGCTCTGAAATGTAATTGCTCTGTTATGTTTGCACTGCAGACCGCTGTGCTGATCTTACGTATGCTGATATCAACCACAGAGCTGGGAGGAGTCCGAGAGGGGTAGGTACAGCTGTGTATTTACATTTCGTGTGAAATTAGTCAAAAATGACTTACTGTTTTGTGAAAAAAAAAAAACAAAAAACTGATTTTCTGTTTTGCTGACTCATGTAATGGTGGTGGTCATGTGGACTGTGGTCATGTGTGACAGAATGGCCAATCAGAGAGTGCGGCCATTAAATCTCCATGATGTCACTTTATTTCATAATAACCTGAGATATCTCACCTGTAGTGACTGCTCCTCTCTCTCTGTTTCTGTCTCTGTCTCTCTCTTAGAATACACAGACAGGCCAGACAGGTAAGACTGCAGCAATGTTTATATTCGCAGTGTTTTTACATGCATCAGTTTAAGCCTATTGCATTTTTTGTATATTTTAAGTATAAATTGCCCTAAAATCTGATGACTTTTCATCGGTATTTCCAACAGATTGACCACATATGTATTTTTTCATTTTTTGCACAAACATGATATATAACTGTGAAGAGATAGCCAATACTACCACATATAAATGACAAATGCTTCTGCTAAAGGAGTGTTAATGAAATGCAATGAGGGCTCCATAAAACTCGCACTGGAAAAAGACCGAGGCCAGATACTACATATCCCAGAGTGCCACACGGGCTAAGCTGTTAGGCAGAAAAAAGGAATGGGTTCTAAACGGAACAACTGCTTTGTGTTTGTGTTAGTTTGTGTTCTTAAAGTTTACAAGGCAAAAGACGGAAATACGTTTAACAAAGTTTAAGTAAGCGAGCTAAGGGCTAGACTTAAGTTAGCGGAAGAGTTTTAGAGAATATACCCTGAGAATATCCATCGTGCAGATGTAGACAATCCATTTTATATGTTAGCTTGCTTAAAATCTGCTGCTCGGTGGCGGTTCACAGCGTCCTCAGATGCTACGTGGTTCAAACCAACTGACAGACGATAAACGGTGACGTCATCACAACCCATCATAACTCGTTCCCTCGCGACGGTCGTCCCGTGCATACACCTGCTCCGCATCGTTTAATAGCGTCGCCTGGCAACGACACTGGTGTTGTAAACTCCATCTGCAAAACAAAACCGAATACATACCCGAGAAAATACAAACACAAATTACAAAAATACAATTACAAGTAAACACAGCAATGTAACAGTTTTTGCTCTCATTATTTGAGTTGTGTTAGTGTGGAATCAGGTCCAGCTACAGCTGAAGGGAAATGTTTGGATCCTTTCTGGAGTAAAGTAAGAATTCCATAGCTGCTCATTTTGTCCTGCATGCCTTGTTGGGGGTATTCCACTATGAATGGATAGGCTAACTCTTTATTGAAATCCAGATCTCTGGGTAGCAGCTTAAATGTAGTAGAGAGAGCACATCTCAACCTACAGGGGGAGTCTATCTGTCTGTGCCTCTTATTTTCTCCCTCTAAGTTTCTTTCTTTGCCTCCATTCTCATGGTCACTCTCTGCTCTGTGTGTTTGTGTTGAAGGTGAAGTTGATGAAGTTGTGTACAGCAGCGTTGATCACAAACGCCCCAAGAAGCAGAAGGCTGCTGCTCCCACAGTTACACAGGTTAGATACCGAATCTGTGGAACGCTGGAGTTAAAACTTGGTGTTAATATTCAGTGTTAAATATCAAAGTGACCCCTGTATCTCCGTCCGCAGGGAGAGTCCAGCTGTGTCTACGCTGAGGTCAGAAGAAAATAGTGACCACAGTGGAGGGGGTGATGTCATCTTTTATGTGCTTCATGGGAACATAACAATACTGGATATGACCATCATTATTTTAGAAGAGTGGGCATTTTTCAGACAGATAGAAAGTAGAGAGAAGGTCAGAGTAGAGAGAAATGAGTTAGAAGGTGCTGGGAAACTCTCCTGTGGCATCCGAAGGTCAGCCGCCCTACAGACCGAGCCTCTGCTTCACCCCAATGTCACTTTAATGGGTCTGTGCAACGTCTGAATGTAAAGCACCTTAGGAACATACTGCAGCGTTCCATATTATCTGTCATTCTGTTGCAGCTCGGAGCTTTGCATGGTTTCCCTGTGCTGAAAATGCTCTCTCACTTGGAATCTGGAGGAGTGCACCGTGTGAAACGGTGGTTGGTAAACAGACGTGGATATCTGTTTATGGTACAGATCTTATAATTTGGTGAAGATACTTGTTTTTGCCTCTGATGTGTTTCCAAGGGCCCGATCCTGGCCTTCGCTTAGGTACATTTTACATGTAATTCTTCTTCACGAGATAAAAGGACTTATGGGAAATTCATAAGAAGATATGACAGAATGAGAGCAGTGGCTGGCATTGCGGCAGGAAGCCAAGCACTCGAGGAGAGGAAGTGATGCGTCCGCAGGGGGCAGAATGCAGAATGCAGAATGCAGGACTCCAATGATGCTTTTCTGACCAGTTTAAATCTGTTTAAAAAAAAAAAAACTGTTAACACTGATGTTTATTGCAACTCTGTTTCATTGGCACAATCTTGGAACAAAATAAAGCATAAAAACAAAAAAAAAATACAGTAAACACTTTACCATTATCACTTCCATTCCATTAAAAAAAATAATTTTAATGGTGTGGAGCACAAAGTCACGCCCCCTTCCTCAAACATCTCTGTGATGTTCTGTGAGGCCAGAATAGCTCACAGACTTCAGAGTCTCCTGAAGCAACAGACATGCATTTGAATATTTCCATTGGTGAATTCTTGCTCTGTAAATAAGGCTGAAAGCATAAATGAACAGTGTGTTTAGGTTTATCAAACACAGCGGAGCATCAGCACTGAATGCAGATTTAACCCATGGCCCTGACACTGACGGTATGTTTATGGTGTCCAGTGATCACATCCCTGAAGTAATTCATGGATTATGTGTCTTAATATTTTACGGTGAAAAGAGGAAAGTGCTTCCATAACCACAAATCTTGGTTATATAGGGTGCTATTTTTGATTTGATAATACACATACTTTATTTTCTGCCAGAAATACATGTATTTTGGTTTTCTATACCCCTGCTGCATTCTGGAAAGTGTTTATTCCTCCTATTGTAAAATTTAAGACTGGCGTGTCATTTTTGTCTTGAGAAACATAATTTTCACCCAAACATAGAACTTTTGTAAAGTTCTGTGTGTAATTTGGAGTCAGTACTGATGAAAAGATGTTTTTTTTTTCAGAATGCAGAATATGGTTTGAGGCCTGTCTGCATCAAGGGTAGAAGCCACACAAAGCTGAGAGAGGAGAGCTTACAGGTGGCTGCATTTCCAGAGCAGCCTTTGGACATGTTAAAGTGTGAGGATGGAGCCTGAAAGAATAATGGTGTATTATTTTGTGGAAAATGTGTTGCTGTTGCTGCACCTGAAGTCTCTGTGTGTGAAAACTACTCACTGTGTTTGCTGCTGGATTGTGGGGTAAAAATAACTGGGGAAAAAATAAAGTAGATTCTTGCACAACTCAGTTACAGGCTGATTAAAACTGTAATTACACCTTATCAATACTAATCTCTTTCAGCTGATGCAAAAATTATTGAAAGAAAATTATGGAAAACAGTTACAAAGGGATAGAAACAAACTTGGTAAGTTGGGAATTCCTTCCACTATCTTCACTAGGGAGGGTGGGCACGGTCAGGGTGACGTTTAGCCAAGATTGCTTTTGTTATTCCTCTCCCTGCCAGTAAAGGTCACCACATCCTCATTTAAGAAATTACACAGACTGCTTTCCAGCTACACAGTGGTGTTTGGTGGTGATGTGGACAAGTGGGCAAAGTGTGGAGTACAGTCAGGACTGATGTGGTTGTCACTGCTGCTGCCCGCTGAGATCCACACGGGCTTTAAAATGTGAGTGTAAAATAAGAGGCCGATGGCGACGGCAGTACACACTGAGATCCACACGAGCTTTAAAATGTGAGTGTAAAATAAGAGGCCGATGGCGACGGCAGTACACACTGAGATCCACACGAGCTTTAAAATGTGAGTGTAAAATAAGAGGCCGATGGCGACGGCAGTACACACTGAGATCCACACGGGCTTTAAAATGTGAGTGTAAAATAAGAGGCCGATGGCTAAGGCAGCACACACTGAGATCCACACGGGCTTTAAAATGTGAGTGTAAAATAAGAGGCCGATGACGACGTCAGTACACACTGCGATCCACACGAGCTTTAAAATGTGAGTGTAAAATAAGACGCCGATGGCGATGGCAGTACACACTGAGACCCACACGGGCTTTAAAATGTGAGTGTAAAATAAGAGGCCGATGACGATGGCAGTACACACTGAGATCCACACGAGCTTTAAAATGTGAGTGTAAAATAAGAGGCCGATGGCGACGGCAGTACACACTGAGATCCACACGGGCTTTAAAATGTGAGTGTAAAATAAGAGGCCGATGGCGATGGCAGTACACACTGAGATCCACACGGGCTTTAAAATGTGAGTGTAAAATAAGAGGCCGATGACGATGGCAGTACACACTGAGATCCACACGGGCTTTAAAATGTGAGTGTAAAATAAGAGGCCGATGGCGACGGCAGTACACACTGAGATCCACACGGGCTTTAAAATGTGAGTGTAAAATAAGAGGCCGATGGCGAAGGCAGTACACACTGAGATCCACACGGGCTTTAAAATGTGAGTGTAAAATAAGAGGCCGATGGCGACGCAGTACACACTGAGATCCACACACTTTAAAATGTGAGTGTAAAATAAGAGGCCGATGGCAAGGCAGGAGATTTAAAATGTGAGTGTAAAATAAGAGGCCGATGGCTAAGGCAGTACACACTGAGATCCACACGGGCTTTAAAATGTGAGTGTAAAATAAGAGGCCGATGGCGACGGCAGTACACACTGAGATCCACACGGGCTTTAAAATGTGAGTGTAAAATAAGAGGCGATGGCGACGGCAGTACACACTGAGATCCAAAAAATGTGAGTGTAAAATAAGAGGCCGATGGCGACGGCAGTACACACTGAGCCCTGAGCGGAAATTGGCATTATCATAAAGGGGAGGAGTCTGTGTAATAAGGAGCTGCAGAAAGCAGACCTGAAGACACAGTTTTGTTCTTTCAAATGGAAAATGTTCATCTAGAGTGGCAGAGATGAGACATGTGGGTGTTTTTCTTTACCTCCTCTGGGTTTCTGGTAGGGCTTCTATTTTCATTGCAATTATATCAAAAATTTGTTTAAACGATGATGTACTTCAGCTAGTCTTGCATATATACTGCATAAAATTACAAGAAAATTATGACATTGAATTGTTTCTTCCACCTAAGAGAGAATTCAATATTTGCATTTGATATTGTTTTTTCCTTCACCAAGATAATCCTGTCTTAGACTCCTAAAATACAGCAACAATTACATGGAATCTGTCATAAAAATGAGAATATCATGAGAACCAAATCAGAGCAGATAAAGCATTTGGTATTCTTTTACACATCAAGGTAAAACATTTTTAATGTAGGAGATGTTGAATGATAATGCATGTTTTCTTTCCTATGTGTTGTATGTTCTCATTTTTTAAATCATTGTCATATACGGTAGGTAAAGTGGGCTGCATTGTATCTTATTTATATGTTAATGTATCTTTACTCAGTGTCTTACCCTGTGCAAGGCTATTTATCCTGAACGTTAAGATCTGATGAACAAAAGACATGAGACTTCACTCCGTAAAAAGTATTAATTATGACACAAGACACATAACAGGTAAATTTCAAAGAGGAAAAATTGAAAGCTACATTACCACAAGCAACAAAATAAACCTATGGCTCCTTTATTAAGTGGAGATCCACTTAAATGCAGGAGCTGGAGACCAATAAACTTATTAAATACTGGTTACAAAAAAACAAATCAACAAATGGTAACTAATATAAGGAAAGCTATGCACACATCCTGCTGTTTGGTACCCTCTCTGCCCCGGGACTGGCCACCTTTCTGTAGGCACCCAGGCCATTACGCTGCTCTGTGCTGACTGGTGGCCATTACGCTGCTCTGTGCTGACTGGCGGCCATTACGCTGCTCTGTGCTGACTGATGGCCATTACGCTGCTCTGTGCTGACTGGCGGCCATTACGCTGCTCTGTGCTGACTGATGGCCATTACGCTGCTCTGTGCTGACTGCCGGCCATTACGCTGCTCTGTGCTGACTGGCGGCCATTACGCTGCTCTGTGCTGACTGGCGGCCATTACGCTGCTCTGTGCTGACTGGCGGCTATTACACCAGTCTATTACATTAAACAAGGAAGATCAAAGTCATACTCTACGTAAGACACATAATGCTGATATTTTTAAATTCAGTACAGGAAATGTTAAGTGGCTCCATTAAGGAAGAACATTGTTAAAGCAGCTGTCAGAGTCTGTAATAGAATATGTAATATATCGATATAATGATCCAGGAACATCAGTGAATGGGACAGAAGCTGTTCATTATTAACTATCCTACTGAGTTTGTGTTTGCTCAGCTTAATCCTATTTTTATCTCTATTGAGCTTCATTGAGGTAGACGTGGCATCTATAATCAGTAAAATATTTGCTCATCTTTTGGCCATATATAAACCCCGTGGAAAGCTTACGTAATTTTGGGGCTCTAGCTCTTCGTTTGGTACATTAAGCCTTATTACGCATTTTTTGTGTTCAGCATTTTAGAATGCCCCACATCTACAATCTAGAAGAGACGTTCGTAGAGAAGAGACCATTTAAAAAATAAAACATTTAACTTAAAACAATCATCCTTTGGAGTAACAATCTGACAAGAAATCGGAGCACCAAAAAGTAGAGTGTATTTTGAAACACCCAGACTGTTACGCTCTAAGTTATTTTACAGGACAATTGCAAAACTAAACCATAAATTCAAAAAATAATATGTTTTATTTTCACTGCATTACTATCTGTAATAATTCATTTATTTAAAAACAAACAATTAATGATGAAAACATTGTTTTCTCCAGCAGCCACTTTTTGCTGTGCTGACTGCAATGTTGCGACCGCTCAGAAAATGAGTCTTCAGACAGATCTCTGCTTTAGAATTCAAATAAAGGCTCTTTTAGTGCTTCAGTTACAGTAGAAACAGCAGAGCTGTGAAATTGGGCTCTATCACTTTAAGAATAACATCCTAAAGTTTGGCTGTGTATTGTGGCTTCCTGCAGCTTCTTTTAATAGCATGTTGATGGCCTCTCACATCCGCACAGAGTTCACACTTTGGCCCACTGAGGTGACAGGTAGACACTCACATACTATCTATAACAGCCAAAAACAAGACAAGACAAGATGTGAGAGTTTTCACCAGCTCTTTATCAGTTACAAAATTAAGTATCATGGCTAAACTGGACAGGGATGTGCATGTGGTCCAATGGTGCTGCAGCGTTGCAGACTATTTGCTCAACATAGTTGTACAAAACTCCACGTGAGACCGGAGCCCAAGCCGTTTCATTACAAGCTTTGCCGGCTCTCGTGCTATCATATCATACCCTCAAATAAATCAGTCATCTCACACTTGCTCACTTACTTTACCAAAGCTAAAACAATGAAACATTTAAGTCACACATTACAAATATACATAATACAGTTGAATAAAATAAAATCAAATAAATAATATATAAAAAAAGGTAAATTTGCATGACAAACACAGAAATAAGAAAGAGACTGCTACTAATGCAAAAGAAGAAATGGTGCCTCACTGGTTGTCCCTCAGTTTATGACAGGAGGCCAACGCCACACATTCAGTTTTTTCTCCCAGAATAATATAGGGGAGTTCTATGTTGTTATAGTTTTTTTAATTCAGGGAAAGTTGTTCCAATTTTTAAATAAAATGAATGTCTCTCTCACTCTCTCTCTCTCTCTCTCTCTCTCTCTCTCTCTCTCTCTCTCTCTCTCTCTCTCTCTCTCTCTCTCTCTCTCTCTCTCTCTCCAGGTGTGTGTGCCTCCTCTGCCCAGTCTGAGATGAAAGAGCTGAAATGCATTATGGGACAGAAGGTCTCTTTCCCCTCTACAGTGAAAAAGACTGGATTCATTTTTAGAAATGATACCCAGATTGCTAAAGTGATGAATAAAGCTTTCAGCATCACCAGGAGCAGTTTCAGAGACAGAGTGCAGTGGGACAGCAGCACTGGACTCTTCTCCATCACTGGGCTGAAGATGGAAGATTCTGGACTGTATAGAGTGCAGAATAATGATGAAAAGAAAAAAATAGCCACTGTTTACAAACTGACTGTGTACAGTAAGTATCACTATTATGTCACTGTGTTTTGTGCCGTATTAATGACAAATATTCACTTTTTCCCATAACCAACAGAGATCCAACAGAGAGATGTTCACTGTGTGTGTGTTTGTGTTTAAGTGGAGTGTGAATGAGGTGTATAACATGTGGTGTTAGCTGTATATGTGAGCTAACTATGAAGTGACACCCTGCTCTGTCACACACAGGGTGGAGTCAGGGGTCAGTGTGTACTGACCAGTGCTGAAGGCTCTCCTTGCTTTTGTGTCTCTGCACAGATCCAGAGTCCACACCTCAAGTGTCCAGCAGGAACAAGATGAAACACACCTGCAGTGTGCTGTGCTCAGTGGAGAACGGGAGAGAGCAAGAGCTAAGAGCAAGAGCCCAGACAGTCAAACCTGAAGGATACTGCTTTTGTGAGATATTGGCTTTTTTTCTGACAATTGCTTGAAAATATTTCTCAAAATCTTGTTGCCCTCTTTAAAACTGTGAAAACTATTTCTTAAACCACTGCAAAATTACAGACACTCAGTTGTCCATCTCCAGACCTGGAGGAATGGTTTGTACTCTGGATGTTGGAGTTTCAGTTTCGAATGGAAAACAAGTACACATACCCTGCTTCCCTTATCAGTGTTGCTGTGCTGATCTGTGTGTGTGTGTGTGTGTGTGTGTATCAGTGCTTCTGTGCTGATCAGTGTGTGTGTGTGTGTGTGTGTGTGTCAGTGTTGCTGTGCTGATCAGTGTTTGTGTGTGTATCAGTGTTGCTGTACTGATCAGTGTGTGTGTGTGTATCAGTGTTGCTGTACTGATCAGTGTGTGTGTTTATCAGTGTTGCTGTGCTGATCAGTGTGTGTGTGTATCAGTGTTGCTGTGCTGATCAGTGTGTGTGTTTATCAGTGTTGCTGTGTGATGTGTGTGTGTGTGTGTGTGTGTGTGTCAGTGTTGCTGTGCTGATCAGTGTGTGTGTGTGTGTGTGTGTGTGTCAGTGTTGCTGTGCTGTGTGTGTGTGTGTATCAGTGTTGCTGTGCTGATCAGTGTGTGTGTTTATCAGTGTTGCTGTGCTGATCAGTGTGTGTGTGTGTGTGTGTGTGTGTCAGTGTTGCTGTGCTGATCAGTGTGTGTGTGTGTGTGTGTGTGTGTATCAGTGTTGCTGTGCTGATCAGTGTGTCTCTTACAGACTCAGTCTCAAAGCCCCGTATCACAAGCACAGCAGCTGAGGGGTACCAGGGCAGATGCTGTTCAGTGCTGTGCTCTGTGGAGAACGGGAGAGAGGTCACCCTGTCCTGGCAAAGAGAGGGGGAGACACCGGACTACACCAGCAGCCCTGATCTCA
>JAFBMS010000208.1:748244-812390 GCA_019788955.1 Albula glossodonta
GAATCTGTGGAACACTGGTGTTAAAACTTGGTGTTGATATTCAGTGTTAAATTCCAGAGTAGTAGCAGCGTTAAATCTCTGAGTGACCCCTGTCTCTTTGTTCACAGGGAGAGTCCAGCTGTGTCTACACTGAGGTCAGAGGAAAATAGTGACCATAGTGAAGGAAGTGATGTCATCTTTTATGTGTTTCATGGATATGACTGCATATAAATTAAATGTTTGTATATAATCTTATGAACATGTTATAACATGGATGTTATGTTTTCTGTATCTGTTCTTTTGCTTTTGTTCTCATTCATTTTATTAGATTTTAACCTTCTATTTAGATTTTTTACTTTTTATCTTCATTCTTTTCATGATTTGTATTTTTAAAAATATGTCATATTTCTTTACTCTTTTTTCTCTTTTTTACTCTTTACTTCTTTGTGTAAAGCACTTTGAATTGCCTTTGTGTACGAAATGTGCTACACAAATAAATTTGCCTTGCCTTGCCTTGCCTTGGATTTCTGTCTACTGCAGAAGTCATCTAATTTATCAATAAACACAACCATAATATGCATGAAATTTTATGTAGTTGTATTAGCATTATTTTTTTCCTTATGATGCCTGAGAGGTTTCTTAGAGACTGCAAGTTTCCAGCTCAACAAGATGTATTTGAATAATAGCAGGAGTAACAAAAACGCTGTTCAACATTGCTTTATGGAAACACCAGCTCAGGTAGCCAAGCAACCATCGAAAGGAAAATCAGCACAAAATTTACGACCAAAAAATGAGAAAACTGTGAGTTAATGCGAGGGGATGCAGAATGAGATGCTTAATGTTTCTAAACAGTCTGAACAAAAATAGCAGTTAAGACTCATGTTTGCTTTTGCAACACTGTTAAGATGGTACAATCATGCAACAGATGATAATGATACTTTAAAATCCAGAGCCCGATAGCGCACAGAGCACAGACTGTATCGCAGTGATCTTTCCTCTGATACCTCTGTTTAAAATCCAGAGCCCGATAGCGCACAGAGCACAGACTGTATCGCAGTGATCTTTCCTCTGATACCTCTGTTTAAAATCCAGAGCCCGATAGCGCACAGAGCACAGACTGTATCACAGTGATCTTTCCTCTGATACCTCTGTTTAAAATCCAGAGCCCGATAGCGCACAGAGCACAGACTGTATCGCAGTGATCTTCCCTCTGATACCTCTGTTTAAAATCCAGAGCCCGATAGCGCACAGAGCACAGACTGTATCGCAGTGATCTTTCCTCTGATACCTCTGTTTAAAATCCAGAGCCCGATAGCGCACAGAGCACAGACTGTATCGCAGTGATCTTCCCTCTGATACCTCTGTTTAAAATCCAGAGCCCGATAGCGCACAGAGCACAGACTGTATCGCAGTGATCTTTCCTCTGATACCTCTGTTTAAAATCCAGAGCCCGATAGCGCACAGAGCACAGACTGTATCACAGTGATCTTTCCTCTGATACCTCTGTTTAAAATCCAGAGCCCGATAGCGCACAGAGCACAGACTGTATCGCAGTGATCTTTCCTCTGATACCTCTGTTTAAAATCCAGAGCCCGATAGCGCACAGAGCACAGACTGTATCGCAGTGATCTTTCCTCTGATACCTCTGTTTAAAATCCAGAGCCCGATAGCGCACAGAGCTCAGACTGTATCACAGTGATCTTCCCTCTGATACCTCTGTTCTTTAAAATCCAGAGCCCGATAGCGCACAGAGCACAGACTGTATCACAGTGATCTTTCCTCTGATACCTCTGTTTAAAATCCAGAGCCCGATAGCGCACAGAGCACAGAAAAGGTGAATTTTGGTTCTTTAAAGTGGCTTTAATGAATGATGTCTTCAGGTTATTAATAACACAGAGGAACATCAGCGCGGAATACAGATTTTACCCAAGGCCCTTCTGTTTTGCTGTGGAAAGGAAGAGGAAAGTGTCTCCATAATCACATAATTACTAGATTTACTCACACACTTGCACATACCCATTGAAACACTCGATGCTGTAATTTAGTTAGTCTACAACCATTTTTTTATATTTTAATTCATGATTTCTGCCTTAAGTCTTAGTACAAACATTTTTTTTTATCAAATCTTTAATACAAGTGGCTTGAATTAGACATGATTTAGTTAATGCTTTTATTATTTTGCTCCATATTATCCATTTTTCTTTGGTTATTACATTTCTACTGTTTCCACAAAACTTCAGATATAAATCATAATTATGTGGAGTCCTATATCTTGTTTGATATTACAGATATATTTTTATACTCTACATTTTTAATTACAATTTTAATTATATTTTAAAATGTTTTGATTTTTTAGAGCTTACTCTTTTACCCTGTGCTGTTTGGAAAATACACACACACACAATGCCTTTTTCAGAGCACACACACACACACACACACACACACAGCACACAGATCAGAGTGGTCAGCATGCAGCCCATCTGCGTTGCAGTCAGCTGCAGGCTGGGCTGTGCATTTCATTCTGTGGTCGGCACTGAGTGGAAAAACACTGAACACTTCAAAGAGGAGAGATGATACGTATAATCTGCAGAGAAACACATTTCCGTTGTTGTTTGTTGATCATGTTTATTAGAGTATGCAGAGGGGATTCATTAAGCTGTGATCTGCAGCTCCTCCTCAGCACAAAGACAGCTCAGTACTGACAGTTCTGTGCATGCTGAATCAGTCATGGTTGTAACTCAGCACCATAATACAGTCTTCATAAAGCCATGCATTATGAATTTATATTTACTAATATTTTACAGATGTCAAAACAATGTTCAAAGTGGCTTCAAGCAGAAATGACAGTTTTTTACATTACATCTCACCATGAGATTGGATTTGGTTAATGTAGTCATTTTGTGTGTCAGTAAAACTTAGGCACTTTTTATATATTTAACGTTTTTATATACTTTGGTTTGTAATGGGTTGGTTTGCAGCCCAGTAATCAGGAAAGTATGGTCATGATAACAGTTACAGAACACAAGGCTGCTTTGTCGTTTTGGCAATGAGAAAAATAGTTGTTAACAAAACTGACAGACTGTATCTCTGGTCTTCAGACAATGTTTGTGGGGAAACCAGAGTTTTGAGAAATGATGTGCCGTAGATACAGAATGTCACACCATCCTCCACTAGCACAGCGGCGTCGTCTCTTCCTCAGAGCATAGAACAGCCCAGAGACCGCAGAGCGGTCTGATGCACGAAGGCATGAGGCTAGAGACGTGTTAGGCTGCAGCTCTCTGAACTGGGGTCAGTGCTGTAGGCGGAAACACACCAAACTTCAGTGAGGAGAGGTAATAGACATCACTTGAAAGTGCTTGCAAAGTTTTTCATTTTTTTCAGTAAGCCTTATGAAAAAAGTATGTTTGGCACAGAACTGGAGTGTAGAGCTTTTAAATCCACTTTTTTATTTTTGGATGGCGAGTCAGGATAAGGGCCCAGTTTCAGGGGTATGGAGGGTGCGAGTGTGGATAAGGGCCCAGTTTCAGGGGTATGGAGGGTGTGAGTGTGGATAAGGGCCCAGTTTCAGGGGTATGGAGGGTGCGAGTGTGGATAAGGGCCCAGTTTCAGGGGTATGGAGGGTGTGAGTGTGGATAAGGGCCCAGTTTCAGGGGTATGGAGGGTGTGAGTGTGGATAAGGGCCCAGTTTCAGGGGTATGGAGGGTGTGAGTGTGGATAAGGGCCCAGTTTCAGGGGTATGGAGGGTGTGAGTGTGGATAAGGGCCCAGTTTCAGGGGTATGGAGGGTGCGAGTGTGGATAAGGGCCCAGTTTCAGGGGTATGGAGGGTGTGAGTGTGGATAAGGGCCCAGTTTCAGGGGTATGGAGGGTGAAAAAAATCTAACCGTTAAATAAATATATACGATACAAAAAAACAACAAAATGCAACAAACCACAAAACTCACAGATATTCTCTATTCACAATACGACAAATCTCCTCTCAGAGGAATATAAATGGGGCTGTTTTATACCCTAGGCCCCTCCCCCAGAACATAGCACCCATTACCTTAATATATAACACATTACACAGGCAACTGTAATGGCCAAACACATGCTCAATATACCACAATTAATTATTTAACAAACATTCAATCGGGCAAGTTACAATTCCTTCTCAGAGTGCAGAATTATTTTCATTTTATACACAAAACCAATTATCGTTGGTTTGACCCAATACCAGCAGAACTGCGCATGTGCGACTCGAAGAAGGCACTGCTTAGCCAGCCCGAGTTGCCATGGTTCTGTTTGTGATTTTAAACCACATAATGCTACCGGAAGCATTCAGCATTTTGGCCAAACAAACAAACAAACAAACAAACAAACAAACAAATGGAGAAGACAGAGAACAGAAAACAGAACAGTTTTATGAATACAAATACAGCACACAACAAACGATAAATAAAATAAAAGACATAGATTCAAAAGTCATTTGTGTGTGTTTGTGTTTATGGCCGCAGACTGTTAGGGGGTGTGGATATGTTTCTGTGCTTGAACTAGGGAAACCGGGAGGGTTTAAGTTCAAAACCCTGAGCTTAAACCTGAACTCTGGGTTGAACAAACCTGAGGTAACATACACCGTATCTTCTGTTCCAGAACAGTCAGGTTAGCGCATTTGTGTGCCTTTCGCGGCCTGGGACAGACCCCTCTGTCACAATCACACACATCACAATAATATAATTACACAATCATACAAACGATCATTTGCATATTTACTCAAGTACAGACAATGAGTACTATTTGAGGCACCAAACAAGCTTATTATAATAATGCAATATTGTCATTTGTAGCACCATTTGTAGTTAAAAATGGTGAAGCAAAACATTTGCATTTCATAATGCAAAAAGCACATCTGATACATTTTCTTAGCTACCAAAAGGATACAGGACTAAGAAATCTGTCACAGCCAAGATGCTCCTACATCATAAAGCCAGAGGGCAGCCACTGAAAGGGTCTGTGGTTGGGGAGGTGAATGTCTTTGATGATCTGGTTTGCCTTGGATGCTGCTCACTTTCTCTACCAGGGTCCCATTGACCCTGAGTGGGGTGAAGTGCAGACATTCAGGTCCAAGGTGATGACAGCACCTCCACCTCCTCCAGGCTGTCTCGTTCTTGTTGGAGATCAGACCTTTGAGATCATCTGCAGATTTCACAATGATGTTAGAGCTGTGTGTGGTTATGCAATCATGGGTGTAGAGGGAGTGGAGCAGTGGACTCAGGGCGCAGCCTTGGGGGGCGCTGGTGTTGAGGGTTCGGGAACTGGAGGTGCAGTTTCCAATCTTCACCACCTGCGGCCTGTCAGTCAGGAAGCTCTGGACCCAAGAGCACAGTGAGGAGCTTAGCACCAGGTCCGTGAGCTTGGGGATCAGTCTGAGGGGGAGTATCGTGTTAAATGCTGAACACAGTTCCCCTTTTCGGTGTTCAGGTGGGAGAGGATGGAATGGGGGCCACTTACATTCACATTCGTTTACATTTGCTCATTTTGCAGACGCTTTTATCCAAAGTGACGTGCAAGAAGTGCATATAGTCAGTGCAACGACAATACAAGACAGAAAGTGCATAATTTAAACACTGCTACAGTCGTTCACAGTCTGTTGCAAATCAAAAGCATAATACAACACCGGAGAGATGAAGTGTCACATATGGGTATGATAGGTGCCAAACGGGGTACGATGGTTAGACCAGGTATCGTGGGAAGAGGAGCGTCTTCAGACCACATTGGAGGGTGTGCTGTGATTGAGCGGCCCGTAGTGGGACAGGGAGCTCGTTCCCCCACCGGGGAGCTAATGTGGAGTAACGGTGTAGTCTGGTTCCTCTCAGTGAAGGGAGACGACCTGTCGCTGCAGATCGGAGCGGTCAGGCTGGTGTCTAAGGCTGGACGGGGCTCTGGAGGCAGGTAGGGGCCGTCCGGTTAGCTGCAGCAAAGGCTCTGGAGGTAGGTAGGGGCCGTCCGGTTAGCTGCAGCAAAGGCGAGGGTCAGGGTCTTCAATGGCAGGGCAAGGAGTCCGCACCAATCAGAACCCTCCAGTGCTTGAGGCGTGAGCTCGAGGGTTGTTTTAGAATGTAACTTAAGACCAGGGGAGAAAAAGACACCTGCTCTTTCTGCTGAGTTAAATTAAAATATAAAACTGGTAATCACATACCATTTTTCTTACTAGTTAGTATGATAAACTGTTACACTGTACCAAAACTTTACATCTAACGTGTCCATATCGAATATACCTACATAGTAATATACCTTCATAATAATTAAGGACACTTTGTATAAAATGCGACCAGATTTTTATATTATCAAAATCGTAGAAACAAAGCAGGGTTGAGACAATGTGATATAATAGGGTATGACTCCTAAATAGATGAGCCCATTCAAGCAGCTATGGAATATTCTGGAACATCTGAGTCAGTTTTCTCCACCTCCATTAACTGAGCATGAGCTGACTGAGTTACTGATGGGAGAGTGAGTAACTCAGTCAGTTTATGAGATTCTACATATCTCCTGCTCTCCTACAGTCAGAGAAACAGGTATAAATATGAATATCCACTCATGAAGAACGGAGCTGCGACTCTCCTGCAGAATCTCATACAGGGATAGACTCTACTCTACAGCTCACACAGTGAGAACACTCACCTCCATTCACTGGTAAAGAAGCGTCACTGTGCCCTACAATCAGAGAATCAGGTATAAATATGAGTATCCTTCCTCATGGCAGAATGGAGCTATATACAGCAGAATCTCATAAGCTAGTACATTTTGTGCAGTGATTCTTAAACATTCTGCTGGCATACTGTGGCCTACGCGCTTATTTCATTACACCGTGTTTCCACCTTAAAGGCCACTACCTTGTCTTGACTACTGTAATGCATGGTTACAGTAATGTAACCACTGACTACTGTAATGTATGGTTACAGTAATGTAACCACTGACTAATGTAATGCATGGTTACAGCACTGTAACCACTGAATACTGTAATGTATGGTTACAGTAATGTAACCACTGACTACTGTAATGTATGGTTACAGTAATGTAACCACTGACTACTGTAATGTATGGTCACAGCACTGTAACCACTGACTACTGTAATGTATGGTTAATATATGGTTACAGTACTGTAACCACTGACTACTGTAATGCATGGTTACAGCACTGTAACCACTGACTACTGTAATGTATGGTTAATATATGGTTACAGTACTGTAACCACTGACTACTGTAATGCATGGTTACAGTACTGTAACCACGGGCTACTGTAATGTATGGTTAATATATGGTTATAGTACTGTAACCACTGACTACTGTAATGTATGGTTACAGTACTGTAACCACTGACAACTGTAATGCATGGTTACAGTACTGTAACCACTGACTATTGTAATGTATGGTTAATATATGGTTACAGTACTGTAACCACAGGCTACTATAATGTATGGTTACAGTACTGTAACCATGGACTACTGTAATGTAGTTAATATATGGTTACAGTACTGTAACCATGGGCTACTATAATGCATGGTTACAGTACTGTAACAACGGGCTATTGTAATGCATGGTTACAGTACTGTAACCACGGGCTACTGTAATGCATGGTCAATATATGGTTACAGTATTGTAACCACGGGCTATTGTAATGCATGGTTACAGTACTGTAACCACGGGCTATTGTAATGCATGGTTACAGTACTGTAACCACAGGCTACTGTAATGCATGGTTACAGTACTGTAACCACGGGCTACTGTAATGCATAGTTACAGTACTGTAACCATGGGCTACTGTAATGCATGGTCAATATATGGTTACAGTACTGTAACCACGGGCTATTGTAATGCATGGTTACAGTACTGTAACCACTGACTACTGTAATGTATGGTTACAGTACTGTAACCACGGGCTACTGTAATGCATGGTTACAGTACTGTAACCACGGGCTACTGTAATGCATGGTTACAGCACTGTAACCATGGGCTACTGTAATGCATGGTCAATATATGGTTACAGTACTGTAACCACGGGCTATTGTAATGCATGGTTACAGTATTGTAACCACGGGCTATAGTAATGCATGGTTACAGTACTGTAACCACGGGCTATTGTAATGCATGGTTACAGTACTGTAACCACGGGCTACTGTAATGCATGGTTACAGTACTGTAACCACGGGCTACTGTAATGCGCAAACACGCATGCACACACGCTCACACACACACTCACACACGCATGCACACACAAACACGCATGCACACACGCATGCACGCATGCACACACACACACACACACGCACACGCGCACACACACACACACAAACACGCATGCACACACACACACAGACACACACAGACACACACACACACACACACTCTCTCTCTATTTTGACTATGTATTAAATACAAGCAGACTTCACAGCAGTTTCATCCAAACATACCTTGGAAACTGAAAATGGAAATTTGGAAATTTGGCCCTGATGCCCACAATGGCTCCTATGAACATGATGGTGATAATCACACCGATGCCGATGCCGATGGCAATGCCAGAACCAACACCGGGCCCTGCGACCTCTGAGCCTGGACCTGTGAGAGAATGACAGACAAAGCCAAACCCAGGCCCTGTGAGCTCTGAGCCTGGACCTGTGAGAGAATGACAGACAAAGCCAAACCCAGGCCCTGTGAGCTCTGAGCCTGGACCTGTGAGAGAATGACAGACAAAGCCAAACCCAGGCCCTGTGAGCTCTGAGCCTGGACCTGTGAGAGAATGACAGACAAAGCCAAACCCAGGCCCTGTGACCTCTGAGCCTGGACTTGTGAGAGAATGACAGACAAAGCCAAACCCAGGCCCTGTGAGCTCTGAGCCTGGACCTGTGAGAGAATGACAGACAAAGCCAAACCCAGGCCCTGTGAGCTCTGAGCCTGGACCTGTGAGAGAATGACAGACAAAGCCAAACCCAGGCCCTGTGAGCTCTGAGCCTGGACCTGTGAGAGAATGACAGACAAAGCCAAACCCAGGCCCTGTGAGCTCTGAGCCTGGACCTGTGAGAGAATGACAGACAAAGCCAAACCCAGGCCCTGTGAGCTCTGAGCCTGGACCTGTGAGAGAATGACAGACAAAGCCAAACCCAGGCCCTGTGAGCTCTGAGCCTGTGAACTGAATGTGAACTGAAGATTAAAAATAGGCACACAGGAATTCCGCATAGGAGGGACCAAATTCTGCCCACTCAAAGCCTCCGGTACACTGAAGCTCAGTGCATGTCTTTCTTTCTCAGGCAGCCCTCATAGAGGTTGGCAGATGTATTTGCTCAATCAAAGACACTGATTATAGCGATGCAACATTGCAGCACCACAATACTCTCAGTTTTTGATCGTGGGATGAGAGACGCGATTCTCACCTGCACATTCTTCCCCCACAGTGACTGAGGTCTTATTGCTGCTGACGTTGTTTTTCGCCTCACAGGTGTAGGTGCCGCTCCTCTCCACAGGCACTGGCAGATCCAGATACGGGGCACTGCGAACAGGATAGCGAACGTAGCTGTCCTCCTCCCCCTCTCTGTACCAGGACAGGGTCACCTGTGTCCCTCTGTCCACAGTGCAGAGTAAAGTGCAGGGGTATCTACCACCGGAGACATTAACACGGGGTACCGACACAGGAACTGTGGGGAGAGACAACACCATTATATAATGATGGGGATTTATACAGCATTATAAACAATGAAATATAAAAGAGTACCGTAAAAACCCAAAATATGACTTATGATTTTTGCCCTTTTTTTTCCTCAACAATTTGGATCATAATCACAAACTGCTATCAATTCTGCCGTTTCTGCTGTCAGTTTGGGACAAACAAGCACAGACAACCACCCGCTCTCCTCTGAAAACACGTGATGTCAGTCACTACTGCTCCTCACACAGCAGTCCGCAAGCCGAGCCTCCCCAGACGGTCAGAGGACTGTAGCAGACTGTGGGTGCTTAACTGACCAGCAGAGGGTGCTGGTGAGCAGGGAGGATCACTGCTTCTGACAACAAAAAAATCAACAATTAAGAAATCTGTTTGGTTCTACTGTCATGTCCTAGATCCTAGGTCTTGGATAACTTTCTTTAAATTACAACCCATACATATATGGGTTTGTACTGAAGCAGGAAACTGTTAACTACTTAACTCAATAATAACAATAATAATAATAGTAATAATAATAATAATAATAATAATAATAATAATCACTTCTGGCTCACAGCCTGCAATGGTAGCAGTCACCAAGCGTGTGTGGCCGTTTGTTTGTGCATGTTCACTCTCCACCTGTTTCTGTTCACTTTCCTTCATTAACACTCAAGCAGCTCATTTTACAAATAATCAACAGGCTGCCCACAGGTACAGAGTCCCAGTTTTATTTTGGGATTTTATTTCTCTTTACATCATACAAATATGTAAATGTCTAACCTGTGCAGACAAGGAAGTTTAATGTTCATGAAATGGCACCAAAATTTTCACTGAACGGAAGTCCCCATGCATGTTGTGCTGTACTATTATGTTATTGACTGGCTATTTGGCAAATTCACTGATCGACTGTTACCTTCAGAGCTGAAAGGGAAACAGGTGAGAGTCCTGTGCAGTGTAAATGTGAGAGTCATGTGCAGTGTAAATGTGAGAGTCCTGTGCAGTGTAAATGTGAGAGTCCTGTGCCGTGTAAATGTGAGAGTCCTGTGCAGTGTAAATGTGAGAGTCCTGTGCCGTGTAAATGTGAGAGTCCTGTGCAGTGTAAATGTGAGAGTCATGTGCAGTGTAAATGTGAGAGTCGTGTGCAGTGTAAATGTGAGAGTCCTGTGCAGTGTAAATGTGAGAGTCATGTGCAGTGTAAATGTGAGAGTCCTGTGCAGTGTAAATGTGAGAGTCCTGTGCCGTGTAAATGTGAGAGTCATGTGCAGTGTAAATGTGAGAGTCCTGTGCAGTGTAAATGTGAGAGTCCTGTGCAGTGTAAATGTGAGAGTCCTGTGCAGTGTAAATGTGAGAGTCCTGTGCAGTGTAAATGTGAGAGTCCTGTGCAGTGTAAATGTGAGAGTCCTGTGCAGTGTAAATGTGAGAGTCCTGTGCAGTGTAAATGTGAGAGTCCTGTGCAGTGTAAATGTGAGAGTCCTGTGCAGTGTAAATGTGAGAGTCGTGTGCAGTGTAAATGTGAGAGTCCTGTGCAGTGTAAATGTGAGAGTCCTGTGCAGTGTAAATGTGAGAGTCCTGTGCAGTGTAAATGTGAGAGTCCTGTGCCGTGTAAATGTGAGAGTCCTGTGCAGTGTAAATGTGAGAGTCCTGTGCAGTGTAAATGTGAGAGTCCTGTGCAGTGTAAATGTGAGAGTCCTGCAAAGTATAAATGTGAGAGTCCTGTGCAGTGTAAATGTGAGAGTCCTGTGCAGTGTAAATGTGAGAGTCCTGTGCAGTGTAAATGTGAGAGTCCTGTGCAGTGTAAATGTGAGAGTCCTGTGCAGTGTAAATGTGAGAGTCCTGTGCAGTGTAAATGTGAGAGTCCTGTGCAGTGTAAATGTGAGAGTCCTGTGCAGTGTAAATGTGAGAGTCCTGTGCAGTGTAAATGTGAGAGTCCTGTGCAGTGTAAATGTGAGAGTCCTGCGCAGTGTAAATGTGAGAGTCCTGTGCAGTGTAAATGTGAGAGTCCTGCAAAGTATAAATGTGAGAGTCCTGTGCAGTGTAAATGTGAGAGTCCTGTGCAGTGTAAATGTGAGAGTCCTGCGCAGTGTAAATGTGAGAGTAAGTAAGTAGCGCTGATGCGTACTGCACTTACTGTACACAGTTAGAAGGTACTGGAAGGTTTCCTCCTTGGTTTTATCATCATTATTCAGCACTCTGTACTCTCCAGAATCCTCCATCTTCAGCCCAGTGATGGAGAAGAGTCCAGTGTTGTTGTCCCACTGCAGTCTACCTTTGTACTGCTCATTAGGGAAGGGTGTAAACTGACCATCGGTGACATCTCCAATAGTGGTCGAACCACCATGAATTAAGCTCCCACTCTTCCTCACTGCTGTTGGGAAAATGGCAGCCTTTCCCATGGTGCCATACAGCTCCTCAGACAGGGCAGAGGACACAGTGGCAGCTGGAGAAACACAGAGACAGGCCGCCATCAGGGAAGGTCAAAGACAACAGGCGTTATTTCACCACACACATTCATTAAGAGGAATATATTCCTTCACTTGTGTGTTTTTAGTGTGAGAAACACATGGACACCCTCACATGTATTTCAGAGAGGATTTACAGTAATGGTGGGAGTCACTGGGGGAGACGTTTCAGATTTCCGAGGGTAAACTCTTGTTGATGCAGTTTTTTTCTCCTGAGTATTTTGACACCTTTTGAAAATGAAAATACTCCAAAAAATGAGTTGGTTGAAAAAAACTTTTTTGAGAGGGAGAGGGAGGCAAAATTTACCAAATGAAGGCGCGCAACATACCTTACCATATACACTCCAGATCCTGCTCTGTCAGGCTGAGTTGGGTATGATTTTACTCATCTGAGATCTGAAGAAACTCAATTATGTTATTAAATCTGTACTTTAGGTCAGAGCTTACAAGTCTAATTAAAGAGTGTTATTATTATTTCCTTGCTATTACTGTTACACCAAACAAAATTATATGAACATAAGTTTTATGGCTTTAAGCATCCTGTTATCATTCCTCTTTTCATGTACATGATTATCCACGTTTGTTGAAAGGTTTATAGCAGTAAATCGCATATTTATGTTGCACGTGTAAAGCAGATAACCGTAACTCAGCACACCCTCCTACACAGTGATTTGAAATGATGCCATGAGGCCCAGACCAGAGCACTTCTCCTACCACACCCTTAAACTAGATGACATCACTCATGAGACTATCGGGTTCACACAGGTCAGAATAAGCAAAACCACTGCAGCCATCCTTAAAGCTGCTGGCATCCTCAGCCAGTTTTCCATGTAGTTTCATGCACAGAGTAACAGTGATATCTGAGTGTGAGGTGGACATGATAAAACCACAGATACATTATTTGCTCATGGGCAAGTGTATCCTGACATTTGTTCTCTGTAACTGGCATTTTACTTAAGTATGAATTTAGTCTTTACTGAAGAGAACCTTACTGAGGTCACTACACTACTACTACAGAACCTCAGGGTGAATTTGATCATTTATGATCTCCCATATAACGGTGTTGACAGTGTGAAGCCCGATTGTATTAGAACAGACTGTTACACCTTATTCCACCGGTAAACCGGCCGCTGCGAACCTACCAGTGGCTTTATCACGACTATTTGATTTCTTAACTGCAACAGCATCCAAAACAGCAAACATTTATTTTTCACAACTTTTATTTATGAAAGCTCTGGAGAGTTACACGACTTACCCCAAATCCACAGCAATGCCATTAAATATCCCATTTTCTTACAGCTACGCGTGATCATCGTTATCTTGTTTTCAGCGTCTCCTTTGATTAACAGCTTTGGTTTTTATTCCAAGTGGTATTTCACTTCCAAAATGAAAAGAATTATTGTATTTTCATTTGCTTTGTATGAAAGGCTTGTTCCGCTGGCTACACCGCTGTAAGGAAAGAAATTCTGGCTCATGGTTGTCAAAATAAGAGTCCTCAACATAAATGAAGAAATTTCACAAAAACGGTAAAATACCTAATTAAACATAGAGGAGCGATGAAAACGTAAATCACATGTTAAAGTTAATTATAATCAGTAATATTTTAAACAGATAATGCATTTTATTCAGCCACTCATAAAAATACAAGATTGAAATACTGAAGTGTCAAAACTGGACTATACAGAAAAAAACTCAATGAAAATAGCGTTGGGAATACTCAGGAACATGTTTAGTATCCAAAACAAGAGTCTGTCACAACTGTGTGACGTCATACGGGCTGCTACTGGCAGTGCTGGCAGTAATGAAGACCCCGGCAGAATGGCAGCAAAATTGAGGGACTGAAGACAAGGGGCTGGTACAGTGATGGGGCTCACCGCAAGGCAGTCAACTGATAACGGCTGGATCAGCATTACAGGTTGAAATGAATGCCTGATTAGGTTTCATCAACAGTGTTTCAGAGTGTCTGAGGTTCTCACAGTGTAACGGACAGGCCAAGAAAACTTATTTTATCATATTAGAACTATTGCATTACATTACAAGGTGACAAAGAGGCTTTGATTGTGATTTTATTTCATTTTATTTATTACTGTGGTTCAGAAATCATCCCAGGCTTCTATATGCAAAAGGGAGATTATGGTTTAGATCCACAGGTGTCTGGTTGGCAGTAGAGTGTAGATATCTACTATGACCATATCTGTTAATATACCTACATGACGCTTGTGTGAATTCCCAGACCATTTTCTCTTATTCCTCTGTTCTTCCTGTTTTTATGGATTTGTCATAACGCAGTGCCTCTCTGACTGAACTCAGATCAGTCTCATTCAGAATCCCTCTCTGACTGAACTCAGATCAGTTTCATTTAGAATCCCTCTCTGACTGAACTCAGATCAGTTTCATTCAGAATCCCTCTCTGACTGAACTCAGATCAGTTTCATTCAGAATCCCTCTCTGACTGAACTCAGATCAGTTTTATTCAGCTGCAGCAATCCATGCACTGGAGGGCTAGCAGCCTACACCTAGCCAACTAATTATTTCATCTTTTCATCTGTGAGCTTTTCTCTCATCTTCCTGTTTTGATTGCATTTTCATAACATAATAGCTCTCTTCACATCACAATCTGCATGATTTTGTAGCTTTGCGAAGCCATCAGTCCTTGCTCCATGCTCCATTTGTTACACAATGCTGCCCTCTACAGGACAGTTCATTATTTAGCTCATCCCCTCTGCCATTAGATTTCACTAAAGATTTATGGTATTAGACATAGTTCAGCTTTTCTGAGAATCCTGACTATGCATACAGTTCATATGGGGGAAGGGATCGGCCCCTGAGCGAGGCCTGCAACCCCACCCTGCCCTGGGGGGGATTGGCCCCTAAGCAAGGCCCACAACCCCACCCTGCCCTGGGGGGGATCGGCCCCTAAGCAAGGCCCACAACCCCACCCTGCCCTGGGGGGGATCAGCCCCTGAGCGAGGCCCACAACCCCACCCTGCTGTAGGTTAATTTGGATAAAAGTGTTTCACTGCCAAGAACCGGAACACCCTAGATTTCCAGCCTGACCACTGAAAAATTAGCAAGCGGTACACTAGAAGCATCCGAAACTATCGAGTTATGCACTAGCCATAACAGCCAAACACAGTAAGAACCAAGAAACACTAATTACACCTCAGTTTAAATCCATCTTATACTGATGCAAATTTCTGTGTCACATTCTCCATTGTGAAAAAAGAAAAATCCTGTCATTTCTATAATAGTAACAACTGATAATTAAACAGTGTGAAAATCAGCCCTATGTGATATGATAACTGGTACAGTGTGGGCTATTAAATAAAACTCTACCCTTCTGAGTTAGCCACCTCGGAGGTGATAGTGAGGGTTAGGTGCGTAAGGGTGAGGGTTAAGTGCGTAAGGGTGAGGGTTAAGTGCGTAAGGGTGAGGGTTAAGTGTGTAAGGGTGAGGGTTAAGTGCGTAAGGGTGAGGGTTAAGTGCGTAAGGGTGAGGGTTAGGTGCGTAAGGGTGAGGGTTAGGTGCGTAAGGGTGAGGGTTAGGTGCGTAAGGGTGAGGGTTAGGTGCGTAAGGGTTAGGGTTAGGTGTGTAAGGGTGAGGGTTAGGTGTGTAAGGGTTAGGGTTAGGTGTGTAAGGGTTAGGGTTAGGTGCATAAGGGTGAGGGTTAGGTGCGTAAGGGTGAGGGTTAGGTGCGTAAGGGTGAGGGTTAGGTGCATAAGGGTGAGGGTTAGGTGCGTAAGGGTGAGGGTTAGGTGCGTAAGGGTGAGGGTTAAGTGTGTGTAACCATTTTATGAATTTAGAAATTTACATTTACAATAATCGAGGAGAAATTACAAACACCTTTAATCGGAGTTCATTTTCATTAGTGGGCCCCATACAGAAGAAAGACACATTTTATAACACATATTTATCAAAGTTTTTATTGCATTGAAAATTAATGCTTATATTAAAAAACAATATTCTGTATAACATATATACATATTTAAAACAGTCTTTTGTTGAAGCACGGTACTTTTGACCTGGTGAGAGATTAGGCTGGGTCTGAGCGCTGGATGGCTGAAGGCGGCTCTTTGGCTGTGAGGCGGTCCTGTATTTCTACAGTCTTACTCTGTATCTGTCTTTTAACTGCAGTTCCAGGCACTACATCTCTGCCGCTCAGTCTACTGGGCAGTCTGCCTGGGCTTTGACACAAACTCACTCAAATCAAACACGGTCAGGAAGAATCGAACAGGGCAGGGACAAAGAGAGAGCGAGAGAGAGAGACTGCACTCTCTATACTGAAGGCTCAGTCAACAGATGTCAAGATGGCAGACCCACCAAAGCCATCGAATCACAAATGTGTTTACAGAGAACACAGAAAGTATCTGTGCACTGGTACCTGGTGCACTCACTGAGCCCCCAAGTTCATGTTACACATGACAGACCCAGCAAGCCATAACACAGAAACCAAGCAATAGTAAATTACAAAACAATTAAATAAATATACATGTTATACCCACAACAGAGAAAACCCAAACGACGGCAGTAGATTTTCACTCATATCCATGATGTCACACCGGGACCATGGCCCACGGTGCGACACTCAGTAAGAGCCAAGGGCCTGCCCAAAACTCAACAGATGATCTGCCTTACATGCACATGTGACGCAGCACGCATGTGACGCAGTACAGCTGCATCAGTCAGGACTGCACCACATTAAAGGCTGGTTTACACTCAGTCAGAATGCTCATGAACGTTATAATGTCGCCCGATGTTGACGGTATAAACACATTAAAGTGACATCTGTACTACAGGGCAGGAGGAAGACGCTACACTAAAGTAATCTCATAAATAAGGGTAAGTACATTTGCCAAGCAACTATACAGCTTTAACCAGTTAGCTGGCTAATATGCAGTTAACATTACCAGCTACATACCAGATATTTTCTTTTTTTCAGGGATCTTTTAATCTCTTTAATCTCGTCTGCTATGAATACACGGATATCCAACGACAGCACTTAACATGATTCTTCCATTGGCAATCTTACAGGGGATGATCAGTTAAAGGCTAGCAAGCTAAGCATGAAGGTGAAGACTCTTCTGACTTGTCGGTGCGTGACAAACGTTACCATAACAAAGGAGCCGGCGACCAGGTCAAAGTTCAATGTATTTTAACTCAGTATAAACCAGCCTTAACAGCCAATACAGCAGGTACATTACAAATGACAGTTACCACAGCAACAATGCTGCAAAGTATTTACAAAATACAGTATTTACAAAAGACTGACAATGCAAAAAGACAACCAACAAATTTGAAAAAACATTACAAAAATATATTCATACATACATACAATATATTCAAATATATTCATATTATACAAAAATACATTTATACAAGCATATAGGGGGTCATTTGGGTTTCATTTGTATAATAATTTATTTTTGCCAGTTGCAGCACCATTTGCAGTTTAAAAAGGCAAAATGTTTGTTAAAAATAATGTTAAGACATTTTTTCTCAGCTGCCAAAAGGACATAGGACGATGAAGTGTAGTATAAAATCTATTTAACTACAGTATGCCCCACCTGTGAAATGAAGGTATTGCCTATGTTTGTCACTGACTGATTCCTGCACAGAGATGCAGACACTTCAGTGAAATAAGCAATCTGCTCAGGTGTAACTGCAGCTGGCTTTATAAGGGAATGAGAGACGGTACTCTGATTCCGTTACTGTGTGCTAAACCCAGGACACACCAAAAACTCCTTCCAATTTGATTACTGCGCCTAACACTGCGCTCAAACTTACCACCGTGAAACTTGCAGAAGTGGACTCTTAGACACGCCTTAATTGTGCAATTTGCCATGGACCATGTGCTGCGATCTTTAGAGTACAGCTCTCAATGTTCATTATCTTCTCAGGGGAGGACAGTGGTACTGACAGCAGGGGGCGCTAGTCAACCACAGTTGAAAGGAGCCAGATGAGCTGTAGCAGAGTCAGTTAGATATGAGAGGGGATTCTCTGACACACATTCAGCTTCGGGGGGGGGGGGGGGAAGAGTCCTCATCTGTTACTTATGCCATGATTGGACTTTCCACAGTGACCAAAAGTTTCCATTTCATTTCAGATAAGGAGAACCTGATGAGGGTAGTGTTGGGATTTCTGCAGATTTAACTGGATATCAGACTGACCCATCCTTCAGAGAGACTGCAGTCTGGCACCACCCTAATGTGAAGGAAAAAGTGAACAAATTAATGTGAGCACCAGACAGGTAACAGGGGCGGAGCAGCGGGGAAATGTTACAGCGCTGTCTGAGTCTCTGTGTAACATAAAACATAAAGGAGTGGCTGTGTTCCTTTATAAATACTTGTGCTAGTTAGTATGAATAACAAGCATGGTCTTCATTTTGCCCTGCCGTGTGTTCTCATCCAAAACTATTCTGCACACAAACACACGATAGCCTTCCAAATTTCAGTCACAAACACCCCCACACCGCCCCCCACACACACAAACTCACACTCACTAACACACACACAAACTCACACTCTCTCACACTCACACATACACTCTCACACACTCTCTCACACACACACACACACACACACACACACACACACACACACACACACTCACTCACTCACTAACACACTCTCTCTCACACACACACACACAAACACAGTAAAAACACTTACGTTCAGTGCTGGTGATTCCATATCAATATTTATGGGCTTGCCCTTCCCTATAATCTCTAGTTACACAAGCAGGCAATACAGCTTCATTTAAATTTCAGTGAATGACATCATGTGACCAGTCTCCTAAGATGTCACGGCATGGCTAGAACTCCTTAAGTCAAACATTCTAATTTAATTTATTTATTTATTGGCTGTTTTAAGGACAGTGCTGATTATTATGTAATTTCTAGGTATTATAACAGCAAGCTGTACTTTTAACAGCTGTCTAAAATGTGGCCATTTTTCTCTCAGTGCAAGCAGAGGCAGCCCTAGTTACTCATGACAGAGATGCTTCTCTAAGCGTTAGCATGGCCACACACACTACACAGCCTGCTGCTCTAACACAACCTCTCTGTGCTGTGCTTCTCTTAGCGTTAGCATGACCACACACACTACACAGCCTGCTGCTGCTCTAACACAACCTCTCTGTCCTGTGCTTCTCTAAGCGTTAGCATGACCACACACACTACACAGCCTGCTGCTCTAACACAACCTCTCTGTGCTGTGCTTCTCTAAGCGTTAGCATGACCACACACACTACACAGCCTGCTGCTGCTCTAACACAACCTCTCTGTCCTGTGCTTCTCTAAGCGTTAGCATGACCACTCACACTACACAGCCTGCTGCTCTAACACAACCTCTCTGTGCTGTGCTTCTCTAAGTGTTAGTATGACCACACACACTACACAGCCTGCTGCTCTAACACAACCTCTCTGTGCTGTGCTTCTCTAAGCGTTAGCATGACCACACACACTACACAGCCTGCTGCTGCTCTAACACAACCTCTCTGTACTGTGCTTCTCTAAGCGTTAGCATGACCACACACACTACACAGCCTGCTGCTCTAACACAACCTCTCTGTGCTGTGCTTCTCTAAGTGTTAGCATGACCACACACACTACACAGCCTGCTGCTGCTCTAACACAACCTCTCTGTGCCGGGCTTCTCTAAGCGTTAGCATGACCACACACACTACACAGCCTGCTGCTCTAACACAACTTCTCTGTGCTGTGCTTCTCTAAGCGTTAGCATGACCACACACGCTACACAGCCTGCTGCTGCTCTAACACAACCTCTCTGTGCTGTGCTTCTCTAAGCGTTAGCATGACCACACACACTACACAGCTTGCTGCTGCTCTAACACAACCTCTCTGTGCTGTGCTTCTCTAAGCGTTAGCATGACCACACACACTACACAGCCTGCTGCTGCTCTCACACAACCTCTCTGTGCTGTGCTTCTCTAAGCGTTAGCATGACCACACACACTACACAGCCTGCTGCTCTAACACAACCTCTCTGTGCTGTGTTTCTCTAAGTGTTAGCATGACCACACACACTACACAGCCTGCTGCTGCTCTAACACAACCTCTCTGTGCTGTGCTTCTCTAAGCGTTAGCATGACCACACACACTACACAGCCTGCTGCTCTAACACAACCTCTCTGTGCTGTGCTTCTCTAAGTGTTAGCATGACCACACACACTACACAGCCTGCTGCTGCTCTAACACAACTTCTCTGTGCTGTGCTTTTCTAAGCGTTAGCATGACCACACACACTACTCAGCCTGCTGCTCTCTCTGCTGATGTCAGAGCATTCAGCCTCAGGCAGCAGATCTGAGCCCAGGCCAGCAGCTATGGAACATTCTGGAACATCTCAGACAGTGTGTTCTATCTGTATTGATAAGCTATGTGCTGACTGACCCTCTCACATAAACACACACTTAATAAAACTTACCTCCATTTGTCTGCTGCTTCTTCCCTAAAATCACAAATACAACTGAGTTAGTTAAGTATGCAGGTGATAAAGCTTCACTGTAGATATTAACAGTAGAACCGAGATCATGTGACCAGGTATTTAGGATGAAGATACATATGTAAAGTCACTGGTGTGTAGTAATTTGTGCAGTGCGTAATTTCACTTATACTGACCCTCAGAGTCACAAGCACTGAGACTCACAGACCCTTCTGTTACTGACAGAGAGGGACTCTGTGTGTGATTAGGAACAGGAGTGATACTTACTGTAATACAGACACTCAGACCCTTCTGTTACTGACAGAGAGAGACTCTGTGTGTGATTAGGAACAGGAGTGATACTGTAATACAGACACTCAGACCCTTCTGTTACTGACAGAGAGGGACTCTGTGTGTGATTAGGAACAGGAGTGATACTTACTGTAATACAGACACTCAGACCCTTCTGTTACTGACAGAGAGGGACTCTGTGTGTGATTAGGAACAGGAGTGATACTGTAATACAGACACTCAGACCCTTCTGTTACTGACAGAGAGGGACTCTGTGTGTGATTAGGAACAGGAGTGATACTTACTGTAATACAGACACTCAGACCCTTCTGTTACTGACAGAGAGGGACTCTGTGTGTGATTAGGAACAGGAGTGATACTTACTGTAATACAGACACTCAGACCCTTCTGTTACTGACAGAGAGGGACTCTGTGTGTGATTAGGAACAGGAGTGATACTTACTGTAATACAGACACTCAGACCCTTCTGTTACTGACAGAGAGGGACTCTGTGTGTGATTAGGAACAGGAGTGATACTGTAATACAGACACTCAGACCCTTCTGTTACTGACAGAGAGGGACTCTGTGTGTGATTAGGAACAGGAGTGATACTTACTGTAATACAGACACTCAGACCCTTCTGTTACTGACAAAGAGGGACTCTGTGTGTGATTTGGAACAGGAGTGATACTGTAATACAGACACTCAGACCCTTCTGTTACTGACAGAGAGGGACTCTGTGTGTGATTAGGAACAGGAGTGATACTTACTGTAATACAGACACTCAGACCCTTCTGTTACTGACAGAGAGGGACTCTGTGTGTGATTAGGAACAGGAGTGATACTTACTGTAATACAGACACTCAGACCCTTCTGTTACTGACAGAGAGGGACTCTGTGTGTGATTAGGAACAGGAGTGATACTGTAATACAGACACTCAGACCCTTCTGTTACTGACAGAGAGGGACTCTGTGTGTGATTAGGAACAGGAGTGATACTTACTGTAATACAGACAGGTGATGACAACAGCAGCACCAGCACCAAGAGCAATGCCTAAAAACAGAAAGCTGATTTCACGCCAAGGACTGGACACCTCACTGGCACCTGAGCAGGGCAGAGACACAGAGACATTTGAGATGCTGATCAATGGGCTGGAATAGCTCCTCAAATTCATTTTGAATGAAATTTATTAGAATACTGCTTGTATACAGACATTTCATTCAGTATGTAGCTGTGAGAGAGGGGATTTATGGCCCAGTAGACTTTTATTCTCTTTTATATCCTAAACATTTTAAAACATGCTGTGCATTTGCACATGATTTTACATATTAAATAAAAACATGTTTTTACAGGCTGAGGAGGTAAGGAAGGACGCTCCCTTATCTTTTGAGAGGAAAGAGGAAGACTACAAAATAAAAATGAATTTCAAATGTAATATTGTAAGCCCTCTCTGTCATTAATAAAAACCACTTTTACATGAATAAAAACTCTTGGGTACAATAATCCTTTATTTCAACTCTGAAAACTCAAAATGTCTCAGTCGCAAACCCCAAATCCTTCAGGTGAGCAACAGCACTGCTATTCCTCCTGGAGCAGGGACCAGTCAGTGCATTCCATGCAGTCTCTCTCGGCCTGTGATTGGCCAGGAAATGTAATTTGATGCTGCAAGGGAGGTGGGCCTCCCTTTGTGATTGACACTGTGTATGTCCAACCACTGGTAAAGCTTGCAAAAAGCTCTGACTTGGTTTCCTTTTTCAGCATGATCCAATAGACTAACTGATAATGGATCAGTGGTTTTACTCAGAGATCCCATGACAAACTTTGAATGACAGCCCCCTAATTTGCATAATGAAGAAGCAATGTATAAAGACATGTAAAAAGAAAAGCAAATTAAAACAGAAATATCAATTTATGTGACATTTTATCAATTAATGCCTATATTTATTTTTAATGTTATTTTTGGTACATGTAATGGCATATGAATTTATTTTTTAGATTTTGGCAGCTTTGGTCCTCCATACATTAGTAATAAGTTTTTTTTTTCTCGATTCATTCAGAATTCTTTCAGTAGTTTGAATATTAGCAATTGAACATTGTTAATAACTTGTATTATGAATAATTGCATGTGTTATGAATGCTATTTTAAAATAAAAGTGTTCTTATAGGCTACTAAGAAAAATAAAATACACATGAATAAAAATGTAAGTCTCTAGCTAACTAATACAGAAGGTAGAAACATTTATTTTAATTGCTTATTTGCATAAATTAAATGAGTCTATGATAAAATATTTCTAACATCGCACAACTTCAACAAAACCAATAAAAACTGATAAAGGGAAATCAAATTTTAATGGTACTTATAATTAATTTCTCTGTGTAGTTCTCATAAATGATAACCTCATACATTTTAATATGTAACACTAATGCAAAAATGGCCCTATTCTTGAAGCAAACTTACAGGTTAATAATTCTTGTGAAACAATCCAATGTACCTCAAAAACTCATTAAACAAATTAATATATTTTTTAAATGTTTCTGTTTCCTATTGACGCTCTTCTGATTAGCCCTCCTCCTCTCAGCTGTCCTCTCTAATTATTTGAGACCGCAGTGTGTATCTGTGTGTAGCGCAGAGACTGCAGTGTGTATCTGTGTGTAGTACAAAGACTGCAGTGTGTATCTGTGTGTATCATGGAGACTCTAGTGTGTATCTGGGTGTATCATGGAGACTCTAGTGTGTATCTGGGTGTATCATGGAGACTCTAGTGTGTATCTGGGTGTATCATGGAGACTCTAGTGTGTATCTGTGTGTAGCGCAGAGACTGCAGTGTGTATCTGTGTGTATCATGGAGACTCTAGTGTGTATCTGGGTGTATCATGGAGACTCTAGTGTGTATCTGTGTGTAGTACAAAGACTGCAGTGTGTATCTGTGTGTATCATGGAGACTCTAGTGTGTATCTGTGTGTAGTACAAAGACTGCAGTGTGTATCTGTGTGTATCATGGAGACTCTAGTGTGTATCTGGGTGTATCATGGAGACTCTAGTGTGTATCTGGGTGTATCATGGAGACTCTAGTGTGTATCTGGGTGTATCATGGAGACTCTAGTGTGTATCTGTGTGTAGCGCAGAGACTGCAGTGTGTATCTGTGTGTATCATGGAGACTCTAGTGTGTATCTGGGTGTATCATGGAGACTCTAGTGTGTATCTGTGTGTAGTACAAAGACTGCAGTGTGTATCTGTGTGTATCATGGAGACTCTAGTGTGTATCTGTGTGTAGTACAAAGACTGCAGTGTGTATCTGTGTGTATCATGGAGACTCTAGTGTGTATCTGTGTGTAGTACAAAGACTGCAGTGTGTATCTGTGTGTATCATGGAGACTCTAGTGTGTATCTGTGTGTAGTACAAAGACTGCAGTGTGTATCTGTGTGTATCATGGAGACTCTAGTGTGTATCTGTGTGTAGTACAAAGACTGCAGTGTGTATCTGTGTGTATCATGGAGACTCTAGTGTGTATCTGTGTGTAGTACAAAGACTGCAGTGTGTATCTGTGTGTATCATGGAGACTCTAGTGTGTATCTGTGTGTAGTACAAAGACTGCAGTGTGTATCTGTGTGTAGTACAAAGACTGCAGTGTGTATCTGTGTGTATCATGGAGACTCTAGTGTGTATCTGGGTGTATCATGGAGACTCTAGTGTGTATCTGGGTGTATCATGGAGACTCTAGTGTGTATCTGGGTGTATCATGGAGACTCTAGTGTGTATCTGGGTGTATCATGGAGACTCTAGTGTGTATCTGTGTGTATCATGGAGACTCTAGTGTGTATCTGTGTGTATCATGGAGACTCTAGTGTGTATCTGGGTGTATCATGGAGACTCTAGTGTGTATCTGGGTGTATCATGGAGACTCTAGTGTGTATCTGTGTGTATCATGGAGACTCTACTGTGTATCTGTGTGTATCATGGAGACTCTAGTGTGTATCTGTGTGTATCATGGAGACTCTAGTGTGTATCTGGGTGTATCATGGAGACTCTAGTGTGTATCTGGGTGTATCATGGAGACTCTAGTGTGTATCTGGGTGTATCATGGAGACTCTAGTGTGTATCTGGGTGCCTGAAGCTCACCTGCACATTCTTCCCCCACAGTGACTGAGTTCCTCTCTCTGCTGATGGAGTTTACAGCCTCACAGGTGTAGGTGCCGCTCTCATACACAGGTACAGGCAGGTAATAAGGAGCATTTACAGTAGGGGTGTTGATAAGGCTCTTCTCCTCCTCCTCTCTGTACCAGGACAGGGTGATTTGCGTTCCCCTCTCCACAGTGCACAGTAATTTGCAGGGGTGTTCAGCATGGGTGACACTGACATTGGGCGCCAACACTGGAACTGTGGACAGAGAGACACACAAAGAATAAATAAAACACTCATTCACAGGATGAGCAAAATAAAAAAGGAGGTTGGGAATTCATACATGCAACATTCCAATGTAAGAAAGAGCCGCGCAACTGATAAACACAGGGGCTCCGGAGGGATGAGTGTGTTTGGGAAAGCTTGAGCTCAGATCAAAATCATGTGAACATGCGCTTCATATGCTGAAGAGAAAAGCTAAACGAGCCCCAAGGCAAGCAGGAGCTGGAGACCACGGTAGTACACGCAGGAGCTGGACATCGCTGCAGTACAAGCCTGGCAGAGCATCGCAAAGTAGGGCTGCACCATATATCGCATTTTAAAAATATCACTATAGGATATGATCAGATCAGCATATCGATCTGCGATAATTCACTTATTTTAATAAGCCGATGACTGCATGGAGATAGAGAGTGCAGAGGAAGTTCTGCGTGTACGATCGGCTCTTGATGTAGATGCATGCACACCGATGACATCATGCACCAGTCGAGCAGGGATCAGTGAATCCGGTGTGAGGCAAAGAACCAGTCGGCTAGTTGCTGAAATGAGTCGACCTGAGGGTCATAGTGAGGCAGCAGCCGCAGCTGCAGAAGGTGATCTGATTCCTAAACGCAGAAGCAGAAGGTGATCTGATTCCTAAACGCAGAAGCAGAAGGTGATCTGATTCCTAAACGCAGAAGCAGAAGGTGATCTGATTCCTAAACGCAGAAGCAGAAGGTGATCTGATTCCTAAACGCAGAAGCAGAAGGTGATCTGATTCCTAAACGCAGAAGCTGAAGGTGATCTGATTCCTAAACGCAGAAGCAGAAGGTGATCTGATTCCTAAACGCAGAAGCAGGAGGTGATCTGATTCCTAAACGCAGAAGCTGGAGGTGATCTGATTCCTAAACGCAGAAGCTGAAGGTGATCTGATTCCTAAACGCAGAAGCAGAAGGTGATCTGATTCCTAAACGCAGAAGCAGAAGGTGATCTGATTCCTAAATGCAGAAGCTGAAGGTGATCTGATTCCTAAACGCAGAAGCTGAAGGTGATCTGATTCCTAAATGCAGAAGCACCTCAGCTGTGTGGCAGCATTTTGGTTTCACATGTGATGACCACTCTCAGTCAGAAGCGATATGCAGCAAAGATTTACTGGACATGGAGAAGTAGGCAGTGACATTTCTTTACCCAGAAAAAAACAGAAAGCATGCACATTGGAAATGCCACAATTTTAAGTTTTAAATCTACTTATTATATTATCATATATTGTTTCTTCAATAGGTCATCCATAGGGTTTAGTCCATGCTAACCCTCCTGGCACTTCAGACTTTTACCCTTTGGTAGCACTTTAACACCCTCGTCCTGAAAGAAAAGTACTTTGTGTTGTAAGTCGCTCTGGATAAGAGCGTCTGTTAAATGCCTATAATGTACTAATGTAATGTAACTTAAAAATAATTGAAACTGATTGAATATGTTAATCTTTGGTTTACCACATCGCCATCACGATAATCGGTCCGTCTAATTAAGACTGAAAGCAGCTAGCATCCTTGGTAGTGTTACACTGATACTTACTGTACTTACTGTGTACGGTGAGACGGAACTGGAAAGATTCATCATGGTCTTTATCATCATTATTCAGCACTGTATACACCCCAGAATCCTCCATCTTCAGCCCAGTGATGGAGAAGAATCCAGTGCTGCTGTCCCACTGCACTCTGCCAGTGAACTTCTCATTGGGGAGAGCAATAAACTGACCATCAGTGACATCTCCAATAGTGGTCGAACCACCATTAATTAAGCTCCCACTCTTCCTCACCGCTGTTGGGAAAATGGCAGCCTTTCCCATGGTGCCATGCAGCTCCTCAGACAGGGTAAAGGACACAGCGACAGCTGGAGAAACACAGAGAGGCCGCCATCAGGGAAGGTCACCAGACATTAGGCGTTATTTCACCACACACATTCATTAAGAGGAATATATTCCTTCACTTGTGTGTTTTTAGTGTGAGAAACACATGGACACCCTCACATGAATTTCAGAGAGGATTTACAGTAATGGTGGGAGTCACTGGGGGAGACGTTTCAGATTTCCGAGGGTAAACTCTTGTTGATGCAGTTTTTTTCTCCTGAGTATTTTGACACCTTTTGAAAATGAAAATACTCCAAAAAATGAGATATTGCTGGCCAAAAAACATTTCTGGGGAGGAGGTGCAAAATTGACCTAATGAAAGCGTGGCTTACCATATACAGTCCAAAGTCTGCTCTGTCAGGCTGAGTTGGATATGATTTTACACATCTGAGATCTGAAGAAACTCAATTACGGGGATAATTTGTGCTTCAGGACAGAGCTTATAAATGTAATTGAAGAATGTTATATTTTCCTTGTTATTGCTGTTATACCAAACATGATTGTATGCACATATGTTTTATAACTTTTAATCATCTTTCTTGTTTTTATGCACATGAGTATAAAGGTTTTTTGTAATTAGTCACACAGTTAAGATACATACGTTGTATGGCTTTAAGCTTCCTGTTATCGTTCCTCTTTTCATGTACATGATTATCCACGTTTGTTGAAAGGTTTATAGCAGTAAATCGCATATTTATGTTGCACGTGTAAAGCAGATACCCGTAACTCAGCACACCCTCCTACACAGTGATTTGAAATGATGCCATGAGGCCCAGACCAGAGCACTTCTCCTACCACACCCTTAAACTAGATGACATCACTCATGAGACTATCGGGTTCACACAGGTCAGAATAAGCAAAACCACTGCAGCCATCCTTAAAGCTGCTGGCATCCTCAGCCAGTTTTCCATGTAGTTTCATGCACAGAGTAACAGTGATATCTGAGTGTGAGGTGGACATGACAAAACCACAGATACATTATTACTGGCTAACAGACTGAAGCAAGTGTATCTGGACATTTGTTCTCAAAACCGGCATATGACTGTAGTATGGTTTTAATCTTAACTGAACAAAAGTTTACAGAGTTTATATACTGAAACATAACTTTCATATAAGTACTTGATGTTCTTGTTCACTGTGTCAAATTGTCTTACTATGGGATGCTACTCTAACACTATACTATACTCTAATACCAATACTATACTACAATCCTAGATTTCCAATCACTCCATACCTCTGCCGTATCCCTGTACTGTTTCAGCTCTTACAGCTTAAATGTGGCTGTAAGTGTAGCCCTCAGAGTCATAACAATTCAAGCGAACTAAGAATCAATTGATTTTTCTGAGTAAGGTGTGAAAATACTCAGGAAAATAGGGCTCCCTGCTTCCAATGGGCTTTTACTTTTAGCTATATAAAACACCTCCATTTCATAACCAATACAATGATATAGCAGATAAAGGGCTAGTCACCAAAATTTACTTTGCATACCGGTGCAGACTTCCTTCAAAACAAAGAAGGAAAAACACACAGTACTAAAACAAATGCTGAGAGAAAATAAAATTCCTTCCTGAAATTTTAATATTTCAGAAACAATGAAATTTTTATAATTAAAAAATTTTAAATAAGATATACAGCTACAAGGCAAATGTTGGTAATAAACACATAAAATGATTACATGGTGCATATATGCATAATTCAAACATAGCAAAAACCTCCAACAAAATAGCCTATATATAGATCCAGCCAACAGACTTCCAAAAACCACATTATACTAAAAAAACTAAAATACATTTCTCACTGAAAGTGGAATCCAGGTTACTCAGGAGAATGTCTAGTATCCAAAACAAGTGATTTTGATAATAATCCGATGTCGTACAGACTGCTGCTGGCATTTTCCTGACACCATGTATTCACAGTGAATGCACCTGACCTTATGGCACATTTATTATGGACTGTACACTGTAATACATGTCTCAATGAAAGTGCGGTCCAGGTTACTCAGGAACATATCTAGTATGTTCAAATGTGTGACCAAAAAAATTAAACTTAAAAGGAGGACATAAATGTATTTTTGGTAATGGACATCCTGGGGCGGGGCTTTGGCTGCACATGACAGTTCAAGGGTGCATTCCAATACTTCTCGTCTCCCCCTCTCGTCTCCAACCCAGGAAGTATATGTGGAGAAAAGGAGGGGAGGAAACGAGTGGAGGAGACGAGAAAATCAGGAGATGAAACGAAATTTGGAACAGCTAATCCGATTAGCCCTTCGTGAAAGTCGATCTCGGCTATTGATGAAGTCGTGCAAATTCGACTGATTCCGCGGATACCTTGCAAAGACGATTGGAATAAACCCCTACTCAACAAGCGTCGCTCAAACTGCACTAGCTATTTCCTTTACATTTTAGTTGCCAGGTATGAATTTCACCCACTATTTTACCAAACTAAAACGTTTTAAATAGATTGCCAACACCCTGAAACTGAGCTGCAGCACGGTGGCCAAGACCATACAGCAGTTTAACAGGACAGGTTCCACTCAGAACAGGCCTTGCCATGGTCGACCAAAGAAGTTGAATGCACATGCTCAGCGTCATATCCAGAGGTTGTCCTTGGAAAATAGACGTATGAGTGCTGCCAGCATTGCTGCAGAGCTTGAAGGGGTGGGGGGGTCAGCCTGTCAGTGCTCAGACCATACGCCACGCACTGCATCAAATTGGTCTTCATGGCTGTCGTCCCAGAAGGAAGCCTCTTCTAAAGATGATGCACAAGAAAGCCCGCAAACAGTTTGCTAAAGACAAGCAGACTAAGGACATGGATTACTGGAACCATGTCCTGTGGTCTGATGAGACCAAAATAAACTTATTTGGTTCAGATTGTGTCAAGCATGTGTGGCGTCAACCAGGTGAGGAGTACAAAGACAAGTGTGTCTTGCCTACAGTCAAGCATGGTGGTGGGAGTGTCATGGTCTGGGGCTGCATGAGTGCTGCCGGCACTGGGGAGCTACAGTTCATTGAGGGAACCATGAATGCCAATGTGTACTGTGACATACTGAAGCAGAGCATGATCCCCTCCCTTCGGAAACTGGGCCGCAGGGCAGTATTCCAACATGATAACGACCCCAAACACACCTCCAAGACGACCACTGCCTTGCTAAAGAAGCTGAGGGTAAAGGTGATGGACTGGCCAAGCATGTCTCCAGACCTAAACCCTATTGAGCATCTGTGGGGCATCCTCAAACGGAAGGTGGAGGAGTGCAAGGTCTCTAACATCCACCAGCTCTGTGATGTCGTCATGGAGGAGTGGAAGAGGATTCCAGCAGCAACCTGTGAAGCTCTGGTGAATTCCATGCCCAAGAGGGTTAAGGCAGTGCTGGAAAATAATGGTGGCCACACAAAATCATTGGGTCCAATTTGGACATTTTCACTTAGGGGCGTACTCACTTTTGTTGCCAGCGGTTTAGACATTAATGGCTGTGTGTTGAGTTATGTTGAAGGGACAATAAATTTACACTGTTATACAAGCTGTACACTGACTACTATACATTGTATCAAAGTGTCATTTCTTCAGTGTTGTCCCATGAAAAGATATAATTAAATATTTGCAGAAATGTGAGGGGTGTACTCACTTTTGTGAGATACTGTATTTCCGCAGCAAAAATATAAAAATATACGAAGCAACCTGCTGTCAACAACTTGCAGGTTGTTTCAATTCTTTTAACGGAGAACTCAAATTCGTTAAAAACTAAAGAAGCATAAACAAGCAGTCTTTAATAATGTAATCTCAGCGGTAACTGGTCCCGTTCTGGTATACTATCCAGGAGACAGGCAGGAAGATTCTGCGTCCCTGTAATGAACTATCCTGCCTGTCAAGCGCGCAGCTGAGGCCAGCGAGCTGAGCGAAAATGAAACCAAGTTCCTCACAGCCAGCTCCGCGCATGTGTGCGCGTCACAGGAAGCAGTGGAAGAGGAGCTAGAAAAAACTAAATGTAAAAAATCAGTCGAGTCGTTCAAAAAAAAAAAAACAAAAAAACGATTTGTTAAGCTACTGCACACCACCAGCCACAGGTACACTGGCCACCGCGACTCACTAATAGCCTGATCAAAGCTACCGAAATAAAGGCAGTCAGAACGAAATCCAGCACACGAAGGGAGCTGCTAATATGGCCGAAGATGAACATACCAAAGTGGAAACGTTTCAAAGGCAGTGGTATTCCAGGCCAAAGAGTCATTAGCTTTTATTCTGTAGTTTGAACACAATAATTAAGAGCAAGTTACACTGTTTCATTTGCGTAATTACCTTCATAATATTTACCTAAACCAGATTAACAGTCAACCCGCTTCGTAGCACACCCATTAGAAAGATGATGTTGGCCTAACTCAGTCTCATACCAGTCTAAGTGCTCACCTAAGTAGCACTAACAGTTGTTCAAATGTTGTCCAAGTTATTTTTTAGATCTTTACCGCAACATATGAGTATTCAAAACAGTAAACATGTTTTCATTTCTACTACTTTTCGTGTTCTAGAGTGGACGTGAAAGCTTTGCAGAGTTAAGGTACTCACCTGAGAGCCACAACAATGTTAAATATCCAATTTTGCGTGTATCATTCGTGAGCATCATTATGTCGTTTTCAGCGTCTCCCTTGATTAAAAACAGCAGAAAGGAATTGCCGTTTAGTCCAAGTGGTGTCACGCTGGCAAAGAGGTTCACTGCTATTATTGTAATCGCGTTTGTTTTGTATGTATCCAGTGGTGGATGTTCTTATGTTAGACCTATTTACTTCCGCTGCTCCTCCAGAATGGCAGCGCTCCCCTATGTGCACATGCGCAGAAAACAGTGAACGCACGGCGATGACGTAGTTCCAGTGAAAGTGACCTTTCGAAATTAATACGCAAACTCATTCAACTTTACTGAAGATTCCATTTACAACCGAACATAACACCACAGTGAGGATTTAAAACGTCAAGTCCCCAAATACTTCGTTTGAGCAACAATTTTCATTGTCAAATTTTACAATAAATGGAAACATTCAATTTCATTTCAATAAAAGAGTACGATGTAGCTAACTGATATAGCCAGCTACACAGTAGCTGTGAACCACCCTTTGCTGTGTGCTTGTCCGATGTTCCATTTGTTATACAATGCTGTCCTCTACTGGACACTTTATTATCACATCTGCCATAAGATTTCAGTTATTATGGTATTAGACATATTACCTCTTTTCTGTTTAAAAAACAAAACTGAATGTTTAGATTTCTTATATTACAAGAGAATGGATTTTTTGGTCATTCAGGAAACACAATTCAAATCAGAGTGGTAGTTTAGTACAATGCTTAGGAAGCTGGGCTTGTAGCTCAGAGGTTACAGTGTACTATAATGGTTAGGGAGCTGGGCTTGTAGCTCAGAGGTTACAGTGTAGTATAATGGTTAGGGAGCTGGGCTTGTAGCTCAGAGGTTACAGTGTAGTGTAATGGTTAGGGAGCTGGGCTTGTAGCTCAGAGGTTACAGTGCAGTATAATGGTTAGGGAGCTGGGCTTGTAGCTCAGAGGTTACAGTGTACTATAATGGTTAGGGAGCTGGGCTTGTAGCTCAGAGGTTACAGTGTAGTATAATGGTTAGGGAGCTGGGCTTGTAGCTCAGAGGTTACAGTGTAGTATAATGGTTAGGGAGCTGGGCTTGTAGCTCAGAGGTTACAGTGTAGTATAATGGTTAGGGAGCTGGGCTTGTAGCTCAGAGGTTACAGTGTACTATAATGGTTAGGGAGCTGGGCTTGTAGCTCAGGGGTTACAGTGTAGTGTAATGGTTAGGGAGCTGGGCTTGTAGCTCAGAGGTTACAGTGTAGTGTAATGGTTAGGGAGCTGGGCTTGTAGCTCAGAGGTTACAGTGTAGTATAATGGTTAGGGAGCTGGGCTTGTAGCTCATAGGTTACAGTGTAGTATAATGGTTAGGGAGCTGGGCTTGTAGCTCAGAGGTTACAGTGTAGTGTAATGGTTAGGGAGCTGGGCTTGTAGCTCAGAGGTTACAGTGTAGTATAATGGTTAGGGAGCTGGGCTTGTAGCTCAGAGGTTACAGTGTAGTATAATGGTTAGGGAGCTGGGCTTGTAGCTCAGAGGTTACAGTGTAGTGTAATGGTTAGGGAGCTGGGCTTGTAGCTCAGAGGTTACAGTGTAGTATAATGGTTAGGGAGCTGGGCTTGTAGCTCAGAGGTTACAGTGTAGTATAATGGTTAGGGAGCTGGGCTTGTAGCTCAGAGGGTACAGTGTAGTATTATGGTTAGGGAGCTGGGCTTGTAGCTCAGAGGTTACAGTGTAGTATAATGGTTAGGGAGCTGGGCTTGTAGCTCAGAGGTTACAGTGTAGTGTAATGGTTAGGGAGCTGGGCTTGTAGCTCAGAGGTTACAGCGTAGTGTAATGGTTAGGGAGCTGGGCTTGTAGCTCAGAGGTTACAGTGTAGTATAATGGTTAGGGAGCTGGGCTTGTAGCTCAGAGGTTACAGTGTAGTATAATGGTTAGGGAGCTGGGCTTGTAGCTCAGAGGTTACAGTGTAGTATAATGGTTAGGGAGCTGGGCTTGTAGCTCAGAGGTTACAGTGTAGTGTAATGGTTAGGGAGCTGGGCTTGTAGCTCAGGGGTTACAGTGTAGTGTAATGGTTAGGGAGCTGGGCTTGTAGCTCAGAGGTTACAGTATAGTGTAATGGTTAGGGAGCTGGGCTTGTAGCTCAGAGGTTACAGTGTAGTATAATGGTTAGGGAGCTGGGCTTGTAGCTCAGAGGTTACAGTGTAGTATAATGGTTAGGGAGCTGGGCTTGTAGCTCAGAGGTTACAGTGTAGTGTAATGGTTAGGGAGCTGGGCTTGTAGCTCAGAGGTTACAGTATAGTGTAATGGTTAGGGAGCTGGGCTTGTAGCTCAGAGGTTACAGTGTAGTATGATGGTTAGGGAGCTGGGTGTGTAGCTCAGAGGTTACAGTGTAGTATAATGGTTAGGGAGCTGGGCTTTAGCTCAGAGGTTACAGAGTAGTATAATGGTTAGGGAGCTGGGCTTGTAGCTCAGAGGTTACAGTGTAGTATAATGGTTAGGGAGCTGGGCTTGTCGCTCAGAGGTTACAGTGTAGTATACTGGTTAGGGAGCTGGGCTTGTAGCTCAGAGGTTACAGTATAGTGTAATGGTTAGGGAGCTGGGCTTGTAGCTCAGAGGTTACAGTGTAGTATAATGGTTAGTGTTGCACCCTTAGAAAGACACCCACGAGGCAGCTCTTCCTGTACAGGCAACTTTTTAATAAAGCTCGGTTCGACATCAACAAGTTCTTGTTTGTTACATCTTCTCCATCAGGCTTCTCTCTTCTGATTTCCTTCAGGTTAACAACAGCATTATCATAGCTTGCTCATGTCGTCACACGAACGTAAATATCTTAAAGTGACAGTGCCTTATTTTAACGATCAACACTAAGGATGTCTGTCCAACTATGTTACATACTAACAAATAAAATAAGGATTTTAAAAATGTTTCCTTTTCAGTTGAGGGTTTACATTTCTTTTAAGTTCATAAGGCACATTTTTTTTAAAGGGCACAACATTAGGGAGCTGGGCTTGTAGCTCAGAGGTTACAGTGTAGTATAATGGTTAGGGAGCTGGGCTTGTATCTCATAGGTTACAGTGTAGTATAATGGTTAGGGAGCTGGGCTTGTTGCTCAGAGGTTACAGTGTAGTGTAATGGTTAGGGAGCTGGGCTTGTAGCTCAGAGGTTACAGTGTAGTATAATGGTTAGGGAGCTGGGCTTGTAGCTCAGAGGTTAAGTGTAGTATAATGGTTAGGGAGCTGGGCTTGTAGCTCAGAGGTTACAGTGCAGTATAATGGTTAGGGAGCTGGGCTTGTAGCTCAGAGGTTACAGTGTAGTATAATGGTTAGGGAGCTGGGCTTGTAGCTCAGAGGTTACAGTGTAGTGTAATGGTTAGGGAGCTGGGTGTGTAGCTCAGAGGTTACAGTGTAGTGTAATGGTTAGGGAGCTGGGCTTGTAGCTCAGAGGTTACAGTGTAGTGTAATGGTTAGGGGGCTGGGCTTGTAGCTCAGAGGCTAAGTGTAGTATAATGGTTAGGGAGCTGGGCTTGTAGCTCAGAGGTTACAGTGTAGTATAATGGTTAGGGAGCTGGGCTTGTATCTCATAGGTTACAGTGTAGTATTATGGTTAGGGAGCTGGGTTTGTAGCTCAGAGGTTACAGTGTAGTATAATGGTTAGGGAGCTGGGCTTGTCATAAGATCAATGCAGACACAGTAAGATCAGTGCAGCCCTTAAACCCACCCTGCTCTGGGGGGAATTGGCTGTCAACGGCTTTGGATAAAAGTGTTCAGCTAAATCACTGATGTAATGGCTATAATAACACTTTCAAAGAGAGGTTGTTGAATTATTGTTATGAATATGCTCAAATGTGGACTTACAAGAGCTTAAGCATGTTGCAATGCCCTTGCTTTGTAGAGGGGGTCTGGTTTGGCAGTGTTCAGTGAATGCACTATGCCTGAGGTAGCTTGTGGTTAACACTTATATGATACATGCATGCGGGTGAGTTAGGCGAGGCACATGTATGCTAAAAGGGCAGGAAGCAGATGAACCTGTCCCATGGTCAAAAGTAGGACAGGATGGCTGTGGCTTCACAGCTCAGAGAGCCACTCCTGGACCTTAAGCACAGAACACGAAGAGCTTCTGAGTACTCATTTTAAACATGCATTCACAGAGTCTTTCCTTTATCCGGCTCAGGCCTGTAGTTCTGAGAGCTGGGTCATCCCTGAATAACACATGGGGAGGAAGACTTCATCCCTATTGCTGGGACTGAGTGCAGACACATTACATTACAATCATTTAGCAGATGCTTTTATCCAAAGCGACTTATAGTTGATTAGGCTAACCAAGGACCAACCCCCCTTGAGAGCTATGTGGGGTTAATGGCAAAACAGCAATGGTGCTCTTATCGTGGCTAGACAGGGGTCCCAGTCATGTACCTTAGCCACTACACTGCCCCAGTGACGGTGACACAGTGAGAGGAGGGGGCATTCACATGGCCCATTCACAGATCCTGCTGCAGGTTCCCAGCCCTACTATAAACTCATGGACATGCCCAGCCCTGCAGTATGCTGTAAGCTGATGCTTTCTTTGATTTGTTCACAGTGTAAAAAGCAGAAGCGACTGAATTGCTGGTGAGATGTAGCGATGCTGGTGCCGTTTGTGACAGGGAGCGTACAGGAAACACTACACTGTGAAAAGAAAAGCACAGATCTCAACCAGCGGAAAATAAAGGTGAAGTGGACATGATATGAAAGGGTCTGTAGGTGTGAACGTTTCCGGAAGCAGAGCTAGTCTGACAGACCAGCCCCTTTCAAAAGGAAAATACCACACACACACAGACCATACACCCGTACAGAGATGAGACACGCAGCTGTTTTTCTCAGCATCCTCTGGGTTTCGGGTAAGACTTCTGTTTTCAACCCTTTTATTCACAAAGTATGTACGAAGTAAACAATACAATTTATTTAATGACACAGAGTAGAATAAGATCATATATTTGCAGTCAAAGTGCAATTTCACGATAGTACGCTGTGGAGAGTATCAAGGTTTCTACCTCATTCCTGCCTGTGTTGTGAGAAGGAACAGTAGGACAGTGGAGGCACTGCTGTAAATGACTGGCTCAGGGTGAATAATTTAATCACTAACTGACCTCCTGGGTCCGGTGCAGGTTTGGTCCCATGGCCGCCATTCCCTTTAGTACCAGTGCACTGAGGCCAGAGCACTCAGACACAGTGCTGTGTGAGGTGATGAGCAGGCAGCAGGCAGCAGGCAGCAGGCAGCAGGCAGCAGGCAGCAAGCAGCAGGCAGCAGGCAGCAGGCAGCAGGCTCTGAGAGGTGCTGGGGGAGAGTGCTTCTCCTCAGACACAGTGCTGTGTGAGGTGAAGAGCAGGCAGCAGGCAGCAGGCAGCAGGCAGCAGGCAGCAGGTAGCAGGCAGCAGGCAGCAGGTAGCAGGCAGCAGGCAGCAGGCAGCAGGTAGCAGGCAGCAGGTAGCAGGCAGCAGGCAGCAGGCAGCAGGTAGCAGGCAGCAGGCAGCAGACAGCAGGTAGCAGACAGCAGGCAGCAGGTAGCAGGCAGCAGGTAGCAGGCCGCAGGCTCTGAGAGGCGCTGGGAGAGAGTGCTTCTCCTCATTCAGGTCGGGCAGACCCACTGCACATGCTTTCATGGCACCTCAAATGAGTGCATTCTGAGAAACGCTGCTGCTTTTTACCTGCTGCTGCCATCAACTTAAATACATGAGTAAAAACAGTGGCCAACACCAGGCACAAACCCACGTTATAGAATAGTGTTCGCCATTCAGTGTTTTAACATTAATGAAAACTTTTCATCTGTGACAATAGTTTTCTCTCTCCTTGAAACGAGTGTGTCCTTTTGCGCGGTACCTGACATTACCATCAAACAAGAAGCCTAAGACAGAAAGGGTCAGTGTTCACTGACCGACTTGAAATGCTCTGCTTTCCTTCTGTTTAGACTTCAATTCAGCCTAAACAGACAATTCAGGATTCATTTGACCATCATCTCATTTATTGATAGAGCTAAAATGACTATAAATAGATTATAGACCATTATTTGAAATGTTCATTCAAATTCTGTTGTATGCTTTATCTTAACATTTCATTGGTTTGCTAGATTTGTTGAGATTTCCACAGTATAAATTGCAGTAGTGATAAATTTCCATCATAGGCTAAGATCTGAAAGTCTTGTGTACATGAGAGAAACATATAAGTATATATGGACAAGTCTGTATTACAGTATATTAGTGTGCCGCTCTGATTTGTGTGTGCACAGTCTCTAGATAAGTACTGTATTCACGTGTTTGTCATTGTGAATGTACTGTATCTGTTAGCTTTCTAGGGGTTTGTATTGGAAATCCACAGCACAAAGCTCAGTTGCTTTTATGTATGTGTAAAAAGGAGCATAATCCATCAGTGGTTCATATGGATGTGTCTTTAGGTATAATCCATCTGTGGTTCATATGGATGTGTCTTTAGGTATAATCCATCTGTGGTTCATATGGATGTGTCTTTAGGTATAATCCATCTGTGGTTCATATGGATGTGTCTTTAGGTATAATCCATCTGTGGTTCATATGGATGTGTCTTTAGGTATAATCCATCTGTGGTTCATATGGATGTGTCTTTAGGTATAATCCATCTGTGGTTCATATGGATGTGTCTTTAGGTATAATCCATCTGTGGTTCATATGGATGTGTCTTTAGGTATAATCCATCAGTGGTTCATATGGATGTGTCTTTAGGTATAATCCATCTGTGGTTCATATGGATGTGTCTTTAGGTATAATCCATCTGTGGTTCATATGGATGTGTCTTTAGGTATAATCCATCAGTGGTTCATATGGATGTGTCTTTAGGTATAATCCATCAGTGGTTCATATGGATGTGTCTTTAGGTAAAATTATGGCAGAGGGCGCATCTGCTACAGAAATATCACATGATAAAGCACAAAAAAGCACCTGTCTGTAAACTGGAGCATCTGCATGTAGCATACAGGATGTGTGGTTAGGGGGGCTGCAGAGTTTCCTGAGTTAGACTCAGTGCATGGGCGCAGTGTCCACTCCTTAGAAACACCACAAACACTGAACACAGAGCAAACTGGTAAATGCACAATCTAGACTAATAAATATGAACTATGAAATATGGAATGAGTCTGGCTGCAGCTGCAGAAAAAGAGAGTATTCCCAAACATAAAAGCCCCTTTCAGGACAGAAATGAACTGTCTTATAGGCCGCTCAGACATGGCTAAAACAATAATTCATACATCTGTACAGCAGAACTTTCAAAAATTGAACGGTATGGAATTAGACGTGGACTATAACCCATCCAGAATCTCTTTAGTACTATCACACACCTCCCAGAGAGTGGCACGTTATATGTATGGCTAAAACAATCGCATCTCTCCTTCTCTCTCTCCCTTTTTCTAGGGGTGCCCCCAGCCCATTCTGCAGTGAAACTGAAATGCATTGTGGGAGAGAAAATCACTTTCCCTGCAGCAGTGAAGGTCATTGGTTATATTTTCAAAAATGAAATCCAAATTGCCAAAGTTATTAAACAAACTATTCACATCACCAGCAACACCTTCACAGACAGACTGCAGTGGGACAGCAGCACTGGACTCTTCTCCATCTCCCGGCTGAGGATGGAGGATTCTGGAGAGTATATAGTTCAGAACGCTGATGGGCAAAAATTTGACACTGTTTACCAGCTGATTGTGTACTGTAAGTATCACCACTGTGTGCTGTGTTACTGAATACGATTAATAAACCATACACAAAATGTTCTGGCATTAAAACCCGTACCAATAACTCTGTGTCAAAAGCCTTTTAGAATCTGTTTTAATTTCATTCATCCACCAAAACCAGGACAAACAATGAGTGCCTTTTCACACAAGAGTTGGAAAGATTTTTTTTAACTCAACATAAATGTGATATGTTGATCAAATTGCATTGTACACGTTTAGAAAATCTATGAAAAGCTACATTTTTGCATAAATGTTGTCTAAATTTAAATTCAACGTTATGGCCAAAGTGTAAGATAATAGCCCTGGAGCTGATGGACAATGCCAAGTGCCTCACTCATCTGAGGCATGCAAGCAAGTCATATGTATTATCTTGAGGGAGGAGTAGCCAATTTTTACATTAGATCTGACCATTTGACTCTCTTAAATCCTTTTAAATGCCATGATGTAAACAGAACATTGGATAAGCCACTTGAAATTCAGATTGTTTAAAAAACAACTGGTAATGCACATATTTTACAACTCCATTTTAACCTATTCTACTGACATCCTATGTCTGTACTTAGATTTTAATTTAGTGAGAGCAGAAAATCTTCTCTCAGAGCTAAGGGGATAATAAGTATGCAACCTTACTTTGCATTGAGCACCTGACAGTCACAGTCAGAGCTTAGATGCAATCTGAATGATGCAGTCAGACTGCAAAAGCAGTGTAACCATAATCAGACCACATTACTTCAGCATAAGTCTGTTACAAAGACAATTCTCACCGACTGAAGTTGAGGAATGTGGGGTTTAAAGCATGTGGTGTTAGCTGTATATGTGAGCTAACTATGAAGAGCCACCCTGCTCTGTCACACACAGGGTGGAGTCAGGGCTCAGTGTGTACTGACCAGTGCTGAAGGCTCTCCTTGCTTTTGTGTCTCTGCACAGATCCAGTGTCCACACCTCAAGTGTCCAGCAGGAACAAGATGAAACCCACCTGCAGTGTGCTGTGCTCTGTGGAGAACGGGAGAGAGGTCACCCTGTCCTGGCAGAGAGAGGGCGAGACACTGAACTCCACCAGCAGCCCTGATCTCAACACCACCCTGTCTCTCCCTCTGGAGATAGAAGAGAACAGCGCCCCCTACAGCTGTGTGGCTGCAAACCCATTCAGCACAGAGATGTCTCCAGCCAAACCTGATGAGTTCTGTTTTGGTGAGATACTGTGAGACTTACAGCAGTTTATTACAGTTTTTCACAAATGTTTGAAGACAATACTTAACAATTCACAAAATGTCACCACATGTGGCATATTGCAGTCCTCAATAAAAGTTCTCAGTTTGAGGAAATGAGATCTGCAAATGTTACATTGTTGTGTATCATCTAAATAGCAGCCAGATATACTTGTCCGCTGCTCTCCTTTTGACTCATATCTTTCACATCACGCTCATACCTGCATAGAAGGGCTGCTCTCGGAAAGGACATAGAGATGTTGTGCTGATCTGTGTGTGTATGCGTGTGTGTTAGTGTCATCGTACTGATCAATGTGTGAGTTTGTGTGTGTGTCAGTGTAGCTTTACTGTTCAGTGTGTGTGTGTGTGTGTGTGTGTGTGTATCAGTGTTGCTGTACTGATCAGTGTGTGTGTGTGTGTCAGTGTTGTTGTGCTGATCTGTGTGTGTGTGTGTGTGTTTTTGTGCTGTGTGTGTGTGTGTGTGTGTGTGTGTGAGTGTGTATCAGTGTTGCTGTGCTGATCAGTGTGTGTGTGTGTGTCAGTGTTGTTGTGCTGATCTGTGTGTGTGTGTGTGTGTCAGTGTTGTTGTGCTGATCTGTGTGTGTGTGTATCAGTGTTGTTGTGCTGATCTGTGTGTGTGTGTGTGTGTCAGTGTTGCTGTGCTGATCAGTGTGTGTGTGTGTATCAGTGTTGCTGTGCTGATCAGTGTGTGTGTGTGTGTGTGTGTGTGTATTGCTGATCAGTGTGTCTCTTACAGACTCAGTCTCAAAGCCCCGTATCACAAGCACAGCAGCTGAGGGGTACCAGGGCAGATGCTGTTCAGTGCTGTGCTCTGTGGAGAACGGGAGAGAGGTCACCCTGTCCTGGCAGAGAGAGGGGGAGACACTGTCCCACACCAGCAGCCCTGATCTCAACACCCCCCTGTCTCTCCTTCTAAAGAGAGATGACCCCAACTCTACCTACAGCTGTGTGGCTGCAAACCCAGTCAGTGAAGAGAGAACTATTTTAAACACCTCAGAGCTCTGTAGAGTGGACTGCAGTGACCACAATGGATCAGGTAATAACCATCCACATGTCTATGTGTATCTATATCTGTCATTATTATCTATGTGTAACACTAACACATCTATGGAGCAGCTCTCTGTGGGTAAGAGTTATACTCTCTCTCTCTCTCTCTCTCATTCTCTCTCTCTCTCTCATTCTCTCTCTCTCTCTCTCTCTCTCTCTCTTTTTAGGTGGTCATTCCTGCGATGTTGTGGTTTACACAATGTTGGTGTTGAGGCTGGTGGAGTTTGTGTTGGTGACTCTGGCGGTTCTGCTGTTAATCCGCCTGTACAGAGAGGGAAGAGTTCTTACTCAACATCAACACAGGTAAATACACCTGCCATGAGTGTAGACACACACACACACACACACACACACACACACACACTCACACACACACACACACACACACACACACACACACACACACACACACACACACTCACACACACACACACACACACACACACACACACACACACACACACACACACACACACACACACACACAGTGTTGTCTCATTACTTGCTGAGGTGGATTTCTTAAAGGCAATGTTCTCCTTCTCTCAGACTCTGATGGAGAAACAAACTGCCATACATTACCATAGTTTGGGACTCTGGGGCAGTTTTGTGTACATTTTTATGAACTACTGATTGAGTGATTGCAAAATACAATGATTTATTCATCCAGGACAATCACACACATATGCTTCAAGACCATATTGCTGGATAAGTTTTAAGAAAGTTAAAATAAGAAACTTTTTTTTTTTACAAATCAATTTGCTGACATCCTTTGAGTGTATGTATAACATCTGTGTATGTATGCATGTCTAAAACATTTGTTTAACACTCTTACATCACCAACATCACTGTTCTTACACCAGAACAACATTATCTGACTGAGATTTACAAGAGTTTTTCCTTTCTGTTTGCAGCAGTGAGAAAAGGTGGCGGAGACATGAGGAGACAGATACAAACCTGTAGAGAAGCACAGAGATGGGACCACACCCCCAAACACACTCACACACACACACACACACACACACACCCAAACACACTCACACACACACACACCCACCCACCCACACACACCTATACACAGACACACACACCTACACACACACACCCACCCACCCACACACACACACACACACCCACACACACACCACACACACACACACACCCCCACACACACACATACACACCCCCCACACACACCCCCCCACCCACCCACACACACACACACACACACACACACCCCCACCCCCCCACCCCACACACACACACACACACACACACACCTCCCCACCCACACACACACACACACACACACACACACACACACACCATCTCATGGATAACAGACACATGTCAGGATCAATTCTAATCCTTTTTGATGCAATATAATTATTACATCCATGTATGAAGTGACAGGGCTATGAGCAGCTCAGTTTGAGTGAGAGGCAGGGCTATGAGCAGCTCAGTTTGAGTGAGAGACAGGGCTATGAGCAGCTCAGTTTGAGTGACAGGGCTATGAACAGCTCATTTTGAGTGAGTGACAGGGCTATGAGCAGTTCAGTTTGAGTGAGTAACAGGGCTATGAGCAGCTCAGTTTGAGTGACAGGGCTATGAACAGCTCATTTTTAGTGAGTGACAGGGCTATGAGCAGTTCAGTTTGAGTGAGTAACAGGGCTATGAGCAGCTCAGTTTGAGTGAGTAACAGGGCTATGAGCAGCTCAGTTTGAGTGACAGGACTATGAGCAGCTCAGTTTGAGTGAGTGACAGGGCTATGAACAGCTCATTTTGAGTGAGTGACAGGGCTATGAGCAGTTCAGTTTGAGTGAGTAACAAGGCTATGAGCAGCTCAGTTTGAGTGACAGGGCTATGAACAGCTCATTTTTAGTAAGTGACAGGGCTATGAGCAGTTCAGTTTGAGTGAGTAACAGGGCTATGAGCAGCTCAGTTTGAGTGAGTAACAGGGCTATGAGCAGCTCAGTTTGAGTGACAGGGCTATGAGCAGCTCAGTTTGAGTGAGTGACAGGGCTATGAACAGCTCATTTTGAGTGAGTGACAGGGCTATGAACAGCTCATTTTTAGTAAGTGACAGGGCTATGAGCAGCTCAGTTTGAGTGAGTAACAGGGCTATGAGCAGCTCAGTTTGAGTGAGTGACAGGGCTATGAGCAGCTCAGTTTGAGTGAGTAACAGGGCTATGAGCAGCTCAGTTTGAGTGAGTAACAGGGCTATGAGCAGCTCAGTTTGAGTGAGTGACAGGGCTATGAGCAGCTCAGTTTGAGTAACAGGGCTATGAGCAGTTCAGTTTGAGTGAGTAACAGGGCTATGAGCAGCTCAGTTTGAGTGACAGGGCTATGAACAGCTCATTTTTAGTGAGTGACAGGGCTATGAGCAGCTCAGTTGGAGTGAGTGACAGGTCTATGAGCAGTTCAGTTTGAGTGAGTGACAGGGCTATGAGCAGTTCAGTTTGAGTGAGAGACAGGGCTATGAGCAGCTCAGCTTGAGTGACAGGTCTATGAGCAGTTCAATTTGAGTGACAGGGCTATGAGCAGCTCAGTTTGAGTGAGTGACAGGGCTATGAGCAGCTCAGTTTGAGTGACAGGTCTATGAGCAGTTCAGTTTGAGTGAGTGACAGGGCTATGAGCAGCTCAGTTTGAGTGACAGGTCTATGAGCAGTTCAGTTTGAGTGAGTGACAGGGCTATGAGCAGCTCAGTTGGAGTGAGTGACAGGTCTATGAGCAGTTCAGTTTGAGTGAGTGACAGGGCTATGAGCAGTTCAGTTTGAGTGAGAGACAGGGCTATGAGCAGCTCAGCTTGAGTGACAGGTCTATGAGCAGTTCAATTTGAGTGACAGGGCTATGAGCAGCTCAGTTTGAGTGAGTGACAGGGCTATGAGCAGCTCAGTTTGAGTTGGATGGCCAGAAGCTGCTCATTAGTGAATACTGCTCCCTTCTCTTTATCCCTTCCCAGATTCCATGGTGTCACTGCAGGAACCATACCTTACAAACATTAAACTTACAGTCTGTCCACTGTACCCTTCCAGGTAGTACATTTCTTGGACTATAGTGTCTGGTTTCTCAATGGTGCTCATGTCACTTAATTGATTCAGTCTTGAGTTTTAATTAATTGTACAAAACTTTTAGAACATGCTGAAGTCTTTGATAATTGTAACCCAGAGGGGAGATTCAATCGAGGTGTAATTTAAAATCATAAAAGACTTTCATATGGTGAACTGCAAATGAGGTTGAGTTCAGTTGTCAAAAATAGGGGTACAGATCTACAACTGGGGAGGCGCAATTCAGGATGCTTTTAAATAATTGCTGGTTTCAATGGCATTTATTACTCCATATTCTTTGATTATATTACTCTATACTTTCCTGCTTAAATATTGAAATCTGTTTTAATTACATATAATTTTTATGTTATTTTTTTGTTTTTACTTCTTGTTACTCTCATTTCTTGTTTTGACCAGATGTTCTTTTACTTAATTATTGAATTGTTTTTATTTAAAATCTTGTTGTCAGTTATATTTTTCTGTTAAACAAATTTGGATGCAAATGTAAAAAAAAAGGTGCACAACAAATAAAGTCTACTATAGTGGTTGTTGTCGTGTTTGTGGAGTAACACTAGATTAGTGAAAAGGTAAACACACACAGGTGGGGGGTGTGGGGGGCGCTACAAACGTGTAAAAGCAATCAAACTTAACTCAATGAGCACTGCAGCTCAGATCAGCCAGAGGTGGGTTAGACAGCTGTAGAATCATTTATTTCATTAAGCAGTCTGCAGCTTGCTAAGTTTATCTGGTTAGCCAGCTAACTACCCAAGTTAGCATCAAAAGCTCATTCAAGTTCATGAATGTATAATATGTGCATAACTGTGGATATCTGTGCAGCAGCGGCTGACAGGAGTTTGTGAGGGCAGGATCATGTAGGTGTTGCTATTTCAAAGCATTGTGGAGGTCTGTGTGCGGTGGTGGCACAGCGTAGGCCAGCCCCTGCTACTGTTGGTCTGCCAAGACTCACCCAGCTGCGTAGCGCTCACGCAGACTCACATAGCTGCACAGTTCTCACGCAGACTCACACAGCTGCGCAGTGCTCACGCAGACTCACACAGCTGCGCAGTGCTCACACAGACAACGCTAGGGTGAACTGTGCGTTTCTGAGTGTCCATCTGCCTGAATGACAGCCACGATCACCTCAAAGGTATATTGACTTTTCCCTCAGTATTTGATAGCCAACATGAAGGTAAGTCCAGGCCAGACGATATTGCTGGCTAATGCCTGCTGTGGCGGCAGGTTTTCATTCTGTCTGAGTCACTGGGAGACAGTGAGAGAAGCTCAGAGGAAGCTGATCACATCACACTTCTCATTGGCAAATGCTTTGTTCATGCAACAGCTACAACAATTGACTTGAGTAATTTCATTACAGTTCAAAACATACTGAGTATAAACTTGTTTATGAAATGTAAAATCATTGTAACTGACTGCATAATAAGAGGAGTATAATACAGTACTTGCTTTTTGCCACGAGAAAGCAGACTAATTAAATGAGAATGGGAAAAAAGAAGAAAAAAAAACCCTTTCCCCTTTTTCTGACAGGGAAGCCATGCAGCGTTGAGTTCTCATCACGTGCGTGGGGATGTCAGAAATGCCATTCAGAGCGCAGGGGTCGTCTTGCGTTCCATGACAACATTACAGTCTGCATGCGTGGAAAATTGTAAAAAACAGATATGCAAAGTTAGCTCTGTTTCATGTTTCTCTCTACAGCTGCGAAGATGGGACACACTGCTGTCTTTCTGGTCCTTCTCGGGTTTTGTGGTAGGAATTTCATTCTCTTTTGAGTTTTATTCACAAAATATACACACAATAAAGCAATACTGTTTAGGGAAGAGATATTATTAGGGCAGAATATGGATAGTACTTGGTCGCACTGTGATCGTTGAGTTATTAAATTCCAAAGAGGAGACATGAACTTGCAAGGGTTTTATTGTTGACACAAATCTGCTCAGATATGTAGTTCTGGTGTGAGAATTGGTGAGAGAAAACTGCCACTGAGCTGACCAAGTAATGGTGTGTATTTAGATATCCTGGTGCAGGCTCATAGTGTGTATGTGGTTACCCTAGCACAGAAAAGGCATGTGCTTTGAATTAGTCAAGCACAGACTCAGTGTGTATTTAGTTACCCTAGCGCAGCACAGTTAATCTAGCACATACTATTTTAGTTATTCTAGAACAGAATTTTATATGTACTCATTTTATAATGGAACAATATGAACAGCAACTACCAGAACACACTATAACCCGACCACACCTGCGCTTAATTCCTCTGACATGCCTGCCAATGAGCGGATCAGTTATCTGTATGACATGGTGTTTATACCTCAAACTGAACCAATGTCATTTCTCTATCTCCAGTTGTGGGTGTGTCCTTTGCCCAGTTTGCTGAGATAAAGGAGCTGAAATGCATTGTGGGAGAGACTGTTTCTTTCCCAGCTGTAGTGAGACGGAATGGACTGCTCTTCATAAATGGCAGCCAGATTGCCAGGGTGATCAGAGCTACTGCCTATGTTGATATTGACACTGTCAGTGGCAGACTGCAGTGGGACAACAGCACTGGACTCTTCTCCATCACTGGGCTGAAGATGGAGGATTCTGGAGAGTACAGAGTTGAGAATATGGAGAGGCATAAGGAATTAGTCTACATATACCAGCTGAGTGTTTACAGTAAGTATCTGCACTGTGATCACTCTCCTTAGTGCATCAATGAGATATTCACTGCTTCCATATCCTATAGAGATACTCACCATGTGTATGTGTTTAAGTAGAGTGTAAATGAGGTGTAAAACATGTGGTGTTAGCTGTATATGTGAGCTAACTATGAAGAGCCACCCTGCTCTGTCACACACAGGGTGGAGTCAGGGCTCAGTGTGTACTGACCAGTGCTGAAGGCTCTCCTTGCTTTTGTGTCTCTGCACAGATCCAGTGTCCACACCTCAAGTGTCCAGCAGGAACAAGATGAAACTCACCTGCAGTGTGCTGTGCTCTGTGGAGAACGGGAGAGAGGTCACCCTGTCCTGGAAGAGAGAGGGCGAGACACTGTCAAACACCAGCAGCCCTGATCTCAACACACCACTGTCACTCCCTCTGGAGATAGAAGAGAACAGCGCCCCCTACAGCTGTGTGGCTGTAAACCCAGCCATCAACAAGACAGTCACAGTCAAACCTGAAGAGTTCTGCTTCGGTGAGACACTGTGAGGTTTCTAAAACAGCACAAAGGCACAAAATGAATTCTTGTCAGAGTATGTAATAATCAGACTCATATTACAGCCAGATATAAAGAAAAGCAGTTTTAACACTGGGAAAATGATGTAGGATATGAATGGAAGTAAACACATAACCAATTAAACAAAATTTCTCCATCCTTTCCAGATTTACAAAATATGATATTTTTGCATGTCTACAGATATCTACACATGTTCTCTTTAGCGTTTCTAATACATCCCAAAATCATCCTGTAAACCGGGAAGAAACTGGCATGGAGCAGCTAGCTTCAGATAGGGTCAGCTAGCTTTAAATAGGGTTAGCTAGCTTCAGATAGGGTCAGCTAGCTTCAAACAGGGTTAGCTAGCTTCAGATAGGGTCAGCTAGCTTCAAACAGGGTTAGCTAGCTTCAGATAGGGTCAGCTAGCTTCAAATAGGGTCAGCTAGCTTCAAACAGGGTCAGCTAGCTTCAAATAGGGTTAGCTAGCTTCAAACAGGGTTAGCTAGCTTCAGATAGGTTCAGCTAGCTTCAAACAGGGTTAGCTAGCTTCAGATAGGGTCAGCTAGCTTCAAACAGGGTCAGCTAGCTTCAAATAGGGTTAGCTAGCTTCAAACAGGGTCAGCTAGCTTCAGATAGGGCCAGCTAGCTTCACATAGGGCCAGCTGGCTTCAAATAGGGTCAGCTACCTTCACATAGGGCCAGCTAGCTTCAGATAGGGTTAGCTAGCTTCACATAGGGCCAGCTAGCTTCAAATAGGGTTAGCTAGCTTCAGATAGGGTCAGCTAGCTTCAAACAGGGTCAGCTAGCTTCAAATAGGGTTAGCTAGCTTCAAACAGGGTCAGCTAGCTTCAGATAGGGTCAGCTAGCTTCAAACAGGGTTAGCTAGCTTCAGATAGGGTCAGCTAGCTTCAAATAGGGTTAGCTAGCTTCAAACAGGGACAGCTAGCTTCAAATAGGGTCAGCTACCTTCACATAGGGCCAGCTAGCTTCAGATAGGGTTAGCTAGCTTCACATAGGGCCAGCTAGCTCTTGATCACAAGCTCTGTGAAGCATAAAGACCTATGGACCATCCCAGAGCCGCACAGTAACCAGAGAGCTTTTAGTGTGAGCCAACCAAGCAACATGTCAGCACCAAAGAGGATAAAGTCATAAAATTAATTTTTTTTTCTAAGGTTACAAAAAATATATTATGCTCATAAATGGTTTGTAATGACCTAAAATAGTCATAAAGATTTGAGTAATGTTACTTAACATTGTATCAGTTCTGTAGCTTAACTTCTGCTACTTGAGTTCATATGAGATGGAGATGAGGAGATCTGGATATGTCATTACACTGCATTTATTTTTTCACAAATGATACATATCCAACTTTTTTAGGTAGCAAGATATCCAGACTAATGACCATATATATGTCTTAGATATGTAATAAAATGTGTAAATATGAAAATGTAAGAATCCAAGAAGTGACCTATTCTTTGTAGAGTTACACCAGCCAGTAAAGATTACTCTGCTTATACAGTTGTTATGCTAGCATGGAAAAGCGAGCAGGTTTAATTTGCCAATGAAAAGTAAACATAGCAAACAGGTGGGAGTCCAAGCTTTTATTCAAAGGTAGACAAACATGGTCGGATGTGACAAACCTTTACAGATGTTGCACTCCGATGTGTGTTTATGAGGTGCAAGAAACTATGTACAAGTTTCGCTGTCACCAAGTCAAGGGCCACACACTCAGAGTAAAGTATTTAGAAGCAAGGGGTTATAAAACCAGGCTGATGGGACCAGCCAGAATCTTAATTCTAAGATGGACACTACCAATGCCAGAGTTGCTATGGCTACCCCAGTGTGCAGCACTCATGGATACTTCAGAGATCCACCTGCAAACAATTTTTTGGATAAAAAAAAAAAAAAATCATACAATGCCTGCAAATATATAAAAATTACAATCATTGGTGGTGAAATTATTGTATAGCTAGTCATTATAAATATTATGCAGTCATCATTGTATCATAGTTTATCATACTTGCTCCTCTGTTTTGTGCTCAGGTTTGTGACTACCTACTGAACACTGTTATGACAATAGTACCACAAGACAGAAACTAATTAATAAGTGGATATATTTTAATGTTACAAAGTATGACAACTTTTCTCGGCACAGATCCAGTGTCCACACCTCAAGTGTCCAGCAGGAACAAGATGAAACCCACCTGCAGTGTGCTGTGCTCTGTGGAGAACGGGAGAGAGGTCACCCTGTCCTGGCAGAGAGAGGGCGATACACTGGACTCCACCAGCAGCCCTGATCCCAACGCCCCCCTGTTTCTCCCTCTGGAGATAGAAGAGAACAGCGCCCCCTACAGCTGTGTGGCTACAAACCCAGTCAGCAACAAGACAGTCACAGTCAAACCTGAGGAGTTCTGCTTTGGTGAGACTCTGTGACAGTGTAACAGGGCACAGGAAATGTGCACTACATGAAAAAGTACAAACAGATAGGAAGAGGCATTGTGTGAGGTGGGTTTTGTGAGCATAAGACAAAAGTTCAGCCCTGCACTCAACCCTAATAATTATCCTCCCCGATCCTGATAAATTCACAGGCTGCTACCATGAGATCTGTCTCTAACGTGTGGAACCTCACAGTCAGCACAGGGGGATGGAGGATGACCCCTGAATCCTATAATGTACTTAGGAACAGGAGCTAACACATCCAGTCTGTGGCTACCAGTATACTACAGCCCTATGCTACAATCACTCTGTAATGATCTGGTGTGTCATATGTCACTCACCAGTGCAGGGGGCAGAGCTAACACTGCTGCTCACCAGTGCAGGGGGTGGAGCTAATACTGCTGCTCACCAGTCTGCTCTGTCTCTCTGTAACAGACAGAGACGTCCGCACACCTCTGGTAGCTGGGATTGGAGCTGGGATTGGAGTTTTATTCATACTTTTGTCAGGGACATATGTCTACCTGAGGACAAGATGAAGGTAAGAGAGGTGTGGTTTCCGCAGTGACAGTCCACATTAGAGAAAAAGAGGTGTGAATTCTCTAGTGATTGACAGTCCAAATGAGGGTACTTATGATACAATACTAACCACACAGAACCCTGAGTGTAATTTGAACTGTTTGTGGAATCCAGGGTCAAACCAATACCTGGCAGAGGCTGTGGCTCTTCTGGGCCACTGTGCTAGATTTTATGGTACCTATATTCTTATAAAGTAACTTAGACAGCATAACTGCAGTATGTGCACATCTCAGGATGTGTTACACGGGGTGAGTCAGTATGCGCTGTAATTGGCTGTAATTGTGGCTGATGGCTCTCTATTGCTTCCTCCCTCTCCTTCAGCCTGTTCTGTAACCCAGGGCCCGCAGGCTGCAGGTCACCACTGCACAGAGAGACGGGGGGCCCCAGGAGGCCCCACACCCTGAGCCGCTGCTATGGAAACAACACGGAGGACGGCAGCGCTGATACACTGAAAACAATACAGAATAAAATGTTCACATGTTTCTTTTCCTCGGTTACTGCGATGGATGTGGTTGCACCTGTAACATAAATATGGCTTGTACATTAATATTGTTCTTTTAAAATAAAATGAAGAGTAATCTAATAAAATAGTTGAGTTGTATTGTAAGCAAGACTTGAGCGGCCAAAGTTCGCATTTAAAAGGAGTTCTCAATGGGATGGTTTCTTTTCTTTTGATCACTAGAGGGAGACAAAGTGTAAGATACAGCATGCATGTATGACGTTCTTTACACAAGGGGAAGAGGGCTTCGTTAAGTATAACTAAGGTGACAGAACTTACATCCCTTGCTTTATTTTAATTTTTAATATTTTTATATTATTCTTACAGACTTATTTTAAGTTTTCTCTACTAAGGAAATAAGCAGCTGTTTTCAGTTTCGAATAACAGGAATCTGTCGCCTAATGTCTTAAAACAGACACGACTGAGCCTTCCTTTCTTACGCAAAACAAGGTTTGCAGAAGTGTAAATGGGGTATGGGTGCAGAGCAGTATTGAGGACTGACTAGTATGCATGTACTCTCTGTGGAGTGCCCTACATTCATGCACTCTCTGTAGAGTGCCCTACATGCATGCACTCTCTGTGGAGTGCCCTACATGCATGCACTCTCTGTGGAGTGCCCTACATGCATGCACTCTCTGTAGAGTGCCCTACATGCATGCACTCTCTGTGGCACGCCCTACATGCATGCACTCTCTGTGGTGTGCCCTGCATGCATTCACTGTCTGTGGCATGCCTTGCATGCATGCACCCTCTGTGGAGTGCCCTGCATGCATGCACTCTCTGTGGTGTACCCTGCATGCATGCTCTCTCTATGGCGTGCCCCGCATGCATTCACTCTCTGTGGTGTACCCTGCATGCATTCACTCTCTGTGGAGTGCCCTTCATTCATGCACTCTCTGTGGCATACCTTCCATGCATTCACTCTCTGTGGTGTACCCTGCATGCATTCACTCTCTGTGGAGTGCCCTTCATTCATGCACTCTCTGTGGCATACCTTCCATGCATTCACTCTCTGTGGTGTACCCTGCATGCATTCACTCTCTGTGGAGTGCCCTACATGCATGTACTCTCTGTGGCACGCCCTACATGCATTCACTCTCTGTGGTGTACCCTGCATACATGCTCTCTCTATGGCGTGTCCTGCATGCATTCAATCTCTGTGGGGTGCCTTCCATGCATGCACTCTCTGTGGGGTGCCTTCCATGGATGCACTCTCTGTGGTGTACCCTGTATGCATGCTCTCTCTGTGGAGTGCCTTCCATGCATGCACTCTCTGTGGGGTGCCTTCCATGGATGCACTCTCTGTTGAGTGCCCTTCATTCATGCACTCTCTGTGGCACGCCCTACATGCATGCACTCTCTGTGGCACGCCCTACATGCATGCACTCTCTGTGGAGTGCCCTGCATGCATGCTCTCTCTATGGCATGCCCTGCATGCATGCACTCTCTGTGGTGTACCCTGCATGCATTCACTCTCTGTGGCACGCCCTACATGCATGCACTCTCTGTGGCACGCCCTACATGCATGCACTCTCTGTGGCACGCCCTACATGCATGCACTCTCTGTGGCATGCCCTTCATTCATGCACTCTCTATGGCGTGCCCTGCATGCATTCACTCTCTGTGGGGTGCCTTCCATGCATGCTCTCTCTGTGGCATGCCCTACATGCATGCTCTCTCTGTGGCACAACCTACATGCATGCTCTCTTTGTGGCTAGAAGTGCATCATTCACACACTCCAGACGTGAATTAGGGGTTCCCTGCTGACCTCCTGCAGCACACAGCTTTCATCTGGTCGTGCTGCCTGTTACCTGCTATTATTTTTAAACACTACATATTAAAAAGGCACTAAATACAATTAAATTGAACTGAAACAAACTGAGGCATGGTCAAGCATTCTAATGAACTCATGTACCATATAAACAGTGTACAGAAATGGTGTTTTATTATTTCTGATGAACAAAATTGTCAAATGTCACATGGTTACCATATGAAAATAGATGAAAATTTATTTTGTGAAAAAGAATTAGGAAATAGTTGCAGGACAACAAGTCTGTGAGAATATAAAAAATAGTGCAGGGAGTTCATATTATGCTGGGGTGATGTAAATGCAGGGCATAAGCAAATCAGGATTAAGGAGAGGGAACTGAATCTTACTTTAAAGCTAGAAAACAAGCTGTCATTAAAAGGAGGAGGGGTTTGTGTCTGTATGTGTGAAACCCGATAAAGTATAAAGCAGAAACGTCCAAACAGCCTGGCTCTTTCAAAATGAGATACTTCATCGACAGTTGCAGCGATGAGACACATGACTGTTTTTCTGGGTCTTCTCTGGCTTTCTGGTAAGAGTTCTTTTCTTCTTTTGGGCAAATTGACAAATAATATTTATAACTGTCAAAATACCTGTAAGCTGTTATCATATCATTATTTTGGAATATGAATTCATACAGACAATTATACATACAGTGTGGTATAAAGGTCTGGGACATTTTTTTTTTCAAACCTTTTTTTAAGTTAACCTAGAAATCATCCAAAAGTTAGGATTTTGAAACCTTTTAAACGAAGAAAAGTTCTGACATTTAAAATGAAGAAGAAATGTTTAAGATTCCGTACTATTCCTAGGTTAAATGTAAACAAATTAGTGACAGTGACTCTGTCAATTCCTTTTAAGAAAAGGTCAGACCCCATCAAACATTTATGGGGTCATTCAAACATTTTCGGCACTTAAAGACCATGGGATAACATTATGTCAGGTTTTGCGCAAACTTGTGGAGTCCATGCCAGCTCCAGTGCACCTTTTCATTAAAGCAAAAGGGGGACATACTGAAAACTAAGACATTCTGAAATTCATGTACATTTTTCAAAGATACAACCTTTCACTCAAATTGTTAATATAATTTGTCATTTAAAAATGTTTAATAAATTATAAAGGAATGCAATACAGAAGCTCTTCCACGAGTGGTCTCAGACTTTTGGACCCCACTGTATCTGTAACTGTTTTATCTCTCAAGGTTTCAGCTGTCACAATGTGTTATTTTGCCACTAATTGTCATAGAAATGACAGTTGGTGGCAAAATAATTTTCTTAACATTATTCTATTAAGATATTGTATTATGAACTGTTCTGTAGAAACAAGAAGAAAATGTATTTCAAAAATACTTTCATTTGGCTAGTTGTAGTTTCTCTGTGGAAATGCTATTTATAAATACATTTATAAAATAAATGGCAGTTTATTTTAGGATTACTTTCCTTACTAATAATGAGCAGTATTTTCCAAGAATGTTATTAGAACAGTTTGCTGTCACAGTTTGGTGTCTCCTATCTCAGAGATAATAGCTAAGATTTTATTAAAAACAATTATTAAGTCATTTAAGTGGTTTTACACAACTTACTCAGTCACCCCAAACACTTAATAAGTCATTTTAGTGACTTTACTTAGTGGTTTAAAAGACTTGCTATATCAATGAAACAGCTTAATAAGTCATGAATAATTGATTTAATTCTGTGAAAATTATGAGAATGTCCACGAATATGAGCTTAAGTGTAAATGCCAAGCCATGTGAACACTGCAACATATCTTACAACAGAGTCTCACATCCTTCACTGTCAGCCATTTTACTGGCCATAAGAAACACATCTCCGATTCCTTATGGCAATAGACCCTAAAAAGGGTGATTATTATTATTATTATTATTATTATTAATACGCATATGAAAATTTCTTCAGATAAAATCAAAATCAGGATCTTTGGAGAATCTTGAGGTTCTTATATGAGGATGCACATGTCTTACAGGATTGGGGGAGTCTCTGTGATAAAATAAAGAATGTTGAGGGATTTTAAGGCACATGTCTTACAGGATTGGGGGAGTCTCTGTGATAAGATAAAGTGTGTTGAGGGATTTTAAGGCACATGTCTTACAGGATTGGGGAAGTTTCTGTGATAAAATAAAGAATGTTGAGGGATTTTAAGGCACATGTCTTACAGGATTGGGGAAGTCTCTGTGATAAAATAAAGTATGTTGAGGGATTTTAAGGCACATGTCTTACAGGATTGGGGAAGTTTCTGTGATAAAACAAAGAATGTTGCACATGTCTTACAGGATTGGGGAAGTTTCTGTGATGAAATAAAGAATGTTGCACATGTCTTACAGGATTGGGGGAGTCTCTGTGATAAAATAAAGAATGTTGAGGGATTTTAAGGCACATGTCTTACAGGATTGGGGGAGTCTCTGTGATAAAATAAAGAATGTTGCACATGTCTTACAGGATTGGGGAAGTTTCTGTGATAAAATAAAGAATGTTGCACATGTCTTACAGGATTGGGGAAGTTTCTGTGATAAAATAAAGAATGTTGCACATGTCTTACAGGATTGGGGAAGTTTCTGTGATAAAATAAAGTATGTTGAGGGATTTTAAGGCACATGTCTTACAGGATTGGGGGTGTCTCTGTGATAAGATAAAGTGTGTTGAGGGATTTTAAGGCACATGTCTTACAGGATTGGGGGAGTTTCTGTGATAAAATAAAGAATGTTGCACATGTCTTACAGGATTGGGGAAGTTTCTGTGATAAAATAAAGAATGTTGCACATGTCTTACAGGATTGGGGGAGTCTCTGTGATAAAATAAAGAATGCTGAGGGATTTTAAGGCACATGTCTTACAGGATTGGAAAAGTCTCTGTGATAAAACAAAGAATGTTGCACATGTCTTACAGGATTGGGGAAGTTTCTGGGATAAAATAAAGTATGTTGAGGGATTTTAAGGCACATGTCTTACAGGATTGGGGAAGTTTCTGTGATAAAATAAAGAATGCTGAGGGATTTTAAGGCACATGTCTTACAGGATTGGGGGAGTCTCTGTGATGAAATAAAGAATGTTGCACATGTCTTACAGGATTGGGGAAGTTTCTGTGATAAAATAAAGAATGTTGCACATGTCTTACAGGATTGGGGGAGTCTCTGTGATAAAATAAAGAATGTTGCACATGTCTTACAGGATTGGGGGAGTCTCTGTGATGAAATAAAGAATGTTGCACATGTCTTACAGGATTGGGGGAGTCTCTGTGATAAAATAAAGAATGTTGCACATGTCTTACAGGATTGGGGGAGTCTCTGTGATGAAATAAAGAATGTTGCACATGTCTTACAGGATTGGGGGAGTCTCTGTGATAAAATAAAGAATGTTGCACATGTCTTACAGGATTGGGGGAGTCTCTGTGATAAAATAAAGAATGTTGAGGGATTTTAAGGCACATGTCTTACAGGATTGGGGGAGTCTCTGTGATAAGATAAAGTGTGTTGAGGGATTTTAAGGCACATGTCTTACAGGATTGGGGGAGTCTCTGTGATAAAATAAAGAATGTTGAGGGATTTTAAGGCACATGTCTTACAGGATTGGGGGAGTCTCTGTGATAAGATAAAGTGTGTTGAGGGATTTTAAGGCACATGTCTTACAGGATTGGGGAAGTCTCTGTGATAAAATAAAGAATGTTGCACATGTCTTACAGGATTGGGGGAGTTTCTGTGATAAAATAAAGAATGTTGCACATGTCTTACAGGATTGGGGAAGTTTCTGTGATAAAATAAAGAATGTTGCACATGTCTTACAGGATTGGGGGAGTCTCTGTGATAAAATAAAGAATGTTGCACATGTCTTACAGGATTGGGGGAGTCTCTGTGATAAGATAAAGAATGTTGAGGGATTTTAAGGCACATGTCTTACAGGATTGGGGGAGTCTCTGTGATAAAATAAAGAATGTTGAGGGATTTTAAGGCACATGTCTTACAGGATTGGGGGAGTCTCTGTGATAAAATAAAGTATGTTGAGGGATTTTAAGGCACATGTCTTACAGGATTGGGGAAGTCTCTGTGATAAAATAAAGTATGTTGAGGGATTTTAAGGCACATGTCTTACAGGATTGGGGGAGTCTCTGTGATAAAATAAAGAATGTTGCACATGTCTTACAGGATTGGGGAAGTTTCTGTGATAAAATAAAGAATGTTGCACATGTCTTACAGGATTGGGGAAGTTTCTGTGATAAAATAAAGTATGTTGAGGGATTTTAAGGCACATGTCTTACAGGATTGGGGAAGTCTCTGTGATAAAGTAAAGTATGTTGAGGGATTTTAAGGGGCTGTGGAGAGTGTGTGAATGTGTTTGTGTGGCTAAAGGGAGAGCCAGTATCGTCACTGAGTCACCTGATAGACTTTATTCTCTCTCACAGCGGTCCTCATGTTGTTTTTTGTAATGCACATGTGTCTGTGTTCTCTGGCTTCTTTTCCTTTGTTGGATTTCATTCAGCTAATTGTATTTTTGTGTGTGTTTTTACTGATTTTTGGTCAGTACATATAATAAATATATTGTAAATAAAAGAGATCCAACAGTCTCCCCCACCTCTCTCTCTCTCTCTCTCTCATTCTCTCTCTCTCTCTCTCTCTCTCTCTCTCTCTCTCTCTCTCTCTCTCTCTCTCTCTCTCTCTCTCTCTCTCTCTCTCTAGGTGTGTATGGGTCCTCTGCTGAACCTGAGAAGGTGCTGAAATGCATTATGGAAGGAAAGGTCATTTTCCCAGCTGCAGTGAAAAACACAGGATTTCTTACAAGGGTACAAGGTACAAATCAGATTGCCAAAGTGATGAATAAAGGTTTCAGTATCAGCAGTCAGACTTTCAGAGACAGAGTGCAGTGGGACAGCAGCACTGGACTCTTCTCCATCACTGGGCTGAAGATGGAGGACTCTGGAGAGTATAAAGTGCAGAATCAGGATGAGGAGAAATCATACAGTGTCTACCAGCTGACTGTGTACAGTAAGTATCACCACTGTTTTCACTGGGCTTTGTGTGGTATTAATGAGAGATATTCAATCTTTCTGTATTCACTGGAGAGAGATGTTCGCTGTGTGTGTGTTTAAGTGGAGTGTGAATGAGGTGTAAAACATGTGGTGTTAGCTGTATATGTGAGCTAACTATGAAGAGCCACCCTGCTCTGTCACACACAGGGTGGAGTCAGGGCTCAGTGTGTACTGACCAGTGCTGAAGGCTCTCCTTGCTTTTGTATCTCTGCACAGATCAGACCAACACAGAAGAGTTCAACTTTACCTCCAGCTGTGTAGCTGCAAACCCAACCAGCGACGGCACAGTCACAGTCAAACCTGAAGATCTCTACCCCTGTGAGGACATGTCTCTGCCACACTGACACAAACCCAGGCTGGCCTTACAATTTCATACCTGCCTTCTTTTTTTCCATTTTTCATACCATGTATGCATTTTGACATCAAAATATGCACACTACTCTTCGCTTTTTAAAAAAATTTTTAAAAACAATGATTACAAATTTGAGCTTTCCACTATCAGCTTTAATACAACTGCTGCTCACCCATCTGTACTGTGTCCTACTACAGCACACTGCTGCTCACCCATCTGTACTGTGTCCTACTACGGCACACTGCTGCTGCTCACCCATCTGTACTGTGTCCTACTACAGCACACTGCTGCTGCTCACCCATCTGTACTGTGTCCTACTACAGCACACTGCTGCTGCTCACCCATCTATACTGTGTCCTGCTATAGCACACTGCTGCTGCTCACCCATCTGTACTGTGTCCTACTACAGCACACTGCTGCTGCTCACCCATCTGTACTGTGTCCTACTACAGCACACTGCTGCTGCTCACCCATCTGTACTGTGTCCTACTACAGCACACTGCGGCTGCTCACCCATCTGTACTGTGTCTTACTACAGCACACTGCTGCTGCTGCTCACCCATCTGTACTGTGTCCTACTACAGCGCACTGCTGGTGCTCACCCATCTGTACTGTGTCCTACTACAGCACACTGCTGCTGCTCACCCATCTGTACTGTGTCCTACTACAGCACACTGCGGCTGCTCACCCATCTGTACTGTGTCCTACTACAGCACACTGCTGCTGCTCACCCATCTGTACTCTCTCTGTTTGAAGGGAATCCCATGGCTGTGATTGGTCCAGGGGTTGGTGCTGGGATTGGAGTTTTATTTATTCTGCTGGGGACATTCATCTACCTGAGGAAAAGGAGAGGAACATCTAAAACTGAAGGTAAGAGAGGTGTGGTTTCTGTTGTGACTGGTTGAGCAAATGAAGGGAGACTGAGGCTGTGTAGCAGAGAGACAAAGGGCAGGGAAACAGGATTATCGCTTTCATGGAGCTTACAGCAAGTATACTATCTGTAATTGCTATGATCCCATGGAAATTGCTTAGTACATAGGGCAGTCTCCCTGTAATATTGTATGTGTGGATGTGCATGGGTTTGGTGTTTGTGCTGGAACTGGTGTTTTTCAAAGGGGACTGTAATTCAGCTACCCACTGTGGTGCTTGGAGAGGTGGAGGGAGGAGCAAGCTCCTCGGCTCCTCCCATTGTGCTGCTGTCAGTCTCCTGGTTCCCTACCTCAGCCTGGAGAAGTAACCGGAGCTGCAACAGCAGAGGCCACACGAACAGGCAGGCTCACATGCGAGTGATTTCTCATCAACTCAGGTGTGAGCACTTGCCTCAAATTAGGCTTTCTATTTAAGCACAGCCTGAGAGGCTGAACGGACTTTTTAGGTTTTGGGCTTTTGTTGGTTCCTTATGGCTGTGCTGGTTCTGAGTTTTGACCCTGTTTTGTGTTTTGAATAATACCCAAAAGGGGTAAATAAAAGGCCTTTGGCCACATTTTGTTTATCTTTTGTTGAGTTTTACTTCACCTCACCACCTGGCTCAGTGACCACACCTGCCACTACCCTTACGTATGTTTTCTTTATTCAGACAGTAGGAAGGCTGAGGGGGTTACAGAGAAGGGGGTGAGGTTATAGATTGAAGGGCCAGGACTTGAACTCCACTCTCCCAGAGATTTACACGTGGATAACACTGCTGCTCAGTGGACTGATCTATCTGGTCTCCCTGTGTATACTGGTGGTTGTGTGTTTTAATAAACTTTGTTGCTGCGTTGTGACAAAAAATGTATATCTGTGAATACGTGTGTGGATTCCCCTAATATGTGTGTGCATATTCCACCATGTCCCCAGCTGGTATTTTGGTTCCATGGAGCTGACCCGCTGCTGCTCACCTTTGGTAGATCTCCAGCTGTGTGCTTTCATTGTGCTAATGGACAGTGCGGTCACGTCCTCTGGTGTGTGTTTGTTTTAGATTTCACTGCTGACGTTTCATCTGCTGATAGTAACCACGGAGACAGTACGACACAGAAAGAGGTAGGTGCAGGAAGAGTTTAAACAGGGTCATTAATGATGTTTTAGGATGGGGGGAGGGAGTGAAAAAGAACAAGGTCATACAATGATTCAGACACTCAGAGGAGTTTAGCACGGGAGCTGATATCTGCAGCAGCTTTGGTAGTCATCTTTCACACTATGTCTTTTGAGCATGTTTAATATTTGCCCTCAAGTAATGCAAGAATACTGCATTCAGTTTCCATGGCATCAATTCATGGTCAACTTGTGTCAAAAAAACCTGAAGCCTGTTAACAGTTCTGTCTGTCTGGCTGTCTGTCTGTCCCTCTTAATTTTTAATTTTAATAAAGTCACACACTACAATCTCTCTCTCTCTCCCTTCCTCTCTCTCTCTCTCTCTTTCTCTCTCTCTCTCTCTCTCTCTCTCTTCTCTCTCTCTCTCTCTCTCTCTCTCTCTCAGACTCAGATTCAGCAGTTGGAACAAACTGGTAAGCCTGCATATCTGTCTCTATCACTACTGGGTGTTTAAATATTGCCCAAAGTACATCATACACAAACCAACCTCATGCATTCCTGCAATGTCATGACCTGGATTAAGATTTTAGTGCATGGTGTAGGAGATAAACAGTCAGGGATCCATTACCTGTACATATGTCATAAACAGTATCAAGGGCGCTGTATATTCACAACCGAGTTTCATTACCACTCTTAGATGTCCTGGAAGTGATTCGGGATCATGTTTGTCTCCATTTTTGTACATTGGGGGAAAATCCCTTTATTCCAGATTTCAATGAATCAGCCCTTTACTAAATGGCTGCAGTGGTTTCTAACTCTGTCACTCCCTCTCTCTCTTCCCTCTCTCCCTCCTTCTACCCCAGGTCTCTCCCTCTCTCCCTCCTTCCCTCTCTCTCTCCCTCTACCCCAGGTCTCTCCCTCTCTCTCTCCCTCTACCCCTGGTCTCTCTCTCTCTCCCTCCCTCTACCCAGAGTCTCTCTCTCACTCTCTCCTCTGTGTTTGTGTTTCAGAAGCCGCTGATGAAGACATTTACGCCAACAGCACTTACAGTCCCCCCAAGAAGCCAAAGGCTGCCGCTCCTAGAGTTACACAGGTTAGATGAGCAGCAAAATTAGGAGACAGTAATGACAAGCACATGCATACAGGCCAGGATATAGAAAACAGACAATCATGGGAAGGTATAGTTTTTAAAACATAACTTTTAAGTAAATTCATATTTTAATCACGGGCAGGTATACTTTTTTAAAACATATTTAAAAAAAAAAATTATATTAAGTATAAGTCAGTATAATAAGTCAGTCAACCAATACACATGGACACATGGATAAAGATAATTGATTCTAAAGTCATTGGTGCTAGGTTGGATAGGATTTATTTGAGTAATTATTATAATAACTGGATTGCAAATGCGTGTAGTTTTACCAGTGGAAAATGTTTTTCTGATTACCACATGGGATACCTATTTTGGGAAATATGGAGGATGAATAAGACAACTTTTGAAAATCTGACTCAATGGTGGGAGGTTGGAAAAACGCAGATAAGAGATTTTTGTCAGCATTTTGCATATGGCTCGACAGCTGTTCTCAAACAAAATATTGAAAAGTTAGAGAAAGAAATCATTGATATGGAAAAAGATATGAGTGTTACAAAGGGGAGTGTTGTAAGTGACTTCAGTGGGGAAAAAACCAAAGCTAATGATTTTTTTGCAGGAGCATGGCATTGATTAGAGCCAGAATGTCCTAAATTAAAGATATATATGCTCCTACCGCTTATTCTTTTTAATCTGGAACACAAGGTAGCAGAACAGAAACGTATTCTTCATCTGCGCCAGGATGATGGGACAGTAACTACTGACCCTGTGGAAATGAGGAGGATGGCAGCTGATTTCTATTCAGAGCTATATGGCGAAACGGACTGTGACCCTGAGTGTACAGCTCAGCTGTTGCAAGGCCTCCCCAAGCTGGATCCGGAGGACAACAGTGCTTTGGAAAAGTTGATCGGTTTAGATGGGCTGTCAGATGCTGTTCAGTAGCTTTCCCCTGGCCATGCCTCTTAAATGTTTTGAAGGCTTTTGGGTTTGGAAAGAATTTTATGTCTTGGTTAAGATTGTTGTATGCAGGGGCTTCGGTCATGCTCAAAATGGGGGGTGGCTTGTGTTGCTCAGTACCTGTGAAGAGAGGGATTCGACAAGGTTGTCCTCTTTCTGGACAGTTGTATATCCTGGCAATCGAGCCTCTATTATGTAGATTAAGGAGTATCCAAAAAAGGTTTCTTGTACCAGGGGATCTTAGGGAGGCAGTTTGTTTGGGATCAGCGTATGCGGATGATGTTACTGTTTTTATGACAGGGCATGTGGACATTTTAGCCCATGGAAAGAGTTCAAACATATATGAGAGGGCCTCATCTTCCAAAGTTAATTAGGCTAAGAGTGAGGGGTTTTTGTGGGTCCATGGAATAATGGGGACCCCTCAGCTTCTAGGGGGTTAACAGTGGAGAAGGGAGGGTCTTAAAGTTCAGTGTTTTTCCAGGTACGGAAGCATATCAACATAAAAACTGAGAGGGAGTGCTGGGGAAGGTGTCTACTAGGTTGTCTAAATGGCACTGGCTATTACCCGAGCCATCCTACAGGGGTAGAGTCTTAGTTGTTAATAACCACCTCTATGCTATGGCACAAGCTTAATGTACTGGAGCCTCCAGACAATCTGATAAAGGAGCTGCAGAGGACATTGGTGAACTTTTTTTGGTCAGGGCAGCACTGGATTCCAGCGCCCATGTTGTACCTACCTGTGGAAGAGGGTGGGCAGAGCCTGGGGGATGTGAGGAGCCGAGTTAACACTTTTCAAATGCAGGCTGTAAAGAGATCACTGTATGGTGAACACCTTGGTTGGGTCAGTGTGGCATGTGTTCTTTTAAGGAAAGTATCTGGGCTTGGCTATGATAGACAGCTTTCTTTACTGAAGCTGAAGGACATGGACTTGAGCAATTTGACTCCATTTTATCGGTCCCTTTTAAGAGTGTGGCAGATGACTTTTAATGCCTATAGAGTCTGTTCTAAGAAGAATGTGAGCCTGGAGGTGGTCAGGAGTGTTTGGACCAGACTTCTCGCTTAGAGGATGCTGGAGGTTCCTGTACAAACCTCCTGTTGAGAAGCGTACAGCCGATTTACAGTGGAGGCAGATTCTCGGGCCTACAGCAACATACAGACACGTGGCACACCTGAATCCAGCAGTGGAGAGGGAGTTTCCTCTCTGTACGGCTGATGAGACAGTAGACCATTTGTTTATTAACTGTTTGAGGTTGAGAGGCTTTTTAATTCTTTGAAAGACTGAATTGTTTTGAAGGTTTTGGTGTAGTTTTTTCTTCAGAGTTTTATCAGTGGTCCCCAGTACAACTTCAATAAGAGGAGGAAAATTTGTTTATAAATTTTCTTTTGGTTACAGCCAAGATTGCCATTTGGAAAACTCGTAAAAAT
>JAFBMS010000208.1:812490-817490 GCA_019788955.1 Albula glossodonta
CACCCAACTCTGCGCATGTCATTGGCGTACAAACATGACATCACTGAATTTTTGGGTTAATATGTCTATATCTTTTAAAGCGCATTGTAAAAAAAGGGCAAACTCCTGGAATATACTGTCTGGAGTATCCAACTTTATTTTGAGCTAAGTTTGAATATCATTATATGAGGATAAAATTTTTAATATGCTGCCGAAAAGGAATGGATGATGATGAAACACTGTTTCTTCCCGCCGCAACCTGCTCAGATGGCGAAACGTTTTCTGCTGCTTAGGCTGAGAGGTAAAAGCTAGCCCCTTGGGCAGCACACACAGGCTCCTGGGGTAAGAGCTGTGATTGTGTTTTCTGTGGCAATTGACACCCTTGAGAAACACCAAATGTCGCTACCGACTTTCACTTCGACTTTACGCGTAAATTGCGCAATGTCATACATTTTAGTTTGTGAATGTCATCGGCCAAGTAGGAAATAGTAATGTAAAACTGTACTCACAGCTGTGAACTACCTACAAATGTGCAACAAAGGTACATTGGATTGAATTAAAAACACTTACCTTACCAATTGATCTGCATTTACTGATTTAGTGTTTAATTAAAAATGTTTCTCCGGCTGTTCCCTGAACAATAAATAACATCAAAACAGTAACTGAGTAGCGCTAGGAAGGATGACGACAGACAGCCGTTTAGTGTATCATCTACAGATTTCCATGCACAATACGGTTTCCTGGCAGGGAGTGCAAATACAGACGATTCGATGGAATCTGGAAAGTTCGATGGACCCGCACTGATGTAGCGCACAGCACCATTCATTAACTGTCCGAAAGCTACTCAACGAATGCAACGTCTCATAAAAAAGTCAACGAAAGCCGGGTTTAACTGCTGAACGCTTTCACTACCTAATAGTCAGTTGTGTCACAACGCCGACATTTATTTGTCAGAATTGTGGGAGAAGTGCAGAATGTATAAAAATACCCCACGCCGCAATTTTATTATCTTGTACTTTCGGTTTTGTTGTCGCAGCTTCTTGCGGCAGCCGCCTGTAAACGCTTTTGTAACAGAAATACGTAACATCTGAATGCTAATTCATCACGAAATTATTACAGACAATAAATGGTTCTGTAATACCCGCGATGCACAGCACACAAATGGGAAGAAACGCTGCATGTTCTCCGCTTCATAAATGTTGCTCAATCGCTCAGTTCACTACTCCCCCTCCAGCGGAAGTACATTGGTTTGAGAGACACGCCTTTCACCCGCTCGAGGATCTCTAATTTCACGATTACAGATCCTCAGGCGCAGAGGTGACTCGTTTTTCCATTATAGTTGCACGCCTGGGATCCCGAATACTGGGATTCTGAGTGGGTAAGACGACGCTTAGAAAATTATTATTTAATTATTTCAGCCGTGTATGTCTGTCTTCTAAGAATGTAGTAAAGGTACTGTTTTAATACTGCTCATTGATAAATGCTTCGTAAATGGTAAACGACGTTAAATAAACTTTTAAAAGACATATATTAAATATACACTTAAAAAATAGAATAAAATACCTTTATTGTTCATGCACACCATTGTACAAAGATATTTTGTGTAATACAGTAATTATATTTATATCCAGGGCAATTTTATCATGTGTATGGTAACTGGATTGCTATTGAACCCTTCCCATTGACTGGCCAGTCTGTAGTAAGTGAGCTGTGGCACAAGCTGTGTACTGGTACTTTGGCAGGAGCCCACAGCATGGGAGCAGATAGCTGAGCTGGGCAGGGCATCCACACACTGGAACAGTGCTTTAACAGGATGCAGACCGTGGGGCCCATCCACACACTGGAGCAGTGCCTTAACTTAACAGGATGCAGACCGTGGGGCCCGTCCACACACTGGAGCAGTGCCTTAACAGGATGCAGACTGTGGGGCCCATCCACACACTGGAGCAGTGCCTTAACAGGATGCAGACTGTGGGGCCCATCCACACACTGGAGCAGTGCCTTAACAGGATGCAGACCGTAGGGCCCATCCACACACTGGAGCAGTGCCTTAACAGGATGCATCCTCTGGGGCCCATCCACACACTGGAGCAGTGCCTTAACAGGATGCACACTGTGGGGCCCATCCACACACTGGAGCAGGCCTTAACAGGATGCAGACCGTGGGGCCCATCCACACACTGGAGCAGTGCCTTAACAGGATGCAGACTGGAGCAGTGCCTTAACAGGATGCAGACTGTGGGGCCCATCCACACACTGGAACAGAGCCTTAACAGGATGCAGACCGTGGGGCCCATCCACACACTGGAACAGTGCTTTAACAGGATGCAGACCGTGGGGCCCATCCACACACTGGAGCAGTGCCTTAACAGGATGCAGATCGTGGGGCCCATCCACACACTGGAACAGAACCTTAACAGGATGCAGACCGTGGGCCCATCCACACACTGGAACAGTGCTTTAAACAGGATGCAGACCGTGGGGCCCATCCACACACTGGAGCAGTGCCTTAACAGGATGCAGACCGTGGGGCCCATCACACACTGGAGCAGTGCCTAACAGGGTGTTCCTCTTGTGCCACCTCATATATATTAGAATTTTGATAAGAAAAACAGAGGCAAAGTGAGGAAAATCGAGATTTGGGTGCAATATCATAATGGAATAGCTATTGAAATTAGACCACAGGAGAGAGAAGGAAGAGATGTGAAGAAAAAAATGACATAATGGTGTTTTGGTGACATGGTGACAAGAAGTGTTCTGCTCACTTCATGTCAAGCTTTACCTGCATCCTTTTACAGGAAGTGAAGCATGTCTGATGCAAGCAAATGTTCTTCAATTCACATGTTTGGTCCCCACCTCAAAACATACTGGAAAGGTATTATATGTCATACATCACAAATAATAAACAGAATCCTGTAGACTTGTAATCCTTGGTGACAGTTGTATATTAATCTTAATAAACCCTTATGTAAATTTCTTTGGTCATTTCATCATTGCAAAAAGAAATATTTTACTTTTTTGGAAAAACCCAGAGGCTCCACTGCTAAATCCATAGAAAAATATGATGATGGTATACATACCTCTAAGCACATATCAGTGTTATGCAATGTATTTATTGTATTTATGGGTCAATGACATGACATGCATATTTTTGTCGAGTGCATTATTTCTTTCGAAAATAATTTAAATAAATTCATGACATGTATGACTTTATTCTATAAAATCAATTTAGTTTGAATACATTTTCAGTACATTCAAAAATATATATATTTTATGTTTTGGCATCTCAAACCCCCAAAATGTCAGGTGGCGCAACCATCCAAGCAAATGAACAGACTAAGATAAATAATAAAAATGGTATATTAATGATAATAATGTCAAAATAAAAAAACCTATGGCATAAGACAAATACCAATTGTCTTTAAGTTGTTCAGATAATTTAAAAACTTTAGTCCAGCAATTGCACTTTCTCAAATGTCAGGGTGGCACAACATAAACATAGACCTTAATATGGGTGATACAGTAAACGGGATATTGCATCATCAAGAGGACCCCAAGTGACCATTATGACTGAGTGAAAATGTTTGTAGATCTCTCTTAAATAGTGATAAAAATAGCTAAAATATATAAACTCTTATTCTATTTAAATATATATGTATGAATTTGATAGCTCTGGCAATGGCAAAAGCTAATACATGCATCCAAGTAGAAGCCTGTTAATCTGAATTAGTTGTAAAAGTCAGGTGGCGTAACAAGTAAGTCAGGTGGTGTGTAACTGCATGAATGTCACTGAATGAAAATAAGTAATGTTATTAAAGTCTGAGATTATGAATTACATTTCTAAATGTTCTTACTTTAAGTTAAGATGTTACATTTATTCATCCTATTTGCACAACAGATGATGCACAATTATACCTCACATATATTACACATCGCATTTCATACAACAGTTTATACAACAATGATCGCACATTGTCATTGCCCGAGACAAATTCCATTAGTGCAGTATAACATCATTTGGCACCTCATCACAGGCCAGGCCATTACTTAGACTTCAGTGATGGTTTCCAATAACCTTTCTATGCTATGCTCACTAATTTTATAGGAAACTATCACATTAGTCCAAGATGAGACATAGCAACATCCTTGCTAGCAAACTGCAGAGATTCTGTCACAAATGCCAGCATAAAGTGTATCTAATCAATCTATTGCACTATAGCCTATTCCAGTTGCTATGTACCGAATGTGATCTATGTGATGTGTCCTGTTTTTGACTTACTACTTGTACTTCAATATGACTTTTTTGTATTTGAAATAAAAAAGCAATTATTCAGCATTTCCTGTCATTACTAATGTTGTCAGGTGGCACAACTGATATCATCAGGTGGTGCGACCAGGTAAAATATTCATTTAAACCAATAAATAATAGGTTAAAGTGAACAAATGGTGATAACTATGATATGAATAGCTATTGTATTGAATGCATTTTTGTATATTTGTATAATTATTTTTCTGTTTTTCTTAAATGTAAAATCGGAAGGTAAATATACTAAATACCTGGCCACTAGAATGCAATAATGTTAAATTCTTGTAAATCCAAAACACAACCACATATATATATATATATATATATATATATATATATATATATATATATATATATAGTTTTTTTTTTTTTTTTTTTTACAAATATCTGGTTGCACCACCTGACATTTTTTGGGTTGTACAGTTAAAAATACAGTCAAAAAATGATTTTAAACACTATGAAATGTTATTTAACCAATTAGACTTGTTTAAACACATTGTTCCAGACTCAGAAATATGCATTATATCCATTTTTAAAAGACCTAAAAAATACCTTTTTTGAAGCTTTATTTGTCATTGACCCTTACATACTGTAGAAGAAATTTGTTGAAAAATGAACTGTTGAATGAGATTGGAAGTAGTTTTTATTTTGTTATTGTTCTCAATGTTTAATACCTGAAAAAACATTGTATGACTGTAATTAATTGAGAAAAAAA
>JAFBMS010000208.1:822490-891246 GCA_019788955.1 Albula glossodonta
ATCAGCTATTGAAACATTACCTGTACAGAACAATGACAGTGAGGTAGTGAATCCAGTACTCAAACCCTTATTCATGAGGTATTACTATGAGATTTGAATCTCAATGACACAACTCTCTGCAACAGAGACTGTGAGTGAAACTGATTTAATCTAAATCCCAGATCAACAGCTAATATATTACTGTGATTATGACATCACCACTCCAGGACATCAGCACTGTGTCTGTACCAGCTAAAGTTTCAGCACAACAGCACGTGGATGTGACGCAATCCAGGAACTGTTAAATGTGCTTAACAATATTTGAGTGTTTTGTCCAGAAACAGAAACTCTGCCGCATGTTTTATGAATTCTGTGCTGTATTATCCTTAATGAAAGATTTTAGTTCTTTCTTATCTTGCTCATTGAAATGTGATATTGTGCCTACAATAATGGTGTGACAGAGGGCTCTGTCACGGCTTGCGGCACCACTTAATATTCAATCTTTTTCCCCCCATACAAAGTTCCCCTGTCTGAGGTGGCTAGCTCACTGTGAGTGCACGCACAGTTGCGTTAGCCTATGCCCGGGTCATTCACGCATACACGAACATTCTACATTTGCTTTTCCCTCTCTGTTTAATATGCTAACCGTAATCACACACATTTGTTTATTGTTTTCTGTCGTTTATTTTACTTATCTGGTCACCGTTCAGTGTATGTTGGAGCGCTCAGTGTTTGTGCTGTTTCGTGCTGTTTTCTGTGGTTGCCGTAGTAATGCTTCCGGGTACTACGGAGGGTGGAAGGGACCAAACCGAGCGTTTAGCTGGGCAGGCTTATGAAGTGCCTGACCCAAAAGCGCGGGTACATTTTAGGGCGATCCTCGGACGCCACCATTTTAAAACAACTGTTTATCATATAATATTTTACTTTATTAATGAAGAAAAATCTAAGGAGCATGTGGTGAATTCTAATTATTGTGGCTAAATACTTTAAATACTTCCATAAACAATGGAAGTATTTAAAGTACAAACCCCCCCCCCCCCCCCCCCCCCCCCCCCCCCCCCCCCCCCCCACATTCTCCTGGAGACATAAATAACAAGAACACTAACCACTTAAAAAAACATGAGCTTACAATGCAAACCTCCTGATATATGTACCTAATTTTTCTTTTGATTTCATTTGATTTTTGGATTTACCGTTTGACGATTGATGTTTCAGGATGTTCATTATGACGCTGTGTAAGTGTAAGTGAGGGCAATGAGTTAAAATCCTGCGCTATTACTGATCATACATGTATTATTAATCATATTGGCAGGGGCGAAGAAAAGGAAAACATTACGCTGCAACTTACCATTGCCTTCTAGCAAACGCAGTCAAAAGTATTTCCGAGAACATATGAAAAGAGAGACAATAATATATATTAAACCTGTTAAAACTCGCCCCCTGGCGGTGCAGGCGCCCGCGTCAGCGGTTGTAACAGGTGAATTTTTATTTAATAAACGGTTTACTTAAAACTATCCTCTGTAAGAAAGCTGCCACATTAACACTGCGAGGAGAAAGCCTGGTGTTTGCGCAGTCTCAGCCTGCGCAGGTCCTTCTTCCATGAGCAGGACCGTAGTACCGCAGCGCGCTTCACTTTACTCCTGTCAGTACAAACACAGCTCTCTCTGCGGTTTTCAGCCAAAAACGCCATGCTCACAAACGGGTAAAGGACAAATCCTTCACGAAAACAAAATTTATTTAAGCTTAGACGAAGAAAATATATTAAAATGTAACACTATCCACAAATTCCTCAGTGGTAGCTATATTAGATTTGTAAAAACCCGATACTTTGTGTATGGTCAGGTTAGTAACGTGTTGGTTTTTCTCCAACATTACAGAATCACAAAACGCGTGCGTAATATCACAAAGTTTACGGTATTTCATTTAAATACTATATAATATACGTTTGTAATTCCCATATGAATGTGGTGACCTTAAAATTCTAAAGTGATCATCATTAAAAAGGTAAACTACAGCTCCCAAGCCCCATTTCCCTCAACTCCGTCGGATTCTGCGGGAGTAAGTAAAAGTCTCCAGGGTGTACACCGTCCTGAGTTCACTGTAGGGATGTTTTCCTTTTTGTCTCGAGTATCATCCTGTCTTCTTCTGTCCCAACCCAGCGCAGAGCAACAGGGCAGCGCCACAAGGTACTGGGGCTCTGTCTCATGCGTAAATTCGCGCAACTTGTTTACTCAGTTAACACTTGTGTTATATTGCAAGGGAGATTTTTTTGCACACATGTATTACTGTTGAAAATGGAAAATACGCGATAGTAAGATTCAGAGGTTACATTCAGTTATGGGTAACAGAAGAAAGCAAGAGCCAAGCAGCGAGGGGTCAAGATTCCACACAACCCGTGCCATAGAATGATGATGGACTACATTTTTAAGACTCTTATTTATTTTGAAAGAACACAACCTTTTTGGGCACTTGGTAGAACCAAAGATCCTCTCTAACACCATCTGCCAGCTACACGCCTTTCCGTCGTTATTTTTCATCTACAAAACACTTTAAACCCATTTTTTTCGTTTGAAATAATCCTGAATGCCGACTAATGGAAGGAATTTCATGTGTCAGTAACGCAAGCCTTGTACTCTAAGCCAGACCACTCACTATGATTGATATATGGAATTTCACTCATACAAGTTGCTTTAACAATATTTTATCGAGAAACCTGAGTGCTCGTTTTGAACAGTCTGTCATGGTGCGGAAAACCGAGGCGCTGAAAGAATATGACGTCACAAACAAACCTGAACAAGACCCTGCCAAACCCACCCTTTGCTCCCTGTTTTGTAATGGCGTTTTACAAATAGTGTATCAGTGTGGAAATTGTGTACAAATCCTTTAAACCTTTTCTTTTCTTTGCGTCAGTGGACTTTGATAGCTATGAAAAACTGATACGTAGTATATTTTGATGGCCAAAAGACATTTTGATGATTTTTCTTTGTCCCTGTCCAATCCGCGAGGTAACTGTTAAAAACGTTTCATGATCATGTTCATGTGACAAACTATACGTGCCACAGCTTACGGTGATCATCACATACCATCAATTAACTATAAGTTCTACAACACAAACAAAGCATTCACTGCATCAACTGATAATGTGTGTCACTCCGCATAAGTGCCCGTTAATACGCACACTTTTACGCCTGGGACCAGACCTGCTATAAATCTGATTCCTTGAAAAATTGCTAAAATATCTAAATGATACTCCTGGAAACGTTTATGCAGAGCTTCTGTTTGTGCTAACACGCTTAATACAACCGATTCTCGGTTATTCACAGAGCAACGTTGTATTGCGTATCTAATTAAGATCAAATTTAAAGCATTCGGCCGGCTTCACAAACTCACGTGGCGCCATCTGTGGTTTCCGCTTAGTCGCTACTGCAATATTAATTAATAGAATTTTCTTCTCCTTTGATTATACCTCATAAAAAGGCAGACAAAGGTGGAATATGATCAAAAATAAGAATGTTTACGATATTATTTGATTTTGGGAACATTTGGATTATACTTGGAGACGTTTGGACCAAGTTTTGAAGAAGTGCAAACCTGTAGAATGTTGCTGCCGTACGTATATATAAATGTATGTGCATGTGCACACACATGCGGGGGAACAACTTCAAGATGGTCTTTGTCATTCTGAATCACCTTAAGGCATTGATAAAACATAAATGTGAAATAAAATGAAATAAAATTAAACTTTTTATTATAATGCTTTTGTATATTATGTGTGTCCTGCGTGCGTTAGATCAGACATGCATAGAGTCTGATCCTCTAGTGTTGATGGCTCAGAGGTTCTCTGTAGTTGGAGCCTCCAGCCAGGCCTGCACTGTGTAAACTTATGAAGATATGAGGACGTATGTCAGACCCATGAACACACACACACAGGGGATTTTAGGGGTTTGGGGATATTAACAGGTTAGAGAGAGAACAGGTATCAGTGCAAACATGTTACAGGCAACACTAACACATAATCTTATTATAGCACTAACATGTTGTTTGCTCTTATTTAGAAAGAGTGAAACACAGGCAGTATAACATGACTGTCTCCAGTATAACCTCTGTCAGAGGTAATATCAGAACAGATCAGGACTTCAGGTTGCTGCAGGTTATTCCAGGCATGGAGGATCATGATGTTGGAAAAACAAGCACAAGCAATTTGATAATAATAATAATAATAATAATAATAATAATACAATAACAGTTGTTATTATTTGAACATATACACACATTATTACTAATATTAAGGCACACATTGCTTCAATAGTTACCCACTGTTATCCCTCCCTACACTGTACTGCTGCTTCATTATTACCACACACACACACACACACACACACACACACACACACACAGAGTTACTTACTGTACACAGTAAGCTTGTAGAGTTTTTCCACTTTACCCTGAGTATCCTCCACCTTATACTCTCCTTTATCCTCCATCTTCAGCCCAGTGATGGAGAAGAGTCCAGAGCTGCTGTCCCACTGCAGTCTGCCAGTGAACTGCTCATTAGGGGAAACTGTGAACTCTCCGTTAGTGACATCTCCAATCCCAGTGCCACTGTAGCTGAAAGTCCCCATGTTTCTTACTGCTGTGGTGAAAGTGACAGTCTGTCCCATGATGCCTTGCAGCTCCACAGGCTGGGCAGAGGACGCAGTCACTCCTGCAGATGCAGACAGAGGCCATGAGCAGGGAAATGCCTTTTCATTCAGGGCATTCAGACACGTTATTATTTATTATAAATAAATAACATGAAACAGCAGCTAACTTTGAATATTGGCCTACAGTAGCTCTACCTGAAGTGCATTATGACCCTGAGTCCAGGTACCAGAGTAATGAAACTGTTACACTGTGCTGATAACACGGTTACACTATGCTGATAACACTGTTACACTGTGCTGTTAAACTGTTACACTGTGCTGATAACACTGTTACACTGTGCTGATAACATTGTTACACTGTGCTGATAAACTGTTACACTGTGCTGATAACACTGTTACACTGTTCTGTTAAACTGTTACACTGTGCTGATAACACTGTTACACTGTTCTGTTAAACTGTTACACTGAGCTGATAACATAGTTACACTGTGCTGTTAAACTGTTACACTGTGCTGATAACACTGTTACACTGTTCTGTTAAACTGTTACACTGTGCTGATAACACTGTTACACTGTTCTGTTAAACTGTTACACTGAGCTGATAACATAGTTACACTGTGCTGTTAAACTGTTACACTGTGCTGATAACACTGTTACACTGTTCTGTTAAACTGTTACACTGTGCTGATAACACTGTTACACTGTTCTGTTAAACTATTACACTGTGCTGATAACACTGTTACACTGTTCTGTTAAACTGTTACACTGTGCTGATAACACTGTTACACTGTTCTGTTAAACTGTTACACTGTGCTGATAACACTGTTACACTGTTCTGTTAAACTGTTACACTGTGCTGATAACATAGTTACACTGTGCTGTTAAACTGTTACACTGAGCTGATAACACCGTTACACTGTGCTGATAACACGGTTACACTGTGCTGTTAAACTGTCACACTGTGTTGGTAACACTGTTATTCCCGAGTTCCTCTCTGCTCTCTGCTGACACACAGTAGGCTGTAATCTGATTCAGTGAGTGAAGCTCCTCTCTCAGCTCAGAGTTAATGGAGGAAACGTTCATCACACTGATGACCTCATTCTCTACATTATCATGCTGGTCACTCTCAGTCCTTTCACATCCTTAGTGCATTTCTGAGAAACACAAAACCCAATGAGTGCAAAAAATGAGAGCACTTTCTCTCAGTTAAATCTTTGCTCTCAATCAAGCACATATTTTAAAAACAAAAATGTATGAATGCAAATAAGTGGGATTTTGAAAAGAAAAGAAAGATGAAATGCTTGATATTTCAAGCATTTGCATGACAGTGTTTTTCTGACATCATTTTGCTGACGTAATGGATGTTAAATTACATTTATACTCTGGTTTCCTGGCACTGATGTTTCCAGTTAAAACACAAAGAAAGGGAGCAGTGGGCACAGCATTAGAAACTCACAGATCAGCTCTCAGCCCCAGAATAATTACTCTCTCAGGGCAGGTATATCACTATATGAACTCAGCTCAACATTACCAGCACATGTGTGAGTATTTTAGCATCTGTAGTTTTCATGTCATACCATTGTGATACCATTGTTGATTAAATAAGACTTCTCACATGGAGTTCCCTGTCAGTGTGGCTTGTATGTGTGTTAGAGGTATGTCAGTGTGGCTTGTATGCGTGTTAGAGGTATGTCAGTGTGGCTTGTATGCGTGTTAGAGGTATGTCAGTGTGGCTTGTATGCGTGTTAGAGGTATGTCAGTGTGGCTTGTATGCGTGTTAGAGGTATGTCAGTGTGGCTTGTATGCGTGTTAGAGGTATGTCAATGTGGCTTGTATGCGTGTTAGAGGTATGTCAGTGTGGCTTGTATGCGTGTTAGAGGTATGTCAGTGTGGCTTGTATGCGTGTTAGAGGTATGTCAGTGTGGCTTGTATGCGTGTTAGAGGTATGTCAGTGTGGCTTGTATGCGTGTTAGAGGTATGTCAGTGTGGCTTGTATGCGTGTTAGAGGTATGTCAATGTGGCTTGTATGCGTGTTAGAGGTATGTCAGTGTGGCTTGTATGCGTGTTAGAGGTATGTCAATGTGGCTTGTATGCGTGTTAGAGGTATGTCAGTGTGGCTTGTATGCGTGTTAGAGGTATGTCAATGTGGCTTGTATGCGTGTTAGAGGTATGTCAGTGTGGCTTGTATGCGTGTTAGAGGTATGTCAGTGTGGCTTGTATGCGTGTTAGAGGTATGTCAGTGTGGCTTGTATGCGTGTTAGAGGTATGTCAATGTGGCTTGTATGCGTGTTAGAGGTATGTCAATGTGGCTTGTATGCGTGTTAGAGGTATGTCAATGTGGCTTGTATGCGTGTTAGAGGTATGTCAGTGTGGCTTGTATGCGTGTTAGAGGTATGTCAGTGTGGCTTGTATGCGTGTTAGAGGTATGTCAGTGTGGCTTGTATGCGTGTTAGAGGTATGTCAGTGTGGCTTGTATGCGTGTTAGAGGTATGTCAGTGTGGCTTGTATGCGTGTTAGAGGTATGTCAGTGTGGCTTGTATGCGTGTTAGAGGTATGTCAATGTGGCTTGTATGCGTGTTAGAGGTATGTCAGTGTGGCTTGTATGCGTGTTAGAGGTATGTCAGTGTGGCGAAAGGGAGTTTTCCCTGAAACTCCTCACTCACCCAGTGAACATCAGTGACTCACTCCCAGTGACCATCAGTGACTCACTCCCAGTGAACATCAGTGACTCACTCCCAGTGAACATCAGTGACTCACACCCGGTGAACGTCAGTGACTCACTCCCAGTGACCATCAGTGACTCACTCCCAGTGACCATCAGTGACTCACACCCGGTGAACATCAGTGACTCACTCCCAGTGACCATCAGTGACTCATTCCCAGTGACCATCAGTGACTCACACCCGGTGAACATCAGTGACTCACTCCCAGTGACCATCAGTGACTCATTCCCGGTGAACATCAGTGACTCACTCCCAGTGACCATCAGTGACTCATTCCCAGTGACCATCAGTGACTCACACCCGGTGAACATCAGTGACTAATTCCCAGTGACCATCAGTGACTCATTCCCAGTGACCATCAGTGACTCACACCCAGTGACCATCAGTGACTCACTCCCAGTGACCATCAGTGACTCACTCCCAGTGACCATCAGTGACTCACACCCGGTGAACATCAGTGACTTATTCCCAGTGACCATCAGTGACTCACACCCGGTGAACATCAGTGACTCACTCACCCAGTGACCATCAGTGACTCACTCACCCAGTGACCATCAGTGACTCACTCCCAGTGACCATCAGTGACTCACTCCCAGTGACCATCAGTGACTCACTCCCAGTGACCATCAATGACTCACACCCAGTGACCATCAGTGACTCACACCCGGTGAACATCAGTGACTCACTCACCCAGTGACCATCAGTGACTCACACACTGGAATGCTGCAGCAGTGGAATTTAAAGCCCAGATTGTCACGTGAGACAGACACGGACCTGGGCAGAAACAGGAAATGGGCAGTCACTGTTGCCCGGGGTTACTGTGGTACAAAGGGCCTGGGGCAGAAACAGGAAACAGGGGCAGTCACTGTTGCCCGGGGTTACTGTGGTACAGAGGGACTGGGGCAGAAACAGGAAACAGGGGCAGTCACTGCTGCCCCCGGGGTTACTGTGGTAAAAAGGGCCTGGGGCAGAAACAGGAAACAGGGGCAGTCACTGTTGCCCGGGGTTACTGTGGTACAAAGGGCCTGGGGCAGAAACAGGAAACAGGGGCAGTCACTGTTGCCCGGGGTTACTGTGGTACAGAGGGACTGGGGCAGAAACAGGAAACAGGGGCAGTCACTGCTGCCCCGGGGTTACTGTGGTAAAAAGGGCCTGGGGCAGAAACAGGAAACAGGGGCAGTCACTGTTGCCCGGGGTTACTGTGGTACAAAGGGCCTGGGGCAGAAACAGGAAACAGGGGCAGTCACTGTTGCCCGGGGTTACTGTGGTACAGAGGGACTGGGGCAGAAACAGGAAACAGGGGCAGTCACTGCTGCCCCCGGGGTTACTGTGGTACAGAGGGACTGGGGCAGAAACAGGAAACAGGGGCAGTCACTGCTGCCCCCTGGGTTACTGTGGTACAGAGGGACTGGGGCAGAAACAGGAAACAGGGGCAGTCACTGCTGCCCCCTGGGTTACTGTGGTGCAGAGGGACTGGGGCAGAAACAGGAAACAGGGGCAGTCACTGCTGCCCCCGGGGTTACTGTGGTACAGAGGGACTGGGGCAGAAACAGGAAACAGGGGCAGTTACTGTTGCCCTCTGGGTTACTGTGGTACAGAGGGACTGGGGCAGAAACAGGAAACAGGTGCAGTCACTGCTGCCCCCGGGGTTACTGTGGTACAGAAGGACTGGGGCAGAAACAGGAAACAGGTGCAGTCACTGCTGCCGCCGGGGTTACTGTGGTACAGAGGGACTGGGGCAGAAACAGGAAACAGGTGCAGTCACTGTTGCCCCTTGGGTTACTGTGGTACAGAGGGACTGGGGCAGGAACAGGAAACAGGGTGAGCAGCCTGACTGACTGATAACTCAGTTTTACTGCTGTACAGGATCTACATTAACTTTGATAGTTCAGCTCCAGGTCACAGCACAGATACTCTGACACAATACCTACTCTAAGAGAAACACTAATGAGTTTCAGTGCAGCAGAGGGTATAAGGTAAGTTTGCATGAAGGTGGATTAACTGGACTTTAGGTTAGCAGTGCAGGTATTCTGTGACACAATACAAGCTCTTTTTTGTGAATGCCACTAAAGATAGTGGTAGCCAAAACACGATCACCCCCCGGAATAAAAAATAAAGATCTAAACTGTCACATTTTTGCTCACTCATGTTCCCCGGAGTCTCCAGTAAAGATGACTTTTTAAACAGTACAGTACTGCACCATGTTGCTGATGTGCAGGTTAATGAGTTATAGTTCTGCTCTTGTATCTTGACTCCACTGTTAAGGTAAACACAAAGAAAGAGGTCATGCAGCAAAGTGCTCAATGCTAATGAGACACACACAAACCAGCGCCTCACTGTGCCTACACTGCGGGTACAGGCCTGCTGGAGATCCACTCAACACTGACAATCATATCAGTAATTTAGCATACCTGTTTTAGAGATGGTATCTAATAAATGGGACCTACTTATGTTTGCAATGTTAAATATGAAGAGGATACAAACAGGAAATTTCACTCATTAGTAATCCCATTGTATTGAACCAAAATGTATTTGAAACCTTGAGTACTGTGAAGTGGAACCATTTTAAACGTGTTCTTCCACATGCCTGCCTGTCATTCATTGCCTTATGGATAACCATCAGCATGTTCTGCTATCTAAATTCAAGTGAAGTGAAGTGACAGTGCCTTCAGACAAGACACCATGCAGTAATAAACTTGCTTTATATAAGAATGTTTTTTAAAGGCCTGTGGTAAATTGAAAAGAAAGTCCATTTCCTGGGTCCACTCATCACCCACATTGTCTTTCTATCGTCAGGCAGAGTAAAAGAGCCATCCCAGATCAACAGCGCTATGAACACGGTGTCACAGTCAAGCTTTTTATGTTCTAGCTGGAAACACCTTTCTGCCATTGTGTTTAAATCAGGGGTGAGCACCCTTTTCTGTGTGAAGAATAACGAGCATCTTAATAATGATGCATAATTAGGGAGGGGGGGGGGGGGGGGGGGTACAGTGTCCACGTATGGGTACTTACTTTCACCTTGTGTTAACAGGGTGCTTTTGATATTTTATGTTACCTTCAAAAACAAATCAACACACTGCTCCCTCAGTACTGTGATAAAGAGTGAAATTTAGACTGAACTAATTTCAGCGTGAGTGCTGTTATAGTGATACAGAGTGAGATTAAGACAGAGGTATTTACAGCACAGACCTTGAGGACTGAATTACCGCTGTACAAGAAATCCTAACAGCAGCAAAAGCAGTTTGTTGGTTGTGCGCCAACCCTGCAGCAGAATGTTTCCAGGAAACTTGCAAACCGGACTGGGCTTTTTCTCGCGCAGACTCAATTGCATAACAGAAGCATTGTCAGTGACTTTCACTACAACTGTAACGTACATTTCGCAATGGGGCGGCGTTGACTACATGGGGCATGGTGTTTTTGTGAATGGTATCTCCCAAGTGTGAACGCATCACGTAAAACAGCTGTGAACTGTACATACAGCTGTGAACTGTCTGCAAATGTACAACAAATGTATATTTGTTTCTTCTTTTTCAAAAATGTATTTGCTTGAAAAATAAATCCAATATGTAAAATACATAATGTTTTAGAAGCATTTATTTTCACTACTAAACAGTTTTTTATTTATAGAGTTCAAAACGTTTATCCGGCAGCTCCTCAAAGATAACGCAAAAGACAACGTCTCCGATTAGCAGCGCTACGGATGATGACGGATAGTTAGCTGTGCCTTGTACCGTCCACAGATTTGCAAAGCCCATGCGCAGTGCCGTTACTGAAAAGGATTGTTCATAAAAACGGATAAAGTTTGGTGGATCTGCACTGATATAGCGCACCACAGCCATTCATTGAACTGCGTGCCATCTTCATGACGCAACGTCCCATAAAATGGCATGGAAAAGCCAGGATTTACTGGTAAACGCTTCTGCATTTTTACTCAATTGCGTCAGCACACCTACATTTATTCGAGAGGATTGCGGCGACACGGCTGAAGTTGGAAAACACCTCACGCCGCAATTTTAGAAACAGGTACTTTCGGTTTTGTTGTTGCAGAATCTTTAGTGCCAGCTAACTTGTAAACATGTTGTTGTAGCAACATTGAAGCATCGGACACACATTCACAAAGACATCGTTACAGAGGATAAATGGTTGTCATTTTACCTGCGATGCTCAGGACACATATCGAGAAGATGCCCCACATGTTTGGTGCTTCGTGGATGTTGCAGCGCAGTCGCTCAGCTCACTCTCCCTCCCCTACTTTAACCGTGTTCCGGCCACGCCTTCCATTCGCCCCTGCGCGTACTCCTGCTTGTTTTTAGAATTTCATCTGCACACAAGCACAGATGATCCCCATTATGTACATTCTGAGTGGGCGAGACGACTATTTAAAAACTAACGCTTGAATCTCTTTTCCAAAAATGTTCCCAAAAAGGCTTTGTGGTGCTTTCAAAGAAGCACGGCAGTTATATTGCTCAATGGAAAATTAAATGCAACATAACCTTACAAATAAATACTTAGAAAAGAAAGATTATTTATTTTACACTGGAGCTTGAAACATTTAACAAATCTAATAAATTGGTCAAACAGGGGAAAATCCCACATGATTAACATCCAGCTAATTAAAGCAGGGGCGGGGTCACACACAAAGCATGCCAGTTACACACACAGACACACCTACACAATAATGTGAACACTGCAGTGGAGGCTTCCCAGAACATCCTCTCTTCCAGAACACTCCTGTCACATATTGTCTTAATTACCAGTTCCCTGGAAGCATGAGCACCTGGTATTTTTGAAGAATGAAAGTTTGAAGGCTGGATTTCCGGTGATCCAGTCACAGGCTGATCCTTGCCAACAGGTAAAAAGGGGGGCAGGTGGTGTGAGGTGAGGGGCAGGTGGTGTTAGGGGCAGGTGGTGTGAGGTGAGGGGGCAGGTGAGGTGAGGGGCAGGTGGTGTTAGGGGCAGGTGGTGTGAGGTGAGGGGGCAGGTGGTGTGAGGTGCAGTGGAACAGGTGCAGTTTAGGCCCCTGCAGAGAAACTCTGGTTTCTATTGCAGGCTCATGTTGCCTTGGAGTTTATTCCACAGACATGAGGCTGAAATTACAGAAACATGGTCTTCCATTCAAATGAACTACACAAAAACACACATCACAATATGGCAAATCTACCACTGATTCCAAAAATGATCAGCATCAATTTGAAGAATTCTGGATATCATTTTGTTGGATGAATAAATGTTTGTTTATGAATCACCTTTGCTTATGGTAAGATGGGGTTCTCATCAGCCCATGTCACTTTTTTCCATGTGGTAAGAGCGCCCCCATGTGGCAGAAAACTGGAAAGGAAAACAGAAATCCGGACAGCATCGATTCCACACCACAAAATACCATTACACCTGTTGCACGCCTTAAAAGGAAAAAAAAAATGTCCCACGCAAAGGTTTTTTAGAAATACAGTCTTACGTTTATTTCCCAAACCTGTATTTATGCTTTTTCAGATTATACTTTTGGGTGATATATTAAGCACCACACATCATTAGCGCTGTGCATTTCTGACCTACCTTAAAGTTGGAGTTGTGACACTTTCATGCTGATAAAAGGAGCAGAGGAACTCAGCGGTACCACTTTAATGTCTGTTTGTCCATCTCTGCTCTGCATCGGCATCCTGCACATTTTCAAGAAAAACCTGTGAGGCATAAATCTGATCCTGTAACACAGACGAGTGCTTTGGTTACCCGGGTGATGCCAGTGCTCAGTGTTTTTGCTGCTCAGTGTGTTTCCTGTGCTGGTTCTGATGGAGGCAGAAGTGAGAGTGTCTCTGGCCATGTGTTTCCCCTCCTCAGTTTCATCTGTTTGGAGCTCAGTTCCTCAGCAGCTCCTCGCATCTGTGAGTTCCAGGGCCGCTGTGCTGCTCAGGGAATATCCTTAAGCATCTGAGCAGTTTCCAGGTTTAATGTACCGTACATACTCAGGTACTGAGAGGAACGAAGGAGTACCGTACATACTCAGGTACTGAGAGGAACGGAGGAGTACCGTACATACTCAGGTACTGAGAGGAACTAAGGAATACCGTACATACTCAGGTACTGAGAGGAACGGAGGAGTACCGTACATACTCAGGTACTGAGAGGAACGAAGGAGTACCGTACATACTCAGGTACTGAGAGGAACGGAGGAGTACCGTACATACTCAGGTACTGAGAGGAACGAAGGAGTACCGTACATACTCAGGTACTGAGAGGAACGGAGGAGTACCGTACATACTCAGGTACTGAGAGGAACGAAGGAGTACCGTACATACTCAGGTACTGAGAGGAACTAAGGAGTACCGTACATACTCAGGTACTGAGAGGAACTAAGGAGTACCGTACATACTCAGGTACTGAGAGGAACTAAGGAGTACCGTACATACTCAGGTACTGAGAGGAACGAAGGAGTACCGTACATACTGAGAGGAACGAAGGAGTACCGTACATACTCAGGTACTGAGAGGGACGAAGGAGTACCGTACATACTCAGGTACTGAGAGGAACGGAGGAGTACCGTACATACTCAGGTACTGAGAGGAACGGAGGAGTACCGTACATACTCAGGTACTGAGAGGAACGAAGGAGTACCGTACATACTCAGGTACTGAGAGGAACGGAGGAGTACCGTACATACTCAGGTACTGAGAGGAACGAAGGAGTACCGCACATACTCAGGTACTGAGAGGAACGAAGGAGTACCGTACATACTCAGGTACTGAGAGGAACGAAGGAGTACAGTACATACTCAGGTACTGAGAGGAACGAAGGAGTACAGTACATACTCAGGTACTGAGAGGAACGAAGGGACAGAGGGACGTTTCCTGTCTGTAAATGTTTGATCTCAAAACTAATTTTCAAATATTTTTGATTGCACAATAAAAACATAAAATAGCCCCTTTGACTACAGATCTGGTCTGATCCCATGGCTAACACCTGTGTGGATTGATCTAGCAGGTAAATAACACCTGAGTAACCCAATCCAGCAGGTAACTGTGTTCAGTCCTGCAGCACTTAGTTACTGAACTTTAGTATTACTGATATTTTTATTACTGTGCATTTGCTGTTCTAATTCAACTACAAAATACTTTCAATGATACGCACACACACCCAGGCATACACACACACACCCACACACACACACCCTGGAAGGTAATTTCATAGCTCATGTAATGTGTTCATTGTCAAGAATCACAGTGAAGAGGAATGAACAAATATCTCAAATATGCGTACCAAGTTTACCATGTTTTATTAGAACAGCAGTGTGTTAATATGAGAACAGAACATTACTGGAACAGTTAAACAGCAGAGTAACAGCTGATGTTTTTACTTTAAGCTTCAGTCAAAGGAAATAAAATTTCCCATGATGTAGGACAGTGCAAAGCTTGATTAGTATGATTATGGTGAAACACAGATTTCGCTCTTATATACATTGGCTGTTAAACACAGACACACCCAGCTTTGCACATAATCAAAACACTTCTTAAAGAGATGTCAGTGCATTTCAGTAAAGTCAGAATTTTATGAGAGCCTCCTTTGGTGAATGTAAATAAGGCATTTCTGGAGCCAAAGCTGACTGACAGTCTGTAAAATAATTACACTGTTCACCTCTTTCTCTTCACAGAGAGTAAAACACTCACATAACGCAGCAATACAAGCAATATTAGTTTTGCAGCATTAAAGAAAATCAATACGCATATTTTCACAACAGTTTCACATGTGAAATTTCTCCTTAAGCTCATTGAATTATATACATAATATAAATTTCTGTTTTTCACAGTAACTTCAACATTATTTTGTTCAATAAAGTACCATACAGTTTGAAAAATCATTCCTTTGACTTCAGCCATATGTTTTGTTTTACTACATTCACCAGACAGTATAAATGTTTCACTATAACATTGCATTTAGCAAGAGCTAAAGCTCCCTTTATATTTAAATACACACGCTGAACATGCAGATCAAACAATCTGTTATCATGTACATCAGCTAATACTCGCATGAGCAGAAGATACTGAACATCGAAGAATACAAACTTATCCATACTACCTCACCTATGACCATATAACCTATGGACAGTTGGTAAGTGATATTTCACACTCAGTCTGCTTCAGAATTGGTTCATTTAATTGGCAGCCATGTTAAAGTGAAAGCTGCTGTCATCTGAACCATATAAAATCAGGTCATGAGTGCCCCGTGTGGACGGGAGGCTGAAATGCATGAAGATCTTACCTTAGGATGGGATTAAGCTTCAAGATAGAGACATTACCACACACACACACACACACACACACACACAGTACTAATGTACTTTTTGTAAAAGTACCAATGTTAAGTAATGTGCAATACTAAATTATATAATAAATTAACTGTGTCAGTGCAAACCTGGTGGTGTTGAAGAATAAAGTAGTTTTGGTTTAGAATTCTGTCATCTCAAATCAGATACCAGATACCCATGATGGCTGAATCAGCTAAGGGTCAGTTTCACAAACACTTCACAAACAGGGACTGGGCTTTTCTATTTCTCTGTATGTTTGCACATAACCCCAAAGTTGGCATGCTTCTGTGAGAGTTTGTTATGAGACTGTTTCCATTTCCTAATCAACATGAAGAGGTACACTCATCCATTTGGAAGAGGGATACACACACCTGGCCTTCATCACCTGATACACCAGGTGAACACACACTATGGCAGGTCTGCACATGCTTCACTAATCCCACACTGGCCTTTTCTGTTCACACTTTTCTCAAGAACGTAACACAAGAATGTAAAGGAGTGTGGGTGAGGTGTTTTGTGTGTTGCAATACAGCTGCTGGATGAAGTCGGTAATAATGTAGTGTTTGAGGTCGACCCTCTATCATTTTTACAGGTGAAACAAAATGTTACAAACACAAACAAATCTGGCATGAGACAATAAAACATTGATTGTGGAAACCGCTATAACCCCTCCCCCTCCCCCATACACACACACATACAGTATAATTCTAGCATTTAGAACACTCACCTGCTCACAGCAAAAGGCAGCGCATCAAACAACTATTCCATATGTTTCTCAGCACCTATCTGTCCATCTGTCTGTCTGCACATCTATTAGCCTGGCTGTCTCTTAGCCAAGAGGCAGAACATAGCCCTGGATATCAATCAGCATTAAAGTGACTTATAGAGACCCAGTGCAGCAGGCTTAATATGGTCTGGTATGAACATGCCATGCTATGCTAACTACTAAACAAGCCCAACAAGAGACCTTCACAATAAAACATTAAGGGTTCAGTTAAGGGTGATGGTAGCTCAGTCAAGACAGAGCAAACTTCAGTCAGACCACAGCTGAGTAGGATCATATTCAGAGAGCTTCCTGTTGGGTTATAGGTGGGTGGGGCCATACTCAGAGAGCTTCCTGTTGGGTTGTTGGTGGGGAGGGTCACTCTCTGCATGCTCACTGTTTTCCTGCGAAAATAAAACCATAGACTAATGACAGACTGACACCAGAGCTGAGCCAGGAGAATGAATGGCAAAACGTTTGATGGAATTAGGAGCCATTAAGTAATTAAGAGAAGAAAAGATGGGTGAATGGATTCTGCAAGATGCAGCAGGGACAAAAACAGTAGAGTCTGATTTATCTTGGAAACAGTAGATCTGTACTGACCTGTCTGTATTATGGACGATTAACTATTACAGACCAATCTGTATTACTGACAGAGACATACTCATGACTGGAACAGTCTATTCCTTGGGTGAATTTGCTAAATATTTCCTAAACTCAGCATTTATTGTGTTTTATTTTCTATTCTTGATGTAACTGAGCACTGACTGAGGAAACTCTTACCTTCCACTTTAGCCGTTAGAGCTACAACAGGAAACAGAGCTGAGTTAGACCAACTTGAGTGACATTAATCATTATTTGTGTCTTTAACTTACTGTTAACCTTTATATGCCACATGAGAACACAGTAGATCTGAATTGACCTGTTTGCACTATTGACGATTAACTGTTAAAGATCAATGCATACTACTGACAGAGACACACTGATAGTGATTAACTGATTAACTGTCTTAATCATTAAAATGTATTTTACTTTGCAGGGTTATGAATATTTCTATATCCAATCTGGATCTGTTATGTTTTTTATTTTAGTCTCCATTGCAACATGCAGACTGAAAGAGCTCTTACCATTCTCGCTTTCCTTTAGAGCTGCAGTAAGACAGAGAGCCGAGTTAGGATCACCCGTATAACAAAAACCACTCTCTGCATCACTAACTCACTGCTAACTGCCCTATGCCACATTAACCTGGCTACAGGTGAAATGTTAAGCCAAGGTTCTGACTGTTGCTGGCTAACAGGAAAAACTGGCTCTAAACATGGCACCTCAATAAGTACCACTGGCAGAGACACATTAATGACAACAAAAGTATCGTCATCATTATATGTATTTTCCTGGATTTCTCATATTTATGGTCTTAGTCTTTATGTACTTAAGGGCATACTGAGAGAACACTTACCTCCCAGGCTTTTCTCTAGTTCTGTAACAAGACAGACAGATGAGACTCATTTGAGTAACAGAAACATTCTCTATTTCACTGACTCACTGATACCTGTTCTGTGCCATATTAACCAGGCTGTGCATGAGACAGACTGGAGAACTCTTACCTTTCTTGCTTTTCTCTAGATCTGTAATGTAAAAAAGAGCAGAGTTAGGCTCACTTGAGTGACAAAAATCACACTCTGCATCACTAACTCTGGCTAACAGGAAAAAGTGTCTGTTAACATGGCTCCTCTTAACCTTTCCCATGGTATCTGACTGATGATACATGGCCTTACAATACTCTACCCATACCCAAATATAACTAAGCTCTCTGCCATCATTTCTTATCTTATTGGTTTCGGTCTATGAGTAAATATGCACAAACTGAAGATGCACTTACCTGCTATGCGTTCAGTTAGAGCTGCAACGAGAAAGAGGAGAGTGAGGCTCACGTGAGTACTATGCACCTGCCTCCTTACACCACCTTTATCAACCTGTCTCCTTGTACCACCTTTACCAACCTGCCTCCTTACACCACCTTAACCAACCTGTCTCCTTACACCACCTTTACTAACCTGTCTCCTTACACCACCTTTACCAACCTGTCTCCTTACACCACCTTTACCAACCTGTCTCCTTACACCACCTTTACTAACCTGTCTCCTTACACCACCTTTACCAACCTGTCTCCTTACATCACCTTTACCAACCTGTCTCCTTATACCACCTTTACCAACCTGTCTCCTTACACCACCTTTACCAACCTGTCTCCTTGTACTACCTTTACTAACCTGTCTCCTTGTACCACCTTTACCAACCTGTCTCCTTACACCACCTTTACCAACCTGTCTCCTTACACCACCTTCACCAACCTGTCTCAGTATAACACCTTTACAAATAAACCAGTTTATTCTCAAAGCGTTTGATATGGGTGCTTCTTGTATATATCCTCAGACAGGTACAGTGTATAGGTGAGTTTTACCTGCACACGTTAGAGGTCGCAAAGGTAATGCAATCATGCCAATTAGAACAGCACTCTGATTCTACACAACAACCTTTCAATGGGAGCAGAGTAGCTCTGTCCCAATAGCATTACTGATAATTAGCTACAGATCAATATGTAATCATGACAGAGATACACTGATGATGATGATAAACTCTTAATTATGAAAGATTTATTTTTTATGTGCAAGCCAGTGAAATATTCACATTTTCAAGCATGATTTTTTTATGTCATTGATTTTGGACTTCATGCACATATGAACAGACTGAAAAAACCCCTACCATTCTTGCTTTTCTCTAGAGCTATAATGACAAAAGAAAACTGGGTAAGGCTCACTTGAGTATCAATAGTCACTCTCTGTGTCACTAACTTACTGCTAATTGCTCGATGTCTATAAGGGCATACTGAGAGAACTCTTACCTCCCAGGCTTTTCTCTAGATCTGTAACAAGACAGAGACGAGGCTCATTTGAGTAACAGAAACATTCTCTATTTCACTGACTCACTGATACCTGTTCTGTGCCATATTAACCAGGCTACAGGTGAAATGTTTAGCTGAGGTTCTGACTCTCTCTAACAGGAAAAAGTGTCTGTTAACATGGCTCCTTCTAACCTTTCCCATGGTATCTGACTGATGATACATGACCTTACAGTACTCTACCCATCAGCACTGAGTGCAAATATAACTAAGGATTTGTTATGTTTTTGATTTTAGTCTTCAAACACATATAAATAAACTGAAAGCAAACTTACTGGTCTTGCTTTGCACAAGAGCTGCAACAATAAAAAGAGAGCAGAGTTAGATTAACTTCAGTAAAAAAGAGAGCAGAGTTAGATTAACTTCAGTAAAAAAGAGAGCAGAGTTAGATTAACTTCAGTAAAAAAGAGAGCAGAGTTAGACTGACTTCAGTAAAAAAGAGAGCAGAGTTAGTCTAACTTCAGTAAAAAAGAGAGCAGAGTTAGATTAACTTCAGTAAAAAAGAGAGCAGAGTTAGATTAACTTCAGTAAAAAAGAGAGCAGAGTTAGATTAACTTCAGTAAAAAAGAGAGCAGAGTTAGACTAACTTCAGTAAAAAAGAGAGCAGAGTTAGATTAACTTCAGTAAAAAAGAGAGCAGAGTTAGATTAACTTCAGTAAAAAAGAGAGCAGAGTTAGATTAACTTCAGTAAAAAAGAGAGCAGAGTTAGATTAACTTCAGTAAAAAAGAGAGCAGAGTTAGACTAACTTCAGTAAAAAAGAGAGCTGAGTTAGATTAACTTCAGTAAAAAAGAGAGCAGAGTTAGATTAACTTCAGTAAAAAAGAGAGCAGAGTTAGATTAACTTCAGTAAAAAAGAGAGCAGAGTTAGATTAACTTCAGTAAAAAAGAGAGCAGAGTTAGATTAACTTCAGTAAAAAAGAGAGCAGAGTTAGATTAACTTCAGTAAAAAAGAGAGCAGAGTTAGACTAACTTCAGTAAAAAAGAGAGCAGAGTTAGATTAACTTCAGTAAAAAAGAGAGCAGAGTTAGATTAACTTCAGTAAAAAAGAGAGCAGAGTTAGATTAACTTCAGTAAAAAAGAGAGCAGAGTTAGACTAACTTCAGTAAAAAAGAGAGCTGAGTTAGATTAACTTCAGTAAAAAAGAGAGCAGAGTTAGATTAACTTCAGTAAAAAAGAGAGCAGAGTTAGATTAACTTCAGTAAAAAAGAGAGCAGAGTTAGACTAACTTCAGTAAAAAAGAGAGCTGAGTTAGATTAACTTCAGTAAAAAAGAGAGCAGAGTTAGACTAACTTCAGTAAAAAAGAGAGCAGAGTTAGACTAACTTCAGTAAAAAAGAGAGCAGAGTTAGACTAACTTCAGTAAAAAAAGAGAGCAGAGTTAGATTAACTTCAGTAAAAACATTATTTGCACACTGAGTTACTGCTATCTGTTGTGTGCTACATTTACCACACTGTGTGGGAGACATTAAACTGGGGTCCTCATTTACTTTATTCAGTAATGATTCCATTGGCTTTCTCCAAAGCGTAGGGATATTAACCCCGTTACCCTGGACAAATTCCCCAACAAAACTGTCTGTAAAACCTGGGCACCTGTCTGTCCCCCAGATATCTACCTGAGGATCCAGACCAGCACATACCCTGCCATCTCCACGGAGTGCAGGAGGAAATCAGCTGAGTAACACTATTTATTATGATGCTGGTTTAAACACAAATGTACAGTATGTGTGCACAAACTGAAGGCACACTCACCTTGTATGCGTTGGTTTTGTCCTGCAACAAGAAAGAAAGCAGAATGAGCAATATACACCTGAGTAACATACACCCGTCTCCTTACACCACCTTTACCAACCCGTCTCCTTACACCACCTTTACCAACCTGCCTCCTTACACCACCTTTACCAACCTGTCTCCTTACACCACCTTTACCAACCTGTCTCCTTACACCACCTTTACCAACCTGACTCCTTACACCACCTTTACCAACTTGTCTCCTTACACTACCTTTTCGAACTTGTATCAGAATCAAAGGTTTAAAAACACATCTGTTTCTTCCCGATGTGTTTAACTGGGTTGTTTCTTGTATATATACTCAGACAGGTTAGTTACAGGTGAGTTGCTGCGAAGCAATTGTATGCATTCTAATCAGAACAGGATATTGTTTTATTGTTTTCTGATTCTCCCACCACAATCTGTCAAAGAGAGCTGAGTCAATCTGCACTGACCCGTTAGTGTAACTGATATTTAACTAGTACAGATCAATAAGTACCACTGACACCACAGTAAATTTGTATTTACCTATATAATTAACTATTACAGATCAATGCATACTACTGACAGAGACACACTGATAGTGATTAACTGTCTTAATCAGTAAAGATATATTTTCCTTTGGTTATGAAATATTTCCAAATTCACTCAGGATTTGTTATGTTTTTTATTTTTGTCTCCATTGCAACATGCACAGACTGAAAGAGCTCTTACTATTCTCGCTTTCCTTTAGACCTGCAGTAAGACAGAGAGCTGAGTTAGGATCACCCGTATAACAAAAATCACTCTGTGCATCACTAACTCACTGCTAACTGCCCTATGCCACATTAGCCTGGCTACAGGTGAGACGCTCAGCCGAGGTTCTGAATGTCTCTGGCTAACAGGAAAAACTGGCTCTTAACATGGCACCTCAATAAGTACCACTGACAGAGACACACTGCTGATGAAAAAAGGTCTTCATCATTATATGTATTTTCCTGGATTTCTCATATTTATGGTCTTAGTCTTTATGTACATAAGGGCATACTGAGAGAACTCTTACCTCCCAGGCTTTTCTCTAGTTCTGTAACAAGACAGAGAGATGAGACTCATTTGAGTAACAGAAACATTCTCTATTTCACTGACTCACTGATACCTGTTCTGTGCCATATTAACCAGGCTGTGCATGAGACACACTGGGGAACTCTTACCTTTCTTGCTTTTCTCTAGATCTGTAATGAAAAACAGAGCTGAGTTAGGTTCACTCGAGTGACAAAAATCTCTCTCTGCATCACTAGCTCACTGTTAACTGCCCTATGCCACATTAGCCTGGCTACAGGCGAGATGCTAAGCTGAGGTCCTGACTCTCTCTGACTAACAGGAAAAAGTGTCTGTTAACATGGCACCTCCTAACCTTTCCCATAGTATCTGACTGATGATACATGGCCTTACAGTACTCTACCCATCAGCACTGAGTGCAGATATAACTAAGCTCTCTGCCATCATTTCTTATCTTATTGGTTTCAGTCTATGAGTAAGTATGCACAAACTGAAGATGCACTTACCTGCTATGCGTTCGGTTAGAGCTGCAACGAGAAAGAGAGGAGAGTGAGGCTCACGTGAGTACTATGCACCTGTCTCCTTACACCACCTTTACCAACCTGTCTCCTTATATCACCTATACCAACCTGTCTCCTTACACCACCTATACCAACCTGTCTCCTTACACCACCTTTACCAACCTGTCTCCTTACACCACCTTTACTAACCTGTGTCCTTATAACCACCTTTATTTACCTGTCTCCTCACACCAAAAGTACACTAACAGTAATGTGCATACTCGTTAGAACATGATTGTGTTTCTGATTCTCCCACCAAAATCTTTCAATGAGAGATGACTAGATCTGTACCAACCCGATAGTATTTCTAAATATGATTTATTACTGATAAATGTATTCTACTGACAGAGACACATTAACATCAATAACAGACTGCTAATTAATAGATTTATTTCCGTTTGCAAGATTGTGAAATAATCCCCTCTTCAATCTGTATTTCTGTGATTCTCATTTTCGTTGCCACATAAACGTGCAAAAACTGAAAGAATACTTACCTTCTGCGAGTTTAGTTTGCTCTAAAACAAGAACAAGAGCAGAGTGAGGCTCACCTGAGTGAAATACACCTGTCTCCTTACACCTTTACTCCCTATAACATGATAAACTGGTCAACATTAAAGATGTATTTCCAACTGCAATTTTGTGAAATATTCTTATGTACAATAAGGATTTGTTCTTGTTTTTATTTTTACTGTTTATTCAAATAAGTATAAACTGCAAGAACACGTACCTTCTCTTTGTTTCCTTATTTCAGCTAATAGAAAGAGAGATGAGTTAGGCTGACTTGTATAATAAAATCATTCTTTGTGTCAGTAACACACTGATATCTGCTCTCTGCCATTTTTTATTTGTACCACTGACAGAGACACACTGATACAAAAAACATAGCTTCATCATTTTTTGCATTTTCCCTTGCAGTTTGTGAAATATTCCCATATTCACTCAGGATTTCAAATATATTTGGTCTTAGTCTTTATATACATACGGGCATACTGAGAGAACACTTACTGCTCAGGTTTGTCTCCAGCTCTGTAACAAGACAGAGAGATGAGACTCATTTGAGTAACAGAAACATTCTCTATTTCACTGACTCACTGATACCTGTTCTGTGCCATATTAACCAGGCTGTGCATGAGACACACTGGGGAACTCTTACCTTTCTTGCTTTTCTCTAGACCTGAAATGAAAAACAGAGCTGAGTTAGGTTCACGCGAGTGACAAAAATCACTCTCTGCATCACTAACTCACTGCTAACTGCTCATGCCACATTAGCCTGGCTAAAGGTGAGACGTTATGCTGAGGTTCTGACTCCCTCTAGCTAACAGGAAAAAGTGTCTGTTAACATGGCTCCTCCTAACCTTTCCCATAGTATTTGACTGATGAAACATGGCCTTACAGTACTCTACCCACCAGCACTGAGTGCAGATATAACTAAGCTCTCTGCCATCATTTCTTATCAAAGTGGTTTCAGTCTATGAGTAAGTATGCACAAACTGAAGATGCACTTACCTGCTATGCATTCATTTTGTTCTGCAACAAGAAAGAGAGCAGAATGAGGCTCACCTGAGTACTATGCACCTGCCTCCTTACACCACCTTTACCAACCTGTCTCCTTACACCACCTTTACCAACCTGTCTCCTTACACCACCTTTCCCAACCTGTCTCCTTACACCACCTTTACCAACCTACCTCCTCACACCACCTTTCCCAACCTGTCTCCTTACACCACCTTTACCAACCTACCTCCTCACACCACCTTTACCAACCTGCCTCCTTACACCACCTTTACCAACCTGTCTCCTTACACCACCTTTACTAACCTGTCTCCTTACACCACCTTCACCAACCTGTCTCAGTATAACACCTTTACAAATAAACCAGTTTATTCTCAAAGCGTTTGATATGGGTGCTTCTTGTATATATCCTCAGACAGGTACAGTGTATAGGTGAGTTTTACCTGCACACGTTAGAGGTCGCAAAGGTAATGCAATCATGCCAATTAGAACAGCACTCTGATTCTACACAACAACCTTTCAATGGGAGCAGAGTAGCTCTGTCCCAATAGCATTACTGATAATTAGCTACAGATCAATATGTAATCATGACAGAGATACACTGATGATAATAAACTCTTAATTATGAAAGATTTATTTTTTATGTGCAAGCCAGTGAAATATTCACATTTTCAAGCATGATTTTTTTATGTCATTGATTTTGGACTTCATGCACATATGAACAGACTGAAAAAACCCCTACCATTCTTGCTTTTCTCTAGAGCTATAATGACAAAAGAAAATTGGGTAAGGCTCACTTGAGTATCAATAGTCACTCTCTGTGTCACTAACTTACTGCTAATTGCTCGATGTCTATAAGGGCATACTGAGAGAACTCTTACCTCCCAGGCTTTTCTCTAGATCTGTAACAAGACAGAGACGAGGCTCATTTGAGTAACAGAAACATTCTCTATTTCACTGACTCACTGATACCTGTTCTGTGCCATATTAACCAGGCTATGCATGAGACACACTGGAGAATTCTTACCTTTCTTGCTTTTCTCTAGATCTGAAATGAAAAACAGAGCTGAGTTAGGTTCACTCGAGTGACAAAAATCTCTCTCTGCATCACTAACTCACTGCTAACTGCTCATGCCACATTAGCCTGGCTAAAGGTGAGACGTTATGCTGAGGTTCTGACTCCCTCTAGCTAACAGGAAAAAGTGTCTGTTAACATGGCTCCTCCTAACCTTTCCCATGGTATCTGACTGATGATACATGGCCTTACAGTACTCTACCCATCAGCACTGAGTGCAGATATAACTAAGCTCTCTGCCATCATTTCTTATCAAAGTGGTTTCAGTCTATGCGTAAATATGCACAAACTGAAGATGCACTTACCTGCTATGCGTTCGGTTAGAGCTGCAACAAGAAAGAGAGCAGAATGAGGCTCACCTGAGTACTATGCACCTGTCTCCTTACACCACCTTTACCAACCTGTCTCCTTACACCACCTTTACCAGCCTGTCTCCTTACACCACCTTTACTAGCCTGTCTCCTTACACCACCTTTACCAGCCTGTCTCCTTACACCACCTTTACTAGCCTGTCTCCTTATACCACCTTTACCAACCTGTCTCAGTTTTACATCCTTTCTCAGTTGAAAAACACATAATGTGTTTAACAGGGTTGTTTCTTCTGTATACAGTCAAACATGTGAGTTACAGGTGAATTTAACCTGCATATTTCAGAGGATACAAAGTAAACACTTGCCTATTAGAACATGATTGACTCTCCCACCACAATCTTTCAATGAGAGAAGACCAGATCTGTACCAAGCCAATAGTATTTTTGATGATTAGTATTTCAGATCAATATGTACTACTGACAGATAAACACTGACAAATATAAAAGACTGTTCATTCATAAAGTGATTTTCTACAGCAAATTAGTGAAATTTTCCCCTCTTTAGTTTGGACTTCCACCGGCAATTTGCTGAAATATTTCCATGTACAATAAGAATTTGTTTAGGTTTTGTTTTTAATATGAATTGCCTGACAGATCACTTACCTTCTCTTTGCTTCTTTAGATTGGCTACAAGAAAGAAAGCTGGGTTAGACTCAATTTAACAAAAATCACTCTCTGCATCACTAACTCACTGCTAACTGCTCTATGCCACATTAACCTGGCTTCAGTGAGATGTTAAGCTGGGATCCTGACTCTCTTTGGTCAGTAAAGAATCAATGGCACTGTGTGAAAGTGTAGTAAATTCAGCCTCAGTGCTCTGGTTAAACTTCCAAAAAAAACTTCCTCCCATTGTCTCCCCGCCTAAACCCCCCCCGCAGATATCGGTTTAACATTGAAATCCCTTATAATACGTTACCCAGCACCTTAGAGTGCAAAAGTAAGTCAGCTGTGTAGCATCATGTGTTGTGACATTGGTTTGTCTCTACATAACGGTACACAAACTAAAGTAAAACTTACCTTCTATGCTTTCCTTTTGTTCTGCAGGAAGAAAGAGAGCAGAGTGAGGCTCACCTGAGTACTATGCACCTGTCTCCTTACACCACCTTTACCAACCTGTCTCCTTATGCCACCTTTACCAACCTGTCTCCTTACACCACCTTTACCAACCTACCTCCTCACACCACCTTTACCAACCTGTCTCCTTATGCCACCTTTACCAACCTGTCTCCTTACACCACCTTTACCAACCTGCCTCCTTACACCACCTTTACCAACCTGTCTCCTTACACCACCTTTACTAACCTGTGTCCTTACACCACCTTTACCAACCTGCCTCCTTACACCAAAAGTACACTAACAGTAATGTGCATACTCGTTAGAACATGATTGTGTTTCTGATTCTCCCACCAAAATCTTTCAATGAGAGATGACTAGATCTGTACCAACCCAATAGTATTTCTAAATATGATTTATTACTGATAAATGTATTCTACTGACAGAGACACATTAACATCAATAACAGACTGCTAATTAATAGATTTATTTCCGTTTGCAAGATGAGAAATATTCCCCTCTTTAAATCAGTATTTCTGTGATTCTCATTTTCGTTGCCACATAAACATGCAAAAACTGAATGAGCACTTACCTTGTGTGAGTTTATTTTGCTCTAAAACAAGAACAAGAGCAGAGTGAGGCTCACCTGAGTGAAATACACCTGTCTCCTTACACCTTTACTCCCTATAACATGATAGACTGGTCAACATTAAAGATTTATTTCCACCTGCAATTTTGTTAAATATTTCCATGTACAATAAGGATTTGTCCTTGTTTTTTTTTTTTTACTCCTTTAATAGGTATAAACTGAAATAACACGTACCTTCTCTTTGTTTCCTTATTTCGGCTAAAAGTAAGAGAGATGGGTTAGGATGACATACATAATAAAATCATTCTTTGTGTCAGTAAGTCACTGATAACTGCCTTCTGCCATTTTCAATTTCCACTACTGACAGAGACACACTGCTGATGAAAAAAGTATCTCCATAGATTTGTTTTCATTTGCAGTTTTATTAAATATTCCCATATTCAGTCTGGATTTATCATGTTTTTTTAAATCTTTTTATACCAAAGGGCATACTGAGAGAACTCTTACCTCTCAGGTTTGTCTCCAGATCTGTAACAAGATGGAGAGATGAGGCTCATTTGAGTAACAGAAACATTCTCTATTTCACTGACTCACTGATACCTGTTCTGTGCCATATTAACCAGGCTATGCATGAGACAGACTGGAGAACTCTTACCTTTCTTGCTTTTCTCTAGATCTGAAATGAAAAGAGAGAGCTGAGTGAGGCTCACTCGAGTGACAAAAATCACTCTCTGCATCACTAACTCACTGCTAACTGCTCATGCCACATTAGCCTGGCTACAGCTGAGACGTTACGCTGAGGTTCTGACTCCCTCTAGCTAATAGGAAAAAGTGTCTGTTAACATGGCTCCTCCGAACCTTTCCCATGGTATCTGACGGATGATACATGGCCTTACAGTACTCTACCCACCAGCACTAAGTGCAGATATAACTAAGCTCTCTGCCATCATTTCTTGTCTTACTGGTTTCAGTCTATGAGTTAATATGCACAAACTGAAGATGCACTTACCTGCTATGCATTTGTTTTGTTCTGCAACAAGAAAGAGAGCAGAGTGAGGCTCACCTGAGTAACACACACCTGTCCATCTATACCACCTTTACCAACCTGTCTCCTTACACCACCTTTACCAACCTGTCTCCTTACACCACCTTTACCTTCCTGTCTCCTTACACCACCTTTACCAACCTGCCTCCTTACACCACCTTTACCAACCTGTCTCCTTACACCACCTTTACTAGCCTGTCTCCTTACACCACCTTTACTAGCCTGTCTCCTTACACCACCTTTACCAACCTGCCTCCTTACACCACCTTTAACAACCTGCCTCCTTACACCACCTTTACCAACCTGCCTCCTTACACCACCTTTACCAACCTGCCTCCTTACACCACCTTTACCAACCTGTCTCCTTACACCACCTTTACCAACCTGTCTCCTTACACCACCTTTAACAACCTGCATCCTTACACCACCTTTACCAACCTGTCTCCTTACACCACCTTTACTAACCTGTCTCCTTACTGACAGAGACATTCATAACTGTAACAGTTTGTTAGTAACAGTTAGATTGAGGAAACTCTTACCTTCCACTTTAGCTGTTAGAGCTACAACAGGAAACAGAGCTGAGTTAGACCCACTTGAGTGACATTAATCATTATTTGTGTCTTTAACTCAATATTACCTTTACTATGCCACATGAGAACACAGTAGATTTGATCTGACCTGTTTGTAATTAACTATTACAGATCAATGCATACTACTGACAGAGACACACTGATAGTGATTAACTGTCTTAATCAGTAAAGATATAATTTCCTTTGGTTATGAAATATTTCCAAATTCACTCAGGATTTGTTATGTTTCTTATTTTAGTCTCCATTGCAATATGCACAGACTGAAAGAGCTTAGTTAGGATCACCCAATAACAAAACCACTCTCTGCATCACTAACTCACTGCTAACTGCCCTATGCCACATTAGCCTGGCTACAGGTGAGACGCTAAGCTCAGGTTCTGACACTCTGCTCAGTACAGATTCCATGGCACTGTGTGAAAGTGTTGGGTTGTTAACCCCAGTGCCCTGGTCAAACCCCCCCCCCCCCCACCCCCAAAAAAACTGCCTCTCAATACCTGCCCACCTAACCCCCACACCACCCCCTAAAGACATCAACATGCTCCCCAACACCATACAGTGCAGATATAAATAAGCTGTGTGGCATCATTTGCTGTGATGTCGGTTTCAGTCTGTATGTAAATTAGCTCAAACTGAAGGGGCACTTACCTTGTGTGTTGCTCTTTTGATCTACAACAAGGAAGACAGCAGAGTGAAAGTCACCTTAGCTGCATACATTCCTGTCCTTGTGCCACCTTTACCCACCTGTCTCCACATTACACCTTTGCCAACACAATTGTCTCTTCCTGAAGTGTGAACACCTGTGTGTTGTACATTTATTCAGACAGGTGAGTTACAGGTGAGTTTAACCTACACACTTTAGGTGTTGTGAAGGAAACAAGTGTATGCTCATGAGAGCAGGATTGTGTTTTCTGATTTTCCCCAAACACACTTTCAGTGAGAGCAGAGTAGATCTGTACTGACCTGCCTGTATTACTGACAGTTACAGATAAAAATGTACTGACAGAGACACACTGATAATGATAATAGCATCTTAATAACAGATAACTACAAAGGTTGTTATGGATTACTATTCTTTATAAAGTCTGTGAAATCTTCCTCTGCGAAATCAGGATTTGTTTGGCTTTTGTCTGTAGTCTTCATGTAAAGTTGCAAAAGATTAAGGCACACTTACCTTTTATGCTTTTGCTTTGATCTAAAAGAAGGAGAGCACAGTGAGGATTACTCTAGTAAACAGAAAACACCTGTGTCCCTATAACAACTTTACAAACACACTTGTTGTTAACACAGCTATGGCCTTTTAATATGTTTACAAATAAACATGCTGCTAAAACAGCTGTGTTCTGTTCTTGTGTCCACACAGGTGAATCGCAGGTGTTTTTCACAGATTACTGACACACACATTCACTGACCTGCCTGTACTACAGAGAGAGACTGATAACTGACTGTCAGTTCTTATAAACCAAAGTTTGACTCTGTGGGACTCAGTGTCAGCCCTGACTGCTCACATGTCCAGGTGAGTTATGCTAAAACCTTCATACTCCATTCCACAGAGTTTCTGCTTGACTCTCAGTATTAAAGTGAGATGGATTAAGTGCACTTATACATTTACATTCAGTTACTTAGCCTTTAGTTTGATTTACAATGGCTAATGTTTAATTAGGCTAACCAGGGGCCGCTCTCCTCAGAGGCAATGGGGTCTTGCCCAACAGATGTACTGATCTTACGATGGCTGCACTGGGTCACCAACCTTCTGAGTCCCAGCCAAGCACCTCAGCCATTAGGCTACAGGCTGCAGAAACTTGACAAAAGTGAGGATAAACTCTGAGCCTAAGAGACACTCAGACCCTTCTGTTGCTGACAGAGAGGCACTCTGTGTGTAATATGGAACAGGAGCAATACTTACGGCGATACAGATAGGCGATGACTCCAACAAGAACACCAACACAAGCAAGAACTAGCAGTCCGAGTCCAGCTATAAGGCCAGCATTTGGTCCTGTACTGCCTTCTGAACAGGTGAGAGAAATGGAGAACAAGTCGAGAACAAAATGGCAGTAAATTTGAGGGAAATTACCTGTGCTACTACATGTGTACTATTATATTTTCTCTCCCAGAAAAAATTCCCAAATCTGCTTGTCCTAGTGAAGTCCTACACCATAAAACATTAGGAACCGTGCAGAGCAATTTGCCAGCGAGAGACTGATACACCAAGTAACTGTTGCCAAGAGACAAAATGAAATTTCTGTGATTTAATAACGAATAGAGATATTAGCCAGATACAACACCCCTCCCCCCATAAAACATGCTATTCTTACTTTATAAGTTCCTATTTAGCACACATGCAGACAGGAAAAGGCAGGTGAGGTGTGCTCAGGTGTGAAAGACATGCATTGAGCTCACCTGTGCAGTGATCACCCACAGTGATGGAGGTCATCTTTTTGCTCACTGAGTTCTTCGCCTCACAGGTGTAGGTGCCACTCCTGTCCACAGTCTGAGGCAGGTGGTGAGGGGCATTAACTGGGGGGTAATTGACGTACCTCTCCCCCTCCCCCTCTCGGTACAGGGATAGGGTCACCTGTGTCCCTCTGTCCACAGTGCACAGTAAAGTGCAGGGGTACTTATCATGGGTGAGTGTGAGAAGGGGTGATGACACATTAGCTGTGGAGAAAGATAACAGATAATGCAAAATTATAACAACACAGTCATAAAATTTACTATTCACATATGAATTTGATAAATGCAGCTCTATGTTCTGAACAGTTGAGTCAGAAAAGAAAAAGGTTCTAATGTAACTGCAGTGACGAACTGAATCCAACAGGTGAAACATAACCAGGTGATTCGATATTCACATCTTTTAATGCTCAGCCAAATGAGACCAACAGACCAATAATGACATCATGGCTCCAGATGAGCACGTGCAGTGATGACATGTTCACTCCAGGTGGGAGGGGCTATACCCAGCTCCAGTTTCATTCAGGACATAAATCATAATGATAACATGAATAAAGCAATATTAGCTGGCCCGTTATGTTAACTTGCTTAATAGGTTTTATATCCCAAATCTGCATTTCATATACTGTTAGCTGACTGTAATCTAATCTAATTACTGGGATTTCATGTTAGTGGGCTGCCAGTTGATAGCAGGTATACGGGGCTGGACTAGCACTGCCTGCCTATAAGCTTCCGCCTACATGAACCTCTGCTAAAACAGTTACTTAACTGCCCAGTTTTGACATTAGACTGCTGAATACACAGTTAGCAGCAAAATAAGAACAGGACATACATATTAGACCTCCCCGTCATATTCCCCAGAGTTCATTTACAGATTTTCAGGTTGTACTGTAGAGTTATTGTGGCTATACACCATCTGTGAGTAGTTTATTTGTGTCTTTATTCAACCTAGGCCTTATAGTTTTCATATTAATAGGCTCATATTTACTAGAGAAAATTAATGACGGGTAAAAACAGATGTTGGAGGACAGAAATCAAAGGAGTGCGCTGGACATGCTGGAGTAGAGATTGTGCTTTTCATTCACAGCCTAATCACCAGAATACACAACACTGTCAGCACCATGTACAGCGTCATCAGCACCATGGACAGTGCCACTAATCAGACCAGAGATTCTCCAGCATCTCATTACTCAGACAGGCAATGGATTGCTTTACCCTGATAGAACAATTAACTGCAAAGTCCCAAGGTAGGCCTCTATTCTAGTAGACATGGCCAGTCCCCACCAAACACAAGCCTTTCATTTTCCACAGTAAAGCCATAATATCACAATCGAGCAGGCGTGTTGCGATACAACAACAATAACAGCTACAGTGCTGCATCAGTCTCTCAGACACACACACACACACACAGTGACACTTACTGAACACAGTCAGCTGATACACTGTATCCAGATTTGCATCATTCTTCACTCTGTACCTCCCAGAATCCTCCATCTTCAGCCCAGTGATGGAGAAGAGTCCAGTGCTGCTGTCCCACTGCACTCTGCCTTTGTACTGCTCACTAGGGAGAGGAGTAAACCGACCACCGCTGACATCTCCAATGGTTGAACCACTGTAAGTCAAACCTCCATTGTTCCTCACTTCAGTTGTGAAAGTGACAGTGTCTCCCACTCTGAGATTCAGCTCCACAGCCTGGGCAGAGGATACACTCACTGCTGGAGACACACAGAGAGAGAGAGACCATTAGCAGGGAAAATATCATTGCATTCATGATAATCATAAGCTTTAGTGTTGCTTAGTCTTCATTATTAACCATTAATAACTATACCTTAAGATGTACATATTGGACATTTCACAGAAACCAAAATCACCCGCCATCTCTGATGGTATTCTATGTTACCTTCAAAAACACATAAACACACTGCTCCCTCGGTACTGTAATACAGAGTGAGATTAAATGAGCACTCTGAGTTTAAAGCACATTCTGTCTGAAGCTCCCTTACGGCACTCCAGTACCTCTCGGTACCTTTCAGTCTCCGTTTCGGGATACGGAGCAGTAGCGGGTCGGGTGTGGTCGGTCTGGGGTACGGTGGGGTGGGGCAGGGGTCGGGGGCAAAGGCGTCACAACCGCTCCTGTCCTTTTTATTCCGGGTGTAAAAATGGCCCTGACTGAATTAATGATGACGACACACAGTCTGTCGGGTCTGTACCCCATTTACAAGTTTTTACAGCCCACGCGAAACGCGTTCACTGAAAATGATTGTTCCACTAAAGACAGAAATTCGGTAGGTTCTAGGTTTGTCAACTATTTGATGACTGCAACGTCCAACAAACTGCATACGGCAAGGAAAAGTCTGGTTACACTTGCACACGGATGTACTACAAATTTAGTCAACTGCGTCAGCAGGCAGTCATTTATTTGACAGAATTGTGGCGATGTGTAGCATTTATGAAAATACCTCACGCAGAAATTTCATAAACACGCACTTTCACTTTCGTTTTTCTTGTTGCAGCTTCAGTCCTCGCTTGATTGTAAACGCCTTTGTGATGGCAATATTGAGAAATCTGAAATGCTCACTGTAAGAGAAATCACTACGGAGGATAAATTGTTGTCTTATTACCTGTAATTAAAAGGACAAACACCGAGCAGAAGTGCCTCATATCTGCTGTCCACTGATGCTCCATGGATGTTGCGCAGTCATTGAGTTTACTGAATACTTCTCTCCTCCAGTTACCGTGTTAGAGACACGCTCTGCGTCCGCCAATCCCCGATCCCGACTGGTCTGAGATGCTCACACGCAGAAATTACTCACCAGCTTTTCAAACGCAGCTGCGCGCCCAGGCCAGGCGCTTTAGACCACTGTTTGTGTCTGTCTTTTACAATACAGTAAAGATGCCGCGATACTTTAAAAAACACAACTCTAACTGCTCAATGGTAAATTCATTGCAAAAGAAAAATGTATATATAAAATGTGTAGATGCATTGCCAACAAAAAAATATTATATATATATATATGGTTAAAAGTTGAGACCTTTTGCTCACAGTTTGGTCCCCCAACTTCAAAAATCTCTCCTGCGCCGTTGCCTGCTCTAATGTGAGCGTGTAACTATCCTCCAGTATGCAGAGTCCACCTCTTTCGTTTATCTTCCTTTATTAACAGCGCAATACTGGTCTGCAGATAACAGCTATTCGCTTGCAACGATATTGGCAACAATTTACTCTATTTACGTCAGCTGGTGTTGACTATTTTGTGAATACTTTGTTTTATTGTTAATCAAGGAGATTAAATGAGAACAGGTTGAAAGTAATGATAGATTTAAAGGTAAAGTTTGCTCCTCCCCGGTTCCGAGCTCACCAGCCGCCACTGGTGTAAATAAAGATAACCAATAAAAGCCCAACATTTTAGTGTCATAGGCTGCTTTTCTTACCTGGAATATGAATATGGTGGAAAATTACATTTTCATCCGCCACACAAGTGATTGTTTAAACTTTATGTTTCAAATATTGTGTAAGTACCTAACAATTTTGGTGAAGCCCCAAAGATAAACAGGACTAAAAGAAGTAATTAGCTGTAGAGGCATAATTATTCGCTGCATTTCCTAACATGAATTGTATTACAAGGGTGACCTCAAGTGGTATAAAGTGGCAAATACAACTTTATGCTGCTAACTCGGCCAACATACAATTATGCTGTGTTGACTAAATTGCTTCAAGATGCCTGTAATATAACAATAAATGAATATATTCAACATTCTGTTCCCATTATAAAAATTATGTAATAATTGGAAGGGCTTCTCTTTTTCTGAAAAATTGCATTTGCAGAGGATCTTTATGGCAGATTATAAATTCTGCATGTGTGGTACTGTTATCCTTCTCAGAGCGCTGAGTTTGTGAATGTAACTCTAGAGAGAGGCTCTCTTATTTACAGCACCCTCTTACTGAAGATATTTCCTGCGCAGCACAGCAGCCCTCGCGCTCACAGATGTGAGGAGCTGCTGAGGAACTGAGCTCCAAACAGATGAGATTTAGGAGGGGAAACACATGGCCAGAGACACTCTCACTTCTGCCTCCATCAGAACCAGCACAGGAAACACGCCAGCGCAGAAAAAACACTGAGCACTTGCATCACCAGGGTAACCAAAGCACACGTCTGTGTTACAGGATCAGATTAACACTTAGGCACAGCAAAAACACTGAGCACTGGCATCACCAGGGTAACCAAAGCACACGTCTGTGTTACAGGATCAGATTAACACTTAGGCACAGCAAAAACACTGAGCACTGGCATCACCAGGGTAACCAAAGCACACGTCTGTGTTACAGGATCAGATTAACACTTAGGCACAGCAAAAACACTGAGCACTGGCATCACCAGGGTAACCAAAGCACACGTCTGTGTTACAGGATCAGATTAACACTTAGGCTTTTAAAAAGCTGTAAAGGATAGCAGCTGCAGGGCCTCTGATGTCATGGGCCCTTACCAAAAAGGGGGTGCTGTTTTTCAGGGAAGGTGCAGCCAGTGTGCTAGTTTTGCGTTAGTCTCTCCTGACAGTTCGTTGACGGGGCAGACTGACAGGAAGCAAGGCAGGCTGAGGGGAGAGGCTTGCCAGCCCCGCAGGGGTGGGGGTGGGGTGTGGGGGGGTAGGGGGGTGAGAGAGTGACTACTTTAAAAAAAGGTCACAGACAGCAAGGCCTACAGCTCACAGACAGCAAGGCCTACAGCTCACAGACAGCAAGGCCTACAGCCCGCAGACAGCAAGGCCTACAGCCCGCAGACAGCAAAGCCTACAGCTCACAGACAGCAAGGCCTACAGCCCGCAGACAGCAAGGCCTACAGCCCGCAGACAGCAAAGCCTACAGCTCACAGACAGCAAGGCCTACAGCTCACAGACAGCAAGGCCTACAGCTCACAGACAGCAAGGCCTACAGCCCGCAGACAGCAAGGCCTACAGCCTACAGACAGCAAGGCCTACAGCTCACAGACAGCAAGGCCTACAGCCCGCAGACAGCAAAGCCTACAGCTCACAGACAGTAAGGCCTACAGCTCACAGACAGCAAGGCCTACAGCTCACAGACAGTAAGGTCTTTACCAAACAGACAGCAAGCTCACAGACAGCAAGGCCTACAGCTCACAGACAGTAAGGTCTTTACCAAACAGACAGCAAGCTCACAGACAGCAAGGCCTACAGCTCACAGATAGTAAGGCCTACAGCCCGCAGACAGCAAGGCCTACAGCCTACAGACAGCAAGGCCTACAGCCCGCAGACAGCAAAGCCTACAGCTCACAGACAGTAAGGTCTACAGCTCACAGACAGCAAGGTCTACAGCTCACAGACAGTAAGGTCTTTACCAAACAGACAGCAAGGCCTACAGCTCACAGACAGCAAATGCTGAAATTTTATTAATTTGTTTTCTAAATGTATCAGCACATGCAGGAAGGAAAAGAGTGTGAGTGTGTTACCCCATGCTGAGAGAGTCATATAGAGCGCTAACTGTTCTCTCTCCTGTGATACAGGCTGAGCACTTCTCTACTGCTCAGAGTCATCACTCAGCTTTTCTCACATTACTCAGGGCTGGAAAGTGAGAAACTCCTCATTAAAAAGTGACCAAAATGAGTCCTCTTTTATGGGAACTGACACGCTGGCAGTGAAATTTTATAAAACTGCAATTTCACATGGGCTACTTACACTTATAACGGGTATAACAACCTCAAAAGGGTCAACATTACCATTGCTATTCTGCTAGAAGTCAAGTTTCCAGTCAGTGGTTTCCATGTAAGAATCAATGCCTTTGTTATGTAGAAGAGTTCGCTCTGACTCATATTTTTGAGCTTGAGGTCGGTGCGTTGGTACACACATCTTGGTCAATATAAGAACGTCCGCACTGAGAAGTTGAGGGACAGGAAACACTTGAACCAGCCTCACGGTCAAAGTTTGGTGGCTGTGGCTTCACATCTCAGACATCTCAAACTTTGACATTTAGGTCACAACAAAAGCAACTTACAATAACTGTGTCTCACAGGACCTGATTAACCCTGTTCCAGTGTTCATGAGAACTGACTCACCATAGTCTTCCCTAAAATACCTAAGAGAAACATCTGAAGATAACTTCAACACACCTGACTGAGAAATAAGTGATATCAGTATATCACTATTCAGTCCATCTCTGATTCTGCTCTGTTTGAACTCTCATGCTGCAGGACTGTCCACCCTGCTGGATTTATGAGGGAAGAGTTCCACCCTACCCCTGCCCTAAGGGTGCAGAGTGTACCCTACCCCTGTCCTAAGGGTGCAGAGGAGTGTACCTTACCCCTGCCCTAAGGGTGCAGAGTACACCCTACCCCTGTCCTAAGGGTGCAGAGGAGTGTACCCTACCCCTGCCCTAAGGGTGCAGAGTATACCCTACCCCTGCCCTGAGGGTACTGGAGAGTGTACCCTACCCCTTCCCTAAGGGTGCAGAGTATACCCTACCTCTGCCCTAAGGATGCAGAGTATACCCTACCCCTGCCCTGAGGGTACTGGAGAGTGCACCCTACCCCTACCTTAAGGGTGCAGAGGAGTGTACCCTACCTCTGCCCTAAGGATGCAGAGTATACCCTACCCCTGCCCTGAGGGTACTGGAGAGTGCACCCTACCCCTACCTTAAGGGTGCAGAGGAGTGTACCCTACCCCTGCCCTAAGGGTACTGAAGAGTGCACCCTACCCATACCTTAAGGGTGCAGAGGAGTGTACCCTACCTCTGCCCTAAGGATGCAGAGTATACCCTACCCCTGCCCTAAGGGTACTGAAGAGTGCACCCTACCCCTCCCTTAAGGGTGCAGAGGAGTGTACCCTACCCCTGCCCTAAGGGTACTGAAGAGTGCACCCTACCCCTACCTTAAGGGTGCAGAGGAGTGTACCCAACCCCTGCCCTAAGGGTACTGAAGAGTGCACCCTACCCATACCTTAAGGGTGCAGAGGAGTGTACCCTACCTCTGCCCTAAGGATGCAGAGTATACCCTACCCCTGCCCTAAGGGTACTGAAGAGTGCACCCTACCCCTACCTTAAGGGTGCAGAGGAGTGTACCCTACCCCTGCCCTAAGGGTACTGAAGAGTGCACCCTACCCCTACCTTAAGGGTGCAGAGGAGTGTACCCTACCCCTGCCCTAAGGGTACTGAAGAGTGCACCCTACCCCTACCTTAAGGGTGCAGAGGAGTGTACCCTACCCCTGCCCTAAGGATGCAGACTAATGTCCTTCAGATGCATTTTGAAGCTTTGCAAACTTTGAAGAGACTATATTACTATATCCTTTACTTGCATTATTATTGTGTTGTGCCTGTGTACAGGTTAGAGGCGAAGCATTGGACTGCACTGTTCTGTAAATCTGCCATGGAAAAATGGAGAAATGAAAAGCATTTTGAGTGTATTAATGCTGAGGCATCGCAGGTAAGTCGTGTTCATTAGGGCTTACAGTTAAAAAGTAACCCGTCAATATTAGACTTAAAGCTTGGCACAAACCGTGAATTGGCTGTGCAAAAATATGATACATGATATATTGGTGAAACTAAACCACAAGCAGAAATGTGGGTGGGACGATGCTTCAACACAAACAGCTTTAAAATGTGAGCACTGTCAGAGCTGGGCGAGAGGAAGTCATGGAGCACAAACACACATAGCACAGGAAGTGTATTGCAGTGGCACAAGATACTGCGTGCATTTTGGGAGCAGAATGTATATCATAAGGTTTTTATTTTAGTTCTGAAATATCAACTGCTGGTCCAGACAACTGTACATTTGGGTTATGGGTGACAGCTATGAGTTCTTATATTTGGTAGTTTAGGTCATGTTCACAGATCAGTCATCTGAGGTTAACGGATGGTATGATTGATGAAAAAGGGCCGTGCAGCCAGCAGGATTCTGGTCGGTCTCAGCTGTTATGGGCAGCTGCTGCAGATGGAGGTTCCGCTTCCTCAATCCTTCAATGGAAGCTCAAAATTTATTTTTCTATGTGCAAATGTTATATTTACTGCTTTATATTTATGCTGACACATGTGACGTGATGAGTCCTACATCATACATGTGAAAAATGCATGTTCTTTTACAATGTGTTTATGAAATATGGAAAAAAAAATAAACAATTCAAACATGCCTGTGTGTCTGTTTGCGGTGCAGGTATGCTAGCAAGTTTGTATTTGTGTGTGGTTGTGTGTGTGTGAGAGAGTTTGTATGTTTGTGAGTATGTGTTGGCGTGTTTGTGTGTGTGTGAGAGTTTGTGGTGAGGTGGGGTGGAGACAGACACAGCAGAGCTTAGATTCAGGAAGTCCAGGCGACAGACAGTTTCGGACAGCGGAGCGCTTATATCTCAGAAACATGAGAACGGCTGTTATACTGGTATATACATACTGGATTGCAGGTAGGACTCTGTTATACTGGTATATACCTGCTCCAGTACAGGTAGGACTCTGTTATACTGATATATACCTGCTCCAGTGCAGATAGGACTCTGATATACTGATATATACCTGCTCCAGTACAGGTAGGACTCTGTTATACTGGTATATACCTGCTCCAGTACAGGTAGGACTCTGTTATACTGGTATATACCTGCTCCAGTGCAGATAGGACTCTGATATACTGATATATACCTGCTCCAGTACAGTTAGGACTCTGTTATACTGATATATACCTGCTCCAGTACAGGTAGGACTCTGTTATACTGGTATAAACCTGCTCCAGTACAGGTAGGACTCAGTTATACTGGTATATACCTGCTCCAGTACAGGTAGGACTCTGTTATACTGGTATATACCTGCTCCAGTGCAGATAGGACTCTGTTATACTGATATATACCTGCTCCAGTACAGGTACAAACCAACATTATTTTAAATAGAGATTAAATGCAATTATAGATTCTGATTTTAGTTTCTTTGCACTGACAGTTTGTTTCATTGTACACATTACTTACAAAGCTTTGCATGGTTTAGCACAAGAATAAACACAATTTCTACTGCTTTTGACACCTCACCAGTCCGAGGTCCCACTCGGGTCATCAGATACATCGTCACTGCTTACTCCAGAGTCTGGGTTACCAAGGGGGTTAAATAATGAAAATGCAGCTTATAGTGTAATATGACACTTTATAAGGGTAATCAGCAGGAACTCTCTGTCCCATAGATGGTCATTACTGTGGATGGAAGACCTAAAGCTGCACCCAACCAAAATCAAAAACACTATGTCTACATGGTGTAAAATTGTATCCTGATCCCTGCATGTAGCTGGGCTGTTAAACAAACCTGGCTGACTGGTGATTCGAACTCACTGTCTCTCTTTTGCCCTCAATGGTCTAGGTGTCTGGTTTTCTTTGGCACAGTCTGAATCAAAGGACCTCAAGTGCATTGTGGGAGAGAGAGCCTCTTTCAAAACGCTGGTGAAAAGTACTGGAATTCTTTCAAAAAGTGACAGTCAGATAGCCAAAGTGATGGGTGCGAAGATACACGTCACCAACGACAGTTTTGGTGAGAGAGTGCAGTGGGAAAGCAGCACTGGATTCTTCTCCATCGTTGAGCTGAAGATGGAGGACTCTGGGGAGTATAAAGTGCAGAGCTTGGACGGTCACAGGCCATCAGTCTCTATCTACCAGCTGACTGTGTACAGTGAGTGTCTCCGCTGTCTTTCCTGTGTCTGTACTGTCAGCACCACTCATCCGGTCTCTGATACAGCATCTAGGTCATGCTTGACTCCTCTGGTCCAGGTTGGGACTGAGTTTATGTCTTGGTTGTCTGGACTGGTATCTAGCCCATTGATCCCCTGCTTTCTGGCCTCTGCATTGCCTTCCATAGACAACTCTCCATTTATATGACTTAACTATGAAGAGCCACCCTGCTCTGTCACACACAGGGTGGAGTCAGGGCTCAGTGTGTACTGACCAGAGCTGAAGGCTCTCCTTGCTTTTGTGTCTCTGCACAGATCCAGTGTCCACACCTCAAGTGTCCAGCAGGAACAAGATGAAACCCACCTGCAGTGTGCTTTGCTCTGTGGAGAACGGGAGAGAGGTCACCCTGTCCTGGCATAGAGAGGGGGAGACACTGAACTACACCAGCAGCCCTGATCTCAACACCCCTCTGTCTCTCGCTCTGAAGATAGAAGAGAACAGCACCCCCTACAGCTGTGTGGCAAAAAACCCAGCAAGAGCCAAAACAGTCAGAGTGAGACCTGAGGGGCACTGCTTTGGTGAGATACTGAGAGATTGCTGTATTTCACAGGACACACTGTTAGCTCACATATACAGCTAACACCACATGTTTTACACCTCATTCACACTCAACTTCAACACAAACACACACAGTGAACATCTCTCTCCAGTGAATGCAGAAAGATTGAATATCTCTCATTAATACAGTACTGATCTGTGTGTGTGTGTATCAGTGTTGCTGTGCTGATTTGTGTGTGTGTGTGTGTATCAGTGTTGCTGTACTGATCGGTGTGTGTGTGTGTGTATCAGTGTTGCTGTGCTGATTAGTATGTGTGTGTGTGTATATCAGTGTTGCTGTGCTGATCAGTGTATGTGTGTATATCAGTGTTGCTGTGCTGATCAGTGTGTGTGTCTGTGTATCAGTGTTGCTGTGCTGATCAGTGTGTGTGTGAGTAACAGTGTTGCTGTGCTGATCAGTGTATGTGTGTATATCAGTGTTGCTGTGCTGATCAGTGTGTGTGTGTATCAGTGTTGCTGTGCTGATCTGTGTGTGTGTGAGTAACAGTGTTGCTGTGCTGATCTGTGTGTGTGTGTGTGTGTATATCAGTGTTGCTGTGCTGATCAGTGTGTGTGTTTATCAGTGTTGCTGTGCTGATCTGTGTGTGTGTGAGTAACAGTGTTGCTGTGCTGATCAGTGTGTGTGTGTGTTTGTGTGTCAGTGTTGCTGTGCTGATCAGTGTGTGCGTGTGTGTGTGTGTGTGTGTGTGTGTCTGTGTGTGTGTGTGTGTGTGTGTGTGTGTGTGTGTAAGAGTGTTGCTGTGTGTGTGTGTGTGTGTGTTTGTGTGTCAGTGTTGCTGTGCTGATCAGTGTGTGCGTGTGTGCGTGTGTGTGTGTGTGTGTGTGTATCAGTGTTGCTGTGCTGTCTGTGTGTGTGTGTGTGTGTGTGTGTGTGTGTGTGTGTATCAGTGTTGCTGTGCTGATCTGTGTGTCTCTTACAGACTCAGTCTCAAAGCCCCGTATCACAAGCACAGCAGCTGAGGGGTACCAGGGCAGATGCTGTTCAGTGCTGTGCTCTGTGGAGAACGGTAGAGAGGTCACCCTGTCCTGGCAGAGAGAGGGGGAGACACTGGACTACACCAGCAGCCCTGATCTCAACACCCCCCTGTCTCTCCTTCTGGAGACAGCAGAATCCAACTTCACCTACAGCTGTGTGGCTGCAAACCCAGTCAGTGAAGAAAAAATAGTGTTCTACCCCTCACAGATCTGCAGGGATAAGGGTAAGCATGTGGTGATGGCTGTTTCTTCCTCTTATCAGTGCGCAGGTAAATGTGCATTCAGAGACTGCCTGCTGTCTAAAAAGCTGCTCTAAGTGTTATGGAAGGCTGCGCAGTGTTATCCAGCTATGCCTTCCTCGTCCCGGGTTTTCATGTTCTTCCTCTCGGTTGAGAGGCTCTGCAATGTCAGCCGGTCTGCATGTTGTCCATGGAGTCTGTGTGCTAAGTGCACATTCTGCAGGTTGTCCATGGAGTAGGTGTGCTAAGTGCACATTCTGCAGGTTGTCCATGGAGTCGGTGTGCTAAGTGCACATTCTGCAGGTTGCCCATGGAGTCGGTGTACTAAGTGCACATTCTGCAGGTTGTCCATGGAGTCGGTGTGCTAAGTGCACATTCTGCAGGTTGCCCATGGAGTCGGTGTGCTAAGTGCACATTCTGCAGGTTGCCCATGGAGTCGGTGTGCTAAGTGCACATTCTGCAGGTTGTCCATGGAGTCGGTGTACTAAGTGCACATTCTGCAGGTTGTCCATGGAGTCGGTGTGCTAAGTGCACATTCTGCAGGTTGTCCATGGAGTCGGTGTGCTAAGTGCACATTCTGCAGGTTGTCCATGGAGTCGGTGTGCTAAGTGCACATTCTGCAGGTTGTCCATGGAGTAGGTGTGCTAAGTGCACATTCTGCAGGTTGCCCATGGAGTCGGTGTGCTAAGTGCACATTCTGCAGGTTGTCCATGGAGTCGGTGTACTAAGTGCACATTCTGCAGGTTGTCCATGGAGTCGGTGTGCTAAGTGCACATTCTGCAGGTTGTCCATGGAGTCGGTGTACTAAGTGCACATTCTGCAGGTTGTCCATGGAGTAGGTGTACTAAGTGCACATTCAGCAGGTTGTCCATGGAGTAGGTGTGCTAAGTGCACATTCTGCAGGTTGTCCATGGAGTAGGTGTGCTAAGTGCACATTCTGCAGGTTGTCCATGGAGTCGGTGTGCTAAGTGCACATTCTGCAGGTTGTCCATGGAGTCGGTGTGCTAAGTGCACATTCTGCAGGTTGTCCATGGAGTCGGTGTGCTAAGTGCACATTCTGCAGGTTGGCCATGAAGTCGGCGTGCTAAGTGCACATTCTGCAGGTTGTCCATGAAGTCGGTGTGCTAAGTGCACATTCTGCAGGTTGTCCATGGAGTCGGTGTGCTAAGTGCACATTCTGCAGGTTGTCCATGGAGTCGGTGTGCTAAGTGCACATTCTGCAGGTTGTCCATGGAGTCGGTGTGCTAAGTGCACATTCAGCAGGTTGTCCATGGAGTCGGTGTGCTAAGTGCACATTCAGCAGGTTGTCCATGGAGTCGGTGTGCTAAGTGCACATTCTGCAGGAGCTGACGGACAGCAGTGTGCTCTCTGGCTGTGGATATTTGGGATGGGCTCATGCTTTGAAGGGTCAGGTTTCGTGCCTCCTGCTGAAGCAGGGTGACCTACATGCTGCAGCTTGCCTGGGGCAAAACCCTCTACCCCATGATTGTGTGACCCATGTTTCCATAGCCTGTTCAAAGATGTAGCTATGTTCTGCGTGTGTTACACCATTATATATAAACAGACAATGACATCATCAGACAACGTGAAACAGAAACATTCAGAGTTTGAATTATTTCACTCATTAAGGGAATCCCTTCAGCCCAAAGTGACTGGCTAAACCCAGGGCCCAGTGGGCAGCTGCTTTTGGTCTGTTTCAGCCCTTAACTGACAAATTAAATCACTGATTGTTCACACACCGGGTTTAGAAAGGCTTCAACCTGAAAATCACAAACATCCTCAGTCACTGCGGCCCTCCTGTTCTGGAGTTTGACACCCTTGTCTTTAACTATCAGCTCTGAATTCCATAGCTTATTGGGGGCAGATCTCAATGGGTAACTCTCATACCATTGGTTAACGCCTTACTCATATACACTATCCTGTATGCAGAGGTGCTTTGCTCAATTTTTGACATGAATCTGTGATTATACGACACAAAAAGTAATAATAAAACAACCAATAGACTGGATCGATTTTATATTCACCTGAGAATTGATCATGGGATTCATTGATACAAATCAGTACAAGGATAGTAAGTATCACTACGTTTGGACAGGTGACATTCTCTCTCTTCCTCTTTCTTTTTCTCTAGGCGGCCACTCCCATGGGATTGTGGTTTACACAATGTTGGTGTTGAGGCTGGTGGAGTTTGTGTTGGTGACTCTGGCAGTTCTGCTGTTAATCCGCCTGTACAGAGAGGGAAGAGTTCTTACTCAACATCAACACAGGTAAATACACCTGTTATAACTATCATAATTACACACACACACATACACACACCAGTAGCATTAATGTTCTTACTTCATGCACAATATTAACTATTTTCTATGTCTTTTTGTTTGCAGTACTGAGACACGAAGAAGCAGGATATATGAGGAGCCAGACACTGAACAAGAAACCCATATAGACTAGATTAGTAACACAAAGTGGTGCATTACTACAGTAAACACACAGCATGAAAAATTTCAAGCAAAAATATCCTCTAATGAGTAACAGGAAATAGAAATGTTTGAAGACCGGAGAGTAAAATTTTATGCCTGTAGGTTTTGGAGTGAAGTTGCCGTGGAGGATAAGGTATGCGGTCATGTTTAACTAATTCTACAGTTCTACTCAATCACACACACACACACACACACACACACATGCTGTAGACCGGCACTTAAATATATCACAAAATGTGCTAATTATGATTTTCCTTCATGATTCACTTAAAATATTAATGTTCCGAGCACTGTATAAAGATTAGATTTTTTTTTACTTGCAGTAACTTTTGTAAGTTTTGTAATTTTTGTACAAACAACTATAAAATATGTTTTTGCAAACCAATTCTGCGGTGGTTTTATTTTTTTGTGGTTTAAATGTTGTGGGCCACAGCTTAGTCAGCACTGATTTAGGCAAGGGTGACTTCCTGTAACATCGCCCTGGACAGGAAATAAGAATCATTCATCTGCTTCTCTTTTATAAACCCAGACTGTGGAGATCGGCATTGATTCAGTGGTTTGGGTCTCTTGCCTCTCTCTCATTGTGGTTTATCTGCTTAGTGTTGAAATTACTCCTGTGCCACCTGACGCAACCTCTCTGCCTCCATCATTTTCATTTATAGTCAAGGTTGAGCAAAAGTAAAAGTACATTTTGTGACAAAATTTTTCCTAAACAATTGGATTTAAAAAAATGAAATTAAAATGTAGGAGGGTACTGTTTGATTTGCAGAGGAAGAGGAAGTTTGCAGAAAAGAGGCCAGAAACCAATATAATATATGACATGCATCCATTAAAATGCTCATTTCAAAATCGTGAAATGGTGTAGCGTACTGCAGTGCACTGTGTACTGGGGAGCAGTCTCCTCAGATCGAACAGGGTGCACTGCACTGTACTGTGTACTGGGGAGCAGTCTCCTCAGATCGAACAGGGTGCACTGCAGTGTACTATGTACTGGGGAGCAGTCTCTTTCACTTTCAGAGCTTTGTGATGGTGTTAGCCCAAAGCCATACAGCTGACCCCTAACAAAACCATCATCACTCAAACCTGCCACCTGCAAGTGAGTATGACAGTGACACAGAATATTACACTTCAGAATAAATATGACTCACATTCACAAATTAGAGCTTTGTTTCCTGCTTTGGGGCACAGTGTTCATTACCTCCTAAAGGATGAGTGACCATATGAATGGGTGAACGCTGTCATGATTTCAGCACATTTGCAGTGGAGAGAAAAAGACTTTGTTTGGCTCAGCTCATTTGTAGTGATTCTTCTTTTTGCTGAAGCTAAAATTCTTATTTATGAGCATCACTTTGGCTGTAGGGAAAAAGGGAAGACATTTTCCTCTGTCGTTAGAGGTATTTTTATATTCCTCTTTATTCCAGCTAATGAGTCATTCCTCATCCTTAAAAATTATATTTAAAGCAAATTATAGACATTAGTTACAAGGAATAGAGGCAGACCAGGTAAAATGGGAATTCTACTGTCTTCACAAGGGAGGGTGGAGACTGTGAGGGTGACATGAAGCAAAGACTACTTGTTTAATTACACTCCCTGCCAGTAGAAATTCCACTCCCTGCCAGTAGGGGTCCCCATATCCCTATTTAAGCCTACTCTCCAGCTTCATATACAGGGCTGCTTGACAGGATATGAGCTCCACTGGAACAAACTGTGTTTTCCAATACAGTGGGGTCCAATGGCCTAAGACCACTGGTGGAAGAGCTTCTATTTTACATCATTCTACAATTTAATGCAATTGTTTAATTACAAATTATATTAACCATTTGAGTGAACAGTTGTATCTTTGAAAAATGTACATGAATTTCCAGAATGTCAGTGTGTCCCCCTCTTGCTTTAAGGGTGCACTGGAGCTGGTGTAGACTGCGCAAGTTTGAGCAAAACCTGATGATGCATGTTATCACACGGTCTTCAAGTGCACAAAACTTTCTTGGCCTTTAAGTGCCCCATAAATGTTCGATGGGGTCTGACCTTTTCTACAAAGGGATTAACAGGGTCAGTGTCACAGATTTGCTTAAATTTGACCTTGACATTGTGCAGATAACTCTCAGATTATTTCCAGGCAGCGGTAGGACACTGATAAACAGCTAACTGCCATGTGTAACTGAAGCCTATATTGGTACTGTCCTTACTGCTGAGACAAGGAGTGGGACAAAATTTGTAAGTTATCAACTGGTGTTGAACAATTTTTCATATCAGCAATAGAAAAACCATTTAAAAGACAACACAGTATCACACGTCTACAAAGTGCTACAGAAGACGTCAAAAGGAAACATGCAACACTGCAGATGTGAGGGAGAAGGGGAACTACAGATGGACTGAATTATCACAGATGAAACTTTGTCCGTAGCTGTTTTTAAGCGCAGTAACATATGTGAATATGACTAAAAGTGGCTGATAGAGGTAATCTGCTCAGTTGCACAGGAGTTTGTATCAGCATGAAAAGACAAGATTTTAGATGAACTGACAGATTTTCAAAGGAAACATTGATGTCACAGTGAGGGATATTGTTATGTGCAGGAAGATAAAAATCTGTAACATTTTTTGTCCACTACAAACACCCAGGGTCTGGCTGGAAAGTGCAGTCAGGACTGATGTGGTTCTCACCGCTGCTGCCCGCTGAGATCCACACGGGCTTTAAAATGTGAGTGTAAAATAAGAGGCCGATGGCTAAGGCAGCACACACTGAGATCCACACGGGCTTTAAAATGTGAGTGTAAAATAAGAGGCCGATGGCGAAGGCAGTACACACTGAGATCCATACGAGCTTTAAAATGTGAGTGTAAAATAAGAGGCCGATGGCGACGGCAGTACACACTGAGATCCACACGGGCTTCAAAATGTGAGTGTAACATAAGAGGCCGATGGCGACGGCAGTACACACTGAGATCCACACGGGCTTCAAAATGTGAGTGTAAAATAAGAGGCCGATGGCGAAGGCAGTACACACTGAGATCCACGGGAGCTTTAAAATGTGAGTGTAAAATAAGAGGCCGATGGCGATGGCAGTACACACTGAGATCCACACGGGCTTTAAAATGTGAGTGTAAAATAAGAGGCCGATGGCGACGGCAGTACACACTGAGCCCTGAGTGGACATGGACATTACAAAAAGGGGGAGGAGTCTGTGAGGTAAGGAGCTGCAGAAAGCAGAACTGCGCAGGCAGCATGGCTCTTCCTGTATGAGATGCTTCATCTACAGCTGCAGAGATGAGACTCATGGCTTTGCTGTGCCTCCTCTGGGTTTCTGGTAAGACTTCCGGTTTCACAATAAATAAGAAAAATGATTAAAATGTATCTATAATTAAATGTCTGTTTTATAAACACTGCATAGATTTAAATTCAATTATCACATGTTGATACATTGAACTTCCGAGAAAATCTTGTCACAGGATACAAAAATCTGGCAAAATTAGCAAGGCCTCTAATAAGAATATCATGAAAAGCACAGTTGAAAATGCAGAGAAACATTCAGCATTATCTTACATAGCAAGCTAGAGTTGTTTGAATGTAGGTTTACTGTAGCTCTTTAATGCTAATATATAATTTACGTTAGTCAATTTGTTTACTGTCATTTCTCTCTCATGCTTTATTGATGTCAACTTTCCTCCCTCAGTCTATAGAGGTCTGATGTCTCCAGGACTCCAAAAAGAATATAAGCTAATACTATTTTTTGATTATTTTATAATTAATAAATAATTAATTATGATGATTAATAATTACTACCCAAACACAGATATCCATTTGACTGCAGAAGCTGGAGACCCATACAACTATTAAACACAGATATCAAGGGTTTTTTTTTTTTCTTTTTTTTTTCAAAAAGAGGTTATTTGCAGGAACATTAGATAGAACATTATGAAAACGAAGACATAAAAATCAAGAGAAAAGAAAATCAACAAATGGCAGACAGTTTTAGGAAACCTTTATTATGGAAGTGAATCTTCCAAAAAAAAGCAGTCTGTCTGCGTGCTGACGAGGAGCTTAACCACAGGAACGGGTCAGCTTCTTCAAAACGGAAGAGGTTGCACTAAATATTAAATATTAAATACACTTATGGATCATATGTGACATATTACTGCTGTATATGTCTCTTCCAGCAATAGTATGTGCTAATGGCCTGATTTTAATTGCAATCTATGAGTTGGATTCCTTGGTTTTTATATGACCTAGCCGGATTTTTCTCCTCATCATTTGGTGGTCATAAATATAGTGAAACTGTTTTCTGTGGTTATCGCCGTATAGCTAAATTTAGAGAAGTTTTACTGAGGATGTTGAAGACTAAGAGGAATTAAATAGTTGCCCTAGCTTGCCATCATTGAAAAAACAGTCTGCGAGGGTGAAGAGACCTTCTCTGTGAGCGTGAAGAGACCTTCTCTATGAGGGTGAAGAGACCTTCTCTGTGAGTGTGAAGAGACCTTCTCTGTGAGGGTGAAGAGACCTTCTCTATGAGGGTGAAGAGACCTTCTCTATGAGGGTGAAGAGACCTTCTCTGTGAGTGTGAAGAGACCTTCTCTATGAGGGTGAAGAGACCTTCTCTATGAGGGTGAAGAGACCTTCTATGTGAGGGTGAAGAGACCTTCTCTGTTAGTGTGAAGAGACCTTCTATGTGAGGGTGAAGAGACCTTCTCTGTGAGTGTGAAGAGACCTTCTCTATGAGGGTGAAGAGACCTTCTCTGTAAACATATTTGCATCATTTTATTACACATCCCAGATATGCTTTCTATAAATTAGCAAAAATAAAAAATAAATAAATTCAAACATCCTTCATGATGGAGATGGGAAGGGAATAGTATCATACCTTTAAATTAACTCATCATCTCACAATTACTTACTCTCTGTCTACCTCACTATCTCTCTCTCTCCCTCTCTCTTTCTCTCTCTCTCTCTCTCTCTCCCTCTGTCTCCAGGTGTGTGTGCCTCCTCTGCCCAGTCTGAAATGAAGGAGCTGAAATGCGTTATGGGAGAGATGGTCTCTTTCCCCTCTACAGTGAAAATGACTGGATTCATTTTTAGAAATGATACCCAGATTGCTAAAGTTATAAATGAAGCATTCAGCATCACCAGTAACAGTTTCACAGACAGAGTGCAGTGGGACAGCAGCACTGGACTCTTCTCCATCACTGGGCTGAAGATGGAGGACTCTGGACAGTATAAAGTGCAGAACAATGATGGACAAAATACAGAAGCAGTTTACCAGCTGACTGTGTACAGTAAGTACCACCTCTGTCTCTGTGTTCATTGTGCTTTGTGCTGCATTAATGACAGATATTCAATCTCTCTGTATCCAAAAAAAGATCCAATCAAGATTTCCTAATAATTGTTCTGTATTAATGAGAGATATTCACTCTTTCTATATTCACTAGAGAGAGATGTTCACTGTGTGTGTTTGTGTTTAAGTGGAGTGTAAATGAGGTGTAAAACATGTGGTGTTAGCTGTATATGTGAGCTAACTATGAAGAGCCACCCTGCTCTGTCACACACAGGGTGGAGTCAGGGCTCAGTGTGTACTGACCAGTGCTGAAGGCTCTCCTTGCTTTTGTGTCTCTGCACAGATCCAGTGTCCACACCTCAAGTGTCCAGCAGGAACAAGATGAAACCCACCTGCAGTGTGCTGTGCTCTGTGGAGAACGGGAGAGAGGTCACCCTGTCCTGGCAAAGAGAGGGCGAGACACTGTCAAACACCAGCAGCCCTAATCTCAACACCCCCCTGTCTCTCCCTCTGGAGATAGAAGAGAACAGCGCCCCCTACAGCTGTGTGGCTAAAAACCCAGCCATCAACAAGACAGTCACAGTCAAACCTGAAGAGTTCTGCTTTGGTGAGACACTATGAGTGTGTGTGTGTGTGTGTGTGTGTGTGTGTGTGTGTGTGTGTGTGTGTGTGTGTATCAGTGTTGCTGTGCTGATCAGTGTGTGTGTGTATCAGTGTCACTGTGCTGATCAGTGTGTGTGTGTGTATCAGTGTTGTTGTGCTGATCTGTGTGTGTGTGTGTGTGTGTGTATCAGTGTTGGTGTGCTGATCTGTGTGTGTGTGTGTGTGTGTATCAGTGTTGCTGTGCTGATCAGTGTGTGTGTGTGTATCAGTGTTGCTGTGCTGATCAGTGTGTGTGTGTATCAGTGTCACTGTGCAGATCAGTGTGTGTGTGTATCAGTGTTGCTGTGCTGATCAGTGTGTGTGTGTATCAGTGTCACTGTGCTGATCAGTGTGTGTGTGTGTGTGTATCAGTGTTGTTGTGCTCTGTGTGTGTGTGTGTGTGTGTGTGTATGTGTGTGTGTGTCTGTGTGGGTGTGTGTTTCTGTGTGTGTGTGTGTGTGTGTGTATCAGTGTTGCTGTGCTGATCAGTGTGTGTGTGTATCAGTGTTGCTGTGCTGATCAGTGTGTGTGTGTATCAGTGTCACTGTGCTGATCAGTGTGTGTTTGTGTATCAGTGTTGTTGTGCTGATCTGTGTGTGTGTGTGTGTGTGTGTGTGTGTGTGCTGTGCTGATCTGTGTGTGTGTATGTGTGTATCAGTGTTGCTGTGCTGATCAGTGTGTGTGTGTGTGTGTATCAGTGTTGCTGTGCTGGTCAGTGTGTGTGTGTGTATCAGTGTTGCTGTGCTGATCAGTGTGTGTGTGTGTGTGTGTGTGTATTGCTGATCAGTGTGTGTGTGTGTGTGTGTGTGTGTGTGTATTGCTGATCAGTGTGTCTCTTACAGACTCAGTCTCAAAGCCCCGTATCACAAGCACAGCAGCTGAGGGGTACCAGGGCAGATGCTGTTCAGTGCTGTGCTCTGTGGAGAACGGTAGAGAGGTCACCCTGTCCTGGCAGAGAGAGGGGGAGACACTGTCCCACACCAGCAGCCCTGATCTCAACACACCCCTGTCTCTCCCTCTGGAGATAGAAGAGAACAGCGCCCCCTACAGCTGTGTGGCTGCAAACCCAGCCAGTGAAAAGAGAACTGCTTTAAACACTTCAGAGCTCTGTAGAGTGGACTGCAGTGACTACAAAGGAGCTGGTAATGACCAATATTCTATATCTGTATTTATAACTGAACTTATTTCCATGGCTGAACATTTTTATATGAGGCACCCAGCTGCTGCTCACCCATCTGTACTGTGTCCTACTACAGCACACTGCTGCTGCTCACCCATCTGTACTGTGTCCCACTACAGCACACTGCTGCTGCTCACCCATCTGTACTGTGTCCTACTACAGCACACTGCTGCTGCTCACCCATCTGTACTGTGTCCTACTACAGCACACTGCTGCTGCTCACCCATCTGTACTGTGTCCTACTACAGCACACTGCTGCTGCTCACCCATCTTTACTGTGTCCTAGTACAGCACACTGCTGCTGCTGCTCACCCATCTGTACTGTGTCCTACTACAGCACACTGCTGCTGCTCACCCATCTGTACTGTGTCCCACTACAGCACACTGCTGCTTCTGCTCACCCATCTGTACTGTGTCCTACTACAGCACACTGCTGCTGCTCACCTATCTGTACTGTGTCCTACTACAGCACGCTGCTGCAGCTCACCCATCTGTACTGTGTCCTTCTACAGCACACTGCTGCTGCTCACCCATCTGTACTGTGTCCTACTACAGCACACTGCTGCTGCTCACCCATCTGTACTGTGTCCTACTACAGCACACTGCTGCTGCTCACCCATCTGTACTGTGTCCTACTACAGCACACTGCTGCTGCTGCTCACCCATCTGTACTGTGTCCTACTACAGCACACTGCTGCTGCTCACCCATCTGTACTGTGTCCTACTACAGCACGCTGCTGCAGCTCACCCATCTGTACTGTGTCCTTCTACAGCACACTGCTGCTGCTCACCCATCTGTACTGTGTCCTACTACAGCACACTGCTGCTGCTCACCCATCTGTACTGTGTCCTACTACAGCACACTGCTGCTGCTCACCTATCTGTACTGTGTCCTACTACAGCACACTGCTGCTGCTCACCCATCTGTACTGTGTCCTACTACAGCACACTGCTGCTGCTCACCCATCTGTACTGTGTCCTACTACAGCACACTGCTGCTGCTCACCCATCTGTAGTGTGTCCTACTTCAGCACACTGCTGCTGCTCACCCATCTGTACTGTGTCCTACTACGGCACACTGCTGCTGCTCACCCATCTGTACTGTGTCCTACTACAGCACACTGCTGCTGCTGCTCACCCATCTGTACTGTGTCCTACTACAGCACGCTGCTGCTGCTCACCCATCTGTACTGTGTCCTACTACAGCACGCTGCTGCTGCTCACCCATCTGTACTGTGTCCTACTACAGCACACTGCTGCTGCTCACCCATCTGTACTGTGTCCTACTACAGAACACTACTGCTGCTCACCCATCTGTACTGTGTCTCTCTGGCAGGGTCCAGGAGCTCTCCGGTAGCTGGAGCTGTGATTGGAGTTTTATTCATTATTCTACTGGGGGCAGTCATCTGCATGTACATGAGGAAAAGGAGGAAAACACCTGGAAGGCAAGGTAGGAGAGGTGTGGTTTCTGTAGTGATTGACAGTCCAGAGTAACCCCAGCCTGTGCGTTTGAGAGAAAGGGCTGAGAGACGGGACCGTAACATTCATGGATTTAACTGGAAAAATGCATCTATGTGACCAATACTGTCCTAAGGGCACCGTGTGAATGCGACACTGGGATAATAACTATTCTGATAGTGTGCTTGAGTTCCTGCACTGCTTATTTTACACAGTCATTTTATCAGATGAGATTTCTCCCTGACCAACCCACTGATCCACCTGATGAGGAAACTAAAAACCATTATTTAAACACATCATTACAATCACTGAACAGCAGCACTATAAGCTATTAAAGAAAATCAACAAGCACAACCACAAAACAACACAAACACATGCAGTGAATTGTCATTTTATGTTTTCATAATTAAAACCATATAAAACCAAAAACAGCTGCTTTAGTAACACAAATGTAAAAAGGTGTGACCAAACTGTGTATGCGTAATATTAAACTCAGAACATTAAAACTTCAAACAATGACAGTTATAAGCACAGGTGCTGCTTGTAAAAGGCCAGCATAGAGCTCTGAAATGTAATTGCTCTGTTATGTTTGCACTGCAGACCGCTGTGCTGATCTTACGTATGCTGATATCAACCACAGAGCTGGGAGGAGTCCGAGAGGGGTAGGTACAGCTGTGTATTTACATTTCGTGTGAAATTAGTCAAAAATGACTTACTGTTTTGTGAAAAAAAAAAAAAAAAAAACTGATTTTCTGTTTTGCTGACTCATGTAATGGTGGTGGTCATGTGGACTGTGGTCATGTGTGACAGAATGGCCAATCAGAGAGTGCGGCCATTAAATCTCCATGATGTCACTTTATTTCATAATAACCTGAGATATCTCACCTGTAGTGACTGCTCCTCTCTCTCTGTTTCTGTCTCTGTCTCTCTCTTAGAATACACAGACAGGCCAGACAGGTAAGACTGCAGCAATGTTTATATTCGCAGTGTTTTTACATGCATCAGTTTAAGCCTATTGCATTTTTTGTATATTTTAAGTATAAATTGCCCTAAAATCTGATGACTTTTCATCGGTATTTCCAACAGATTGACCACATATGTATTTTTTCATTTTTTGCACAAACATGATATATAACTGTGAAGAGATAGCCAATACTACCACATATAAATGACAAATGCTTCTGCTAAAGGAGTGTTAATGAAATGCAATGAGGGCTCCATAAAACTCGCACTGGAAAAAGACCGAGGCCAGATACTACATATCCCAGAGTGCCACACGGGCTAAGCTGTTAGGCAGGAAAAAGGAATGGGTTCTAAACGGAACAACTGCTTTGTGTTTGTGTTAGTTTGTGTTCTTAAAGTTTACAAGGCAAAAGACGGAAATACGTTTAACAAAGTTTAAGTAAGCGAGCTAAGGGCTAGACTTAAGTTAGCGGAAGAGTTTTGGAGAATATACCCTGAGAATGTCCATCGTGCAGATGTAGGCAATCCATTTTATATGTTAGCTTGCTTAAAATCTGCTGCTCGGTGGCGGTTCACAGCGTCCTCAGATGCTACGTGGTTCAAACCAACTGACAGACGATAAACGGTGACGTCATCACAACCCATCATAACTCGTTCCCTCGCGACGGTCGTCCCGTGCATACACCTGCTCCGCATCGTTTAATAGCGTCGCCTGGCAACGACACTGGTGTTGTAAACTCCATCTGCAAAACAAAACCGAATACATACCCGAGAAAATACAAACACAAATTACAAAAATACAATTACAAGTAAACACAGCAATGTAACAGTTTTTGCTCTCATTATTTGAGTTGTGTTAGTGTGGAATCAGGTCCAGCTACAGCTGAAGGGAAATGTTTGGATCCTTTCTGGAGTAAAGTAAGAATTCCATAGCTGCTCATTTTGTCCTGCATGCCTTGTTGGGGGTATTCCACTATGAATGGATAGGCTAACTCTTTATTGAAATCCAGATCTCTGGGTAGCAGCTTAAATGTAGTAGAGAGAGCTCATCTCAACCTACAGGGGGAGTCTATCTGTCTGTGCCTCTTATTTTCTCCCTCTAAGTTTCTTTCTTTGCCTCCATTCTCACGGTCACTCTCTGCTCTGTATGTTTGTGTTGAAGGTGAAGTTGATGAAGTTGTGTACAGCAGCGTTGATCACAAACCCCCAAAGAAGCAGAAGGCTGCTGCTCCCACAGTTACACAGGTTAGATACCGAATCTGTGGAACGCTGGAGTTAAAACTTGGTGTTAATATTCAGTGTTAAATATCAAAGTGACCCCTGTATCTCCGTCCGCAGGGAGAGTCCAGCTGTGTCTACGCTGAGGTCAGAAGAAAATAGTGACCACAGTGGAGGGGGTGATGTCATCTTTTATGTGCTTCATGGGAACATAACAATACTGGATATGAACATCATTATTTTAGAAGAGTGGGCATTTTTCAGACAGATAGAAAGTAGAGAGAAGGTCAGAATAGAGAGGAATGAGTTAGAAGGTGCTGGGAAACTCTCCTGTGGCATCCGAAGGTCAGCCACCCTACAGACCGAGCCTCTGCTTCACCCCAATGTCACTTTAATGGGTCTGTGCAACGTCTGAATGTAAAGCACCTTAGGAACATACTGCAGCGTTCCATATTATCTGTCATTCTGTTGCAGCTCGGAGCTTTGCATGGTTTCCCTGTGCTGAAAATGCTCTCTCACTTGGAATCTGGAGGAGTGCACCGTGTGAAACGGTGGTTGGTAAACAGACGTGGATATCTGTTTATGGTACAGATCTTATAATTTGGTGAAGATACTTGTTTTTGCCTCTGATGTGTTTCCAAGGGCCCGATCCTGGCCTTCGCTTAGGTACATTTTACATGTAATTCTTCTTCACGAGATAAAAGGACTTATGGGAAATTCATAAGAAGATATGACAGAATGAGAGCAGTGGCTGGCATTGCGGCAGGAAGCCAAGCACTCGAGGAGAGGAAGTGATGCGCCCGCAGGGGGGATGCAGAATGCAGAATGCAGGACTCCAATGATGCTTTTCTAACCAGTTTAAATCTGTTTAAAAAAAAAAAAAACTGTTAACACTGATGTTTATTGCAACTCTGTTTCATTGGCACAATCTTGGAACAAAATAAAGCATAAAAACAAAAAAAAGACAGTAAACACTTTACCATTATCACTTCCATTCCATTAAAAAAAATAATTTTAATGGTGTGGAGCACAAAGTCACGCCCCCTTCCTCAAACATCTCTGTGATGTTCTGTGAGGCCAGAATAGCTCACAGACTTCAGAGTCTCCTGAAGCAACAGACATGCGTTTGAATATTTCCATTGGTGAATTCTTGCTCTGTAAATAAGGCTGAAAGCACAAATGAACAGTGTGTTTAGGTTTATCAAACACAGCGGAGCATCAGCACTGAATGCAGATTTAACCCATGGCCCTGACACTGACGGTATGTTTATGGTGTCCAGTGATCACATCTCTGAAGTAATTCATTGATTATGTGTCTTAATATTTTACGGTGAAAAGAGGAAAGTGCTTCCATAACCACAAATCTTGGTTATATAGGGTGCTATTTTTGATTTGATAATACACATACTTTATTTTCTGCCAGAAATACATGTATTTTGGTTTTCTATACCCCTGCTGCATTCTGGAAAGTGTTTATTCCTCCTATTGTAAAATTTAAGACTGGCGTGTCATTTTTGTCTTGAGAAACATAATTTTCACCCAAACATAGAACTTTTGTAAAGTTCTGTGAGTAATTTGGAGTCAGTACTGATGAAAAGATGTTTTTTTTTTTCAGAATGCAGAATATGGTTTGAGGCCTGTCTGCATCAAGGGTAGAAGCCACACAAAGCTGAGAGAGGAGAGCTTACCGGTGGCTGCATTTCCAGAGCAGCCTTTGGACATGTTAAAGTGTGAGGATGGAGCCTGAAAGAATAATGGTGTATTATTTTGTGGAAAATGTGTTGCTGTTGCTGCACCTGAAGTCTCTGTGTGTGAAAACTGCTCACTGTGTTTGCTGCTGGATTGTGGGGTAAAAATAACTGGGGAAAAAGTAAAGTAGATTCTTGCACAACTCAGTTACAGGCTGATTAAAACTGTAATTACACCTTATCAATACTAATCTCTTTCAGCTGGTGCAAAAATTATTGAAAGAAAATTATGGAAAACAGTTACAAAGGGATAGAAACAAACTTGGTAAGTTGGGAATTCCTTCCACTATCTTCACTAGGGAGAGTGGGCACGGTCAGGGTGACATTTAGCCAAGATTGCTTTTGTTATTCCTCTCCCTGCCAGTAAAGGTCACCACATCCTCATTTAAGAAATTACACAGACTGCTTTCCAGCTACACAGTGGTGTTTGGTGGTGATGTGGACAAGTGGGCAAAGTGGGGAGTACAGTCAGGACTGATGTGGTTGTCACTGCTGCTGCCCGCTGAGATCCACACGGGCTTTAAAATGTGAGTGTAAAATAAGAGGCCGATGGCGACGGCAGTACACACTGAGATCCACACGAGCTTTAAAATGTGAGTGTAAAATAAGAGGCCGATGGCGACGGCAGTACACACTGAGATCCACACGGGCTTTAAAATGTGAGTGTAAAATAAGAGGCCGATGGCGACGGCAGTACACACTGAGATCCACACGAGCTTTAAAATGTGAGTGTAAAATAAGAGGCCGATGGCGACGGCAGTACACACTGAGATCCACACGGGCTTTAAAATGTGAGTGTAAAATAAGAGGCCGATGGCGACGGCAGTACACACTGAGATCCACACGAGCTTTAAAATGTGAGTGTAAAATAAGAGGCCGATGGCGACGGCAGTACACACTGAGATCCACACGGGCTTTAAAATGTGAGTGTAAAATAAGAGGCCGATGGCGACGGCAGTACACACTGAGATCCACACGAGCTTTAAAATGTGAGTGTAAAATAAGAGGCCGATGGCGACGGCAGTACACACTGAGATCCACACGGGCTTTAAAATGTGAGTGTAAAATAAGAGGCCGATGGCGAAGGCAGTACACACTGAGATCCACACGGGCTTTAAAATGTGAGTGTAAAATAAGAGGCCGATGGCGACGGCAGTACACACTGAGATCCACACGAGCTTTAAAATGTGAGTGTAAAATAAGAGGCCGATGGCGACAGCAGTACACACTGAGATCCACACGAGCTTTAAAATGTGAGTGTAAAATAAGAGGCCGATGGCTAAGGCAGTACACACTGAGATCCACACAGGCTGTAAAATGTGAGTGTAAAATAAGAGGCCGATGGCTAAGGCAGTACACACTGAGATCCACACAGGCTGTAAAATGTGAGTGTAAAATAAGAGGCTGATGGCGACGGCAGTACACACTGAGATCCACACGGGCTTTAAAATGTGAGTGTAAAATAAGAGGCTGATGGCGACGGCAGTACACACTGAGATCCACACGGGCTTTAAAATGTGAGTGTAAAATAAGAGGCCGATGGCGACGGCAGTACACACTGAGCCCTGAGCGGAAATTGGCATTATCATAAAGGGGAGGAGCCTGTGTAATAAGGAGCTGCAGAAAGCAGACCTGAAGACACAGTTTTGTTCTTTCAAATGGAAAATGTTCATCTAGAGTGGCAGAGATGAGACATGTGGGTGTTTTTCTTTACCTCCTCTGGGTTTCTGGTAGGGCTTCTATTTTCATTGCAATTATATCAAAAATTTGTTTAAACGATGATGTACTTCAGCTAGTCTTGTATATATACTGCATAAAATTACAAGAAAATTATGACATTGAATTGTTTCTTCCACCTAAGAGAGAATTCAATATTTGCATTTGATATTGTTTTTTCCTTCACCAAGATAATCCTGTCTTAGACTCCTAAAATACAGCAACAATTACATGGAATCTGTCATAAAAATGAGAATATCATGAGAACCAAAGCAGAGCAGATAAAGCATTTGGTATTCTTTTACACATCAAGGTAAAACATTTTTAATGTAGGAGATGTTGAATGATAATGCATGTTTTCTTTCCTATGTGTTGTATGTTCTCATTTTTTAAATCATTGTCATATACGGTAGGTAAAGTGGGCTGCATTGTATCTTATTTATATGTTAATGTATCTTTACTCAGTGTCTTACCCTGTGCAAGGCTATTTATCCTGAACGTTAAGATCTGATGAACAAAAGACATGAGACTTCACTCCGTAAAAAGTATTAATTATGACACAAGACACATAACAGGTAAATTTCAAAGAGGAAAAATTGAAAGCTACATTACCACAAGCAACAAAATAAACCTATGGCTCCTTTATTAAGTGGAGATCCACTTAAATGCAGGAGCTGGAGACCAATAAACTTATTAAATACTGGTTACAAAAAAACAAATCAACAAATGGTAACTAATATAAGGAAAGCTATGCACACATCCTGCTGTTTGGTACCCTCTCTGCCCCGGGACTGGCCACCTTTCTGTAGGCACCCAGGCCATTACGCTGCTCTGTGCTGACTGCCCGCCATTACGCTGCTCTGTGCTGACTGATGGCCATTACGCTACATTGTGCTGACTGATGGCCATTACGCTGCTCTGTGCTGACTGATGGCCATTACGCTGCTCTGTGCTGACTGATGGCCATTACGCTGCTCTGTGCTGACTGCCGGCCATTACGCTGCTCTGTGCTGACTGGCGGCCATTACGCTGCTCTGTGCTGACTGGCGGCCATTACGCTGCTCTGTGCTGACTGGCGGCTATTACACCAGTCTATTACATTAAACAAGGAAGATCAAAGTCATACTCTACGTAAGACACATAATGCTGATATTTTTAAATTCAGTACAGGAAATGTTAAGTGGCTCCATTAAGGAAGAACATTGTTAAAGCAGCTGTCAGAGTCTGTAATAGAATATGTAATATATCGATATAATGATCCAGGAACATCAGTGAATGGGACAGAAGCTGATCATTATTAACTATCCTACTGAGTTTGTGTTTGCTCAGCTTAATCCTATTTTTATCTCTATTGAGCTTCATTGAGGTAGACGTGGCATCTATAATCAGTAAAATATTTGCTCATCTTTTGGCCATATATAAACCCCGTGGAAAGCTTACGTAATTTTGGGGCTCTAGCTCTTCGTTTGGTACATTAAGCCTTATTACGCATTTTTTGTGTTCAGCATTTTAGAATGCCCCACATCTACAATCTAGAAGAGACGTTCGTAGAGAAGAGACCATTTAAAAAATAAAACATTTAACTTAAAACAATCATCCTTTGGAGTAACAATCTGACAAGAAATCGGAGCACCAAAAAGTAGAGTGTATTTTGAAACACCCAGACTGTCACGCTCTAAGTTATTTTACAGGACAATTGCAAAACTAAACCATAAATTCAAAAAATAATATGTTTTATTTTCACTGCATTACTATCTGTAATAATTCATTTATTTAAAAACAAACAATTAATGATGAAAACATTGTTTTCTCCAGCAGCCACTTTTTGCTGTGCTGACTGCAATGTTGCGACCGCTCAGAAAATGAGTCTTCAGACAGATCTCTGCTTTAGAATTCAAATAAAGGCTCTTTTAGTGCTTCAGTTACAGTAGAAACAGCAGAGCTGTGAAATTGGGCTCTATCACTTTAAGAATAACATCCTAAAGTTTGGCTGTGTATTGTGGCTTCCTGCAGCTTCTTTTAATAGCATGTTGATGGCCTCTCACATCCGCACAGAGTTCACACTTTGGCCCACTGAGGTGACAAGTAGACACTCACATACTATCTATAACAGCCAAAAACAAGACAAGACAAGATGTGAGAGTTTTCACCAGCTCTTTATCAGTTACAAAATTAAGTATCATGGCTAAACTGGACAGGGATGTGCATGTGGTCCAATGGTGCTGCAGCGTTGCAGACTATTTGCTCAACATAGTTGTACAAAACTCCACGTGAGACCGGAGCCCAAGCCGTTTCATTACAAGCTTTGCCGGCTCTCGTGCTATCATATCATACCCTCAAATAAATCAGTCATCTCACACTTGCTCACTTACTTTACCAAAGCTAAAACAATGAAACATTTAAGTCACACATTACAAATATACATAATACAGTTGAATAAAATAAAATCAAATAAATAATATATAAAAAAAGGTAAATTTGCATGACAAACACAGAAATAAGAAAGAGACTGCTACTAATGCAAAAGAAGAAATGGTGCCTCACTGGTTGTCCCTCAGTTTATGACAGGAGGCCAACGCCACACATTCAGTTTTTTCTCCCAGAATAATATAGGGGAGTTCTATGTTGTTATAGTTTTTTTAATTCAGGGAAAGTTGTTCCAATTTTTAAATAAAATGAATGTCTCTCTCACTCTCTCTCTCTCTCTCTCTCTCTCTCTCTCCCCCTCTCTCTCTCTCTCCAGGTGTGTGTGCCTCCTCTGCCCAGTCTGAGATGAAAGAGCTGAAATGCATTATGGGACAGAAGGTCTCTTTCCCCTCTACAGTGAAAAAGACTGGATTCATTTTTAGAAATGATACCCAGATTGCTAAAGTGATGAATAAAGCTTTCAGCATCACCAGGAGCAGTTTCACAAACAGAGTGCAGTGGGACAGCAGCACTGGACTCTTCTCCATCACTGGGCTGAAGATGGAAGATTCTGGACTGTATAGAGTGCAGAATAATGATGAAAAGAAAAAAACAGCCACTGTTTACAAACTGACTGTGTACAGTAAGTATCACTATTATGTCACTGTGTTTTGTGCCGTATTAATGACAAATATTCACTTTTTCCCATAACCAACAGAGATCCAACAGAGAGATGTTCACTGTGTGTGTGTTTGTGTTTAAGTGGAGTGTGAATGAGGTGTATAACATGTGGTGTTAGCTGTATATGTGAGCTAACTATGAAGTGACACCCTGCTCTGTCACACACAGGGTGGAGTCAGGGGTCAGTGTGTACTGACCAGTGCTGAAGGCTCTCCTTGCTTTTGTGTCTCTGCACAGATCCAGAGTCCACACCTCAAGTGTCCAGCAGGAACAAGATGAAACACACCTGCAGTGTGCTGTGCTCAGTGGAGAACGGGAGAGAGCAAGAGCTAAGAGCAAGAGCCCAGACAGTCAAACCTGAAGGATACTGCTTTTGTGAGATATTGGCTTTTTTTCTGACAATTGCTTGAAAATATTTCTCAAAATCTTGTTGCCCTCTTTAAAACTGTGAAAACTATTTCTTAAACCACTGCAAAATTACAGACACTCAGTTGTCCATCTCCAGACCTGGAGGAATGGTTTGTACTCTGGATTTTGGAGTTTCAGTTTCGAATGGAAAACAAGTACACATACCCTGCTTCCCTTATCAGTGCTTCTGTGCTGATCTGTGTGTGTGTGTGTGTGTGTGTGTGTGTGTGTGTGTGTGTGTGTGTGTGTGTGTGTGTGTATCAGTGTTGCTGTGCTGATCAGTGTGTGTGTGTGTGTATCAGTGTTGCTGTGCTGATCAGTGTGTGTGTGTGTATCAGTGTTGCTGTACTGATCAGTGTGTGTGTTTATGTGTGTTGCTGTGCTGATCAGTGTGTGTGTGTATCAGTGTTGCTGTGCTGATCAGTGTGTGTGTTTATCAGTGTTGCTGTGCTGATCAGTTTGGTGGGTGGTTGTGTGTGTGTGTCAGTGTTGTGTGATGATCAGTGTTCTGTGCTTTTTTGTGTGTGTGTGTGTGTGTGTCAGTGTTGCTGTGCTGATCAGTGTGTGTGTGTGTGTCAGTGTTGCTGTGCTGATCAGTGTGTGTGGTGTATCAGTGTTGCTGTGCTGATCAGTGGTGTGTGTGTGTGTGTGTGTGTGTGTGTCAGTGTTGCTGTGCTGATCAGTGGTGTGTGTGTGGTGTGTGTGTGTATCAGTGTTGCTGTGCTGATCAGTGTGTCTCTTACAGACTCAGTCTCAAAGCCCGTATCACAAGCACAGCAGCTGAGGGGTACCAGGGCAGATGCTGTTCAGTGCTGTGCTCTGTGGAGAAAGGGAGAGAGGTCACCCTGTCCTGGCAAAGAGAGGGGGAGGAGACACGGACTACACCAGCAGCCCTGATCTCAACACCCCCCTGTCTCTCCCTCTGGAGATAGAAGAGAACAGCGCCCCTACAGCTGTGTGGCTAAAAAACCCCATCAGTGAAGAGAGAACTGTTTTAAACACCTCAGAGCTCTGTAGAGTAGACTGCAGTGACTACAAAGGAGCCGGGTAATGACCAATATTCTATATCTGTATTTATAACTAACCTTATTTCCATGGCTGAACATTTTTATATGAGGCACCCAGTATTGTGTCCCACTACAGGCACATGCTGCTGCTCACCCATCTGTACTGTGTCCTACTACAGCACACTGCTGCTGCTGCTCACATCTGTACTGTGTCCTACTACAGCACACTGCTGCTGTCACCCATCTGTACTGTGTCCTACTACAGCACACGCTGCTGCTCACCCATCTGTACTGTGTCCACTATAGCACACTGCTGCTGCTCACCCATCTGTACTGTGTCCTACTACAGCACACTGCTGCTGCTCACCTATCTGTATTGTCCCCACTACAGCACACTGCTGCTGCTCACCCATCTGTACTGTGTCCTACTACAGCACACTGCTGCTGCTCACCCATCTGTACTGTGTCCCACTATAGCACACTGCTGCTGCTCACCATCTGCACTGTGTCCTACTACAGCACACTGCTGCTGCTCACCATCTGTACTGTGTCCTACTACAGCACACTGCTGCTGCTCACCCATCTGTACTGTGTCCTACTACAGCACACTGCTGCTGCTCACCCATCTGTACTGTGTCCCACTACAGCACACTGTGCTGCTCACCCATCTGTACTGTGTCCTACTACAGCACACTGCTGCTGCTCACCTATCTGTACTGTGTCCTACTACAGCACACTGCTGCTGCTCACCCATCTGTACTGTGTCCTACTACAGCACACTGCTGCTGCTCACACATCTGTACTGTGTCCTACTACAGCACAATGCTGCTGCTCACCCATCTGTACTGTGTCCTTCTACAGCACACTGCTGCTGCTCACCCATCTGTACTGTGTCCCTACTACAGCACACTGCTGCTGCTCAACCATCTGTACTGTGTCCTACTACAGCACACTGCTGCTGCTCACCCATCTGTACTGTGTCCTACTACAGCACACTGCTGCTGCTCACCACTGTACTGTGTCCTACTACAGCACACTGCTGCTGCTGCTCACCCATCTGTACTGTGTTCTACTACAGCACACTGCTGCTGCGCACCCATCTGTACTGTGTCCTACTACAGCACACTGCTGCTGCTCGCCCATCGGTACTGTGTCCTACTACAGCACACTGCTGCTGCTCACCTCTGTCCTGTGTCTCTGTAGCAGGTAATGGGTCCAGCAGTTCTCTGGTAGCTGGGGTTGGAGCTGCAGTGGGGTGTGTTTTTATTATTCTACTGGGGACAGTCATCTACTGAAGAAAAGAAGCCAAACCCCTGGTAGTGAAGGTAGTGATTGGCAGTATATTTGTGTGTGTGTGTGTGTTGTGTGTATGTGTGTGTGTGTGTGAGTGTGGATCTGTGTGTGTGTGTGTGTGTGTGCGTGTGTGGTGTGAGTGTGTATCTGTGTGTGTGTGTGGTGTGTGTGTGTATCTGGTGTGTGTGTGTGTGGGTGGGTGCGTGTGTGTGTGTCTGTGGTGTGTGTGTGTTGTGTGTGTGTCTGTGTGTGAGTGTGTGTGTCGTGTGTGTGTGTGTGTGTTGTGTGTGTGTGTGTGGGTGAGTGTGTGTGTGTGTGTGGTGTGTGCATAGTTAATCATGTATCCAGTAGGAAGGTCCTTGCCCTGTTTCATCATTAACAGCTGCACAGTCTGGATGGGTCATGTAAAGTCTCTGAAATGTCATTTCTCTGTGGTGTTGATATTGCAGATCCTCCTGATGAAATCACATATGCTGATGTTAACCACAGAGCCAGGAGGACTCAGAGAGGGGTAGGTGTGGCAGAAAAATACCCCAGATACAAAATGACTGCATTGAACTTTGTGTCAGGTGTAGGTTATTGGTTTTGCTCTGTGAAAGTATGCCTGGTATTCACATTTCATGTGAATCAGAAATGATTGTGTTTTTCAGACTGTTGATTGTGTTGTGGTGTGGTGGCCATGTGGATTGTGTTTCATTTACATGGACATGCTAAAAATAAAATGTAAATGCTTGTGGCATTCAGGCTGTCTAACAAAGCAGCTGAAATTTGGCGTTTTTGAAATGTTCAACAATCAGGGAGCTCCCCAGCACAGAATGCTCTGTTAGGGGCGTGGCAGGAAACCAGCAGGTGACCCAAACTCACTGATACTCTGGGGTGTAAATTTATGGTATCATAAAAGCCTCTTAAGAGTATAATATCTCTCTCTCTCTCTCTCTCTCCCTCTCTCTCTCCCCCTCCCTCTCTCTCTCTCCCTCTCTCTTCTCTCTCTCAGAATGCACACATGGGCCAAACTGGTAAGGCTACAGTAGCATCTGTATTTACTGGGTTCTTACATGCATCATTTTAAACCTAGTGTATACTTTGTACTGTATATTTTATGTAGAAATTATTCTTACTAATGTCACACAACGCTAAAATCAAGGTGTGGTCTCTTAGCTTGTAAGACTCAGATCTTTTCCTGCTTTACATCCATAGCTGTGAAGAGCTAGCCAATACTACCACATATAAATGATAAATGCTTCTGCTAAAGGAGTGTTAATGAAATGCAATGAGGGCTCCATAAAACTCGCACTGGAAAAAGACCAAGGCCAGATACTACATATCCCAGAGTGCCACACGGGCTAAGCTGTTTGGGACACTGCGGCTTAGGTGTGCTTGTTTTTAGCACGTGTTGGAGTTGTGTTAGTGTGCAAAACTGTAGCTGTGTCCTGAGGTGTGCTTGTTTTTAGCACGTGTTGGAGTTGTGTTAGTGTGCAAAACTGTAGCTGTGTCCTGAGGTGTGCTTGTTTTTAGCACGTGTTGGAGTTGTGTTAGTGTGCAACACTGTAGCTGTGTCCTGAGGTGTGCTTGTTTTTAGCACGTGTTGGAGTTGTGTTAGTGTGCAACACTGTAGCTGTGTCCTGAGGTGTGTTTGTTTTTTGCGTGTGTTGGAGTTGTGTTAGTGTGCAAAACTGTAGCTGTGTCCTGAGGTGTGCTTGTTTTTAGCACGTGTTGGAGTTGTTAGTGTGCAACACTGTAGCTGTGTCCTGAGGTGTGCTTGTTTTTAGCACGTGTTGGAGTTGTGTTGTGTGTAACACTGTAGCTGTGTGTGTCCTGAGGTGTGCTGGTTTTTTAGCACGTGTTGGAGTTGTGTTGTGTGCAACACTGTAGCTGTGTCCTGAGGTGTGTTTGTTTTTTGCGTGTGTTGGAGTTGTGTTGTGTGTAACACTGTAGCTGTGTCCTGAGGTGTGTTTGTTTTTGCGTGTGTTGGAGTTGTGTTGTGTGTAACACTGTAGCTGTGTCCTGAGGTGTGCTTGTTTTTAGCACGTGTTGGAGTTGTGTTAGTGTGGCAACACTGTAGCTGTGTCCTGAGGTGTGTGTTTGTTTTTTTGCGTGTGTTGGAGTTGTGTTGTGGTGTAACACTGTAGCTGTGTCCTGAGGTGTGTTTTGTTTTTTGCGTGTGTTGGAGTTTGTTTGTGTTAACACTGTGGCTGTGTCCTGAGGTGTGCTTGTTTTTAGCACGTGTTGGAGTTGTGTTAGTGTGCAACACTGTAGCTGTGTCCTGAGGTGTGTTTTGTTTTTTGCGTGTGTTGGAGTTGTGTTGTGTGTAACACTGTAGCTGTGTCCTGAGGTGTGTTTGTTTTTTGCGTGTGTTGGAGTTGTGTTGTGTGTAACACTGTAGCTGTGTCCTGAGGTGTGTTTGTTTTTTGCGTGTGTTGGAGTTGTGTTGTGTGTAACACTGTAGCTGTGTCCTGAGGTGTGCTGGTTTTTAGCACGTGTTGGAGTTGTGTTAGTGTGCAACACTGTAGCTGTGTCCTGAGGTGTGTTTGTTTTTTGCGTGTGTTGGAGTTGTGTTGTTGTGTAACACTGTAGCTGTGTCCTGTGGTGTGTTTGTTTTTTGCGTGTGTTGGAGTTGTGTTGTGTGTAACACTGTAGCTGTGTCCTGAGGTGTGTTTGTTTTTTGCGTGTGTTGGAGTTGTGTTGTGTGTAACACTGTAGCTGTGTCCTGAGGTGTGTTTGTTTTTTGCGTGTGTTGGAGTTGTGTTGTGTGTAACACTGTAGCTGTGTCCTGAGGTGTGTTTGTTTTTTGCGTGTGTTGGAGTTGTGTTGTGTGTAACACTGTAGCTGTGTCCTGAGGTGTGTTTGTTTTTTGCGTGTGTTGGAGTTGTGTTGTGTGTAACACTGCGGCTGCGTCCTGAGGTGTGTTTGTTTCTTGCGTGTGTTGGAGTTGTGTTCGTGTGTAACACTGTAGCTGTGTCCTGAGGTGTGTTTGTTTCTTGCGTGTGTTGGAGTTGTGTTCGTGTGTAACACTGTAGCTGTGTCCTGAGGTGTGTTTGTTTCTTGCGTGTGTTGGAGTTGTGTTCGTGTGTAACACTGTAGCTGTGTCCTGAGGTGTGTTTGTTTTTTGCGTGTGTTGGAGTTGTGTTCGTGTGGAGTCAGGCCTGGCTGGCTGAGGGGATGCCTCGCCACGTTGAGCTTTTGGGTTGGGAGAGTCTTTTGCTGTTGTGTGTATTTGGAAAGCATTTTCAGCTAGTCTGTAAAAAGTTTGAATCCTTTATGCAGTTAAGAATTCTGTATCTCTTCTCTACAATGTAGTTTAAAAGTTTCTTAATGACTTCTGTTAACAAGTTTGTTACCCTTTGACCCCTGGCCTGAGGTTAGAAGCTTAAAGGTAATTGGGAGGGTCCGTCTCTCTTTACCCTCCGTCTTCTTC
>JAFBMS010002071.1:0-32703 GCA_019788955.1 Albula glossodonta
CCACCTCCCCCCCCCCCCCCCCTCCCGCCCACCCCTCTCTCTACCCCCCCCACCCCTCTCTCTCTCTCAGTTGCTGGAGGCCCAGGCTGATTACCACAGGAGATCTCTCTCTGCTCTGGAGAACCTCCTGCCTGCTATAAAAGCACAGCAAGGTAGGATCTGTCCCTCCTCCCCTCTCCTTTCCTTCCTTCTCCTCTCCTGCCATTTCTTACAGCATACAGGTTTGACACATGTCAAAACATCCATAAAGGCTGTTTCTCTCTCTGAATCTCATGCCCCTTAGCTGCAGATAGTTTTTGCATGCCTGTAAAACAGGGTGTCTGTAACATAGTTTTTCTTGTACAGCTGCACACCCCATTCGGGTACTGCTTACGCTGAAGATGTCAGTGCTGATGTAATGTTAGTGATGCTGTTTCTCCAGTGTCATAGGCAATGTGTGATAGATCTGTGCCCCCCCCGTCTGAAACTGGTGTGACACACATCAAAGACCAGTCAGCATGTGCAGCTGCTTCCTCCTGAGTCTGGAGCATGGGAGATCATGACCTCTCCCTCTCTCCCCCTCGCCCCCCTGCAGAGTCCTGGACGGAGAAGCCGGCATTCGGTACTCACCTGGACGAGCACCTGAAACGCAGTAACCGTGAGATCGCCCTGCCCATCGAGGCCTGTGTTATGATGCTGCTGGAGACTGGCATGAAGGAGGAGGTCAGAGGTCAAAGGTCAACTCTTTAACCTGCTGGGTCTGCAGCTCAGAGGTTACAGTGTGTATAATGGTTCGGGAGCTGGGCTTGTAGCTCAGAGGTTACAGTGTAGTATAATGGTTAGGGAGCTGGGCTTGTAGCTCAGAGGTTACAGTGTGTATAATGGTTCAGGAGCTGGGCTTGTAGCTCAGAGGTTACAGTGTAGTATAATGGTTAGGGAGCTGGGCTTGTAGCTCAGAGGTTACAGTGTAGTGTAATGGTTAGGGAGCTGGGCTTGTAGCTCAGAGGTTACAGTATAGTGTAATGGTTAGGGAGCTGGGCTTGTAGCTCAGAGGTTACAGTGTAGTATAATGGTTAGGGAGCTGGGCTTGTAGCTCAGAGGTCACAGTGTAGTATAATGGTTAAGGAGCTGGGCTTGTAGCTCAGAGGTTACAGTGTAGTGTAATGGTTAGGGAGCTGGGCTTGTAGCTGAGAGGTTACAGTGTAGTATAATGGTTCGGGAGCTGGGCTTGTAGCTCAGAGGTTACAGTGTAGTGTAATGGTTAGGGAGCTGGGTTTGAAGCTCAGAGGTTACAGTGTAGTGTAATGGTTAGGGAGCTGGGCTTGTAGCTCAGAGGTGACAGTGTAGTATAATGGTTAGGGAGCTGGGCTTGTAGCTGAGAGGTTACAGTGTAGTATATTGGTTAGGGAAATTAGATACCCAAAGTGTGTGAGTGAAAACTGAGAAGCACCCTGTTTTTAGCCTCTGGTGTTTGTGTGCTGTTAGCTGGGGTGCGATGTTCTAGCCTTAAATATGTATGCAGTCGCTTTGAGTGTGAAACAGCGACCCCGCCACTTCCCCTTTCCTGGCTGATTGTGGGTTAGACTTATATCAGCCCTTCTGCGAAACCCGCCAACATGACAGCCAGTGCCACATCGCTGGTTCCTAAAATACCACAGAGACTAAAACCCACTTCCCCACTGACCGGTTTCTGTTTTACTGGACCAAACTGCGCCCTGCTGATGCTAACGCACCCCCTCCCGGCAGGCTCATGACAGCACATTACACTGCAGCCATGAAGCAGGAGCGGCTGGCGGCACTGCAGCCATGAAGCAGGAGCAGCTGGCGGCACTGCAGCACACTTGGCATGCACCTGATAAATGCCAGTAACAGCAGCAGTAGTGCTAGATGGCTAACAGCATCCCCACACCAGCTAGTACATACAGTGCTGCAGGACAGGCCTGCCAGAGCATCAGAGAAGATACTCACAGGGTCACAGTCATTGCATGCTAAGGATATTCAGCAAAGTCCTGAACGTGACAGCTTTAATTTACCTGACATTAATGTTAACATTGGCTGACAGAATTCAGTCATTTTCCAATGGTGTAAATTTGAGGGAAACCTGAGCAGGTGATGTAGATGGCACAGAGACCCTGCTTCATCTCTGCTATTCGTTGACATGCGGAGGGGCTTGCTGACCTCACTTCCTGTTTCCTGTGTGCCAGGGCCTCTTCAGAATCGCTGCGGGAGCGTCCAAGCTGAAGAAGCTGAAGGCAGCTCTGGACTGTTCCACCTCCCAGCTAGAGGAGTTCTACTCCGACCCCCACGCTGTGGCTGGTATGGCCCGTTTCCTGGCAACCTGACAGTAAAGATTCCACAAAGAATCAAAGATGTTTTGCTGAATTTTGGCTCTTCCTGCTAAACCTCCCGGATCAGAAACCGTAGATAAAGACATGGGTGCTGACCACTGGTCTGAAGAATCTTACCTGTTGTTGTTGAAAGGGAACAGCCGCACCCTCCACCATTGTGTGAAGCGTACATTTGACTGTGAAATCAACTGACCCACAAAATGCTAATTCTTCATCCTGTTAATTGTCACCAATTTGTGATGGTCTCTAGAAGACATAAAATAAAAAAAAAGGAATTAGATACTTAATTTTTAAGACCGATGATAGACCTTGTGTGTTACTGTGTGTGTTGCTTGGTGAACACCTTTACCCGTTTCCCTTCTCAGGTGCTCTGAAGTCTTACCTGAGAGAGCTACCTGAACCCCTCATGAGCTTCCAGCTGTATGATGAATGGATACAGGCGTCCAGGTTAGGCCCGCCGGCCGCTGAGCTAGCAGCCTGAATAAAATTTGATCTGTATTTCATCACCATGGCAATCCTGCACACAGGCTCAGGTTTAGGCTATGTGCTGGCATGCTGTCTGAGCTACAGCTGTTTCAATGTGACAGGTATCTCACAAAGGTGTTACAGCGAGGCAGGTATCTCACACAGGTATCACAGGGAAACAGCTATCTCACACACTCCTCTCTCCCACAGCCTGCCAGACCCAGACAAACGACTGCAGGCACTGTGGGTGACCTGTGACCAACTGCCAAAGAGCAACAAAGCCAACTTCAGGTGAGTGAGGAGCAGGAAGACGCTGCAGAGGTGTGGGGGGAGAGGAAATGAGCAGGGGATGGGGAGGGAGAGATCTGAGTTTTGACCTCCTTTTTTACCTGGCTGCAGGTATTTGGTGAAGTTCCTGGCCAAGCTGGCCCAGGACAGCGAGGTCAACAAGATGACCCCCAGCAACATTGCCATCGTTCTGGGGCCGAACCTGCTGTGGGCCAAGAGCGAGGGGTGAGTGCGTCACCACAGAGACCGGGCGTTGAGCGAATCAAACGCACGTACACTCTTTAAGGGTGTATGCAATTCAGTCAACACTGATTTACACTACAGCACCTTTACTTTGAGTATCCTTTGGAATGTTATTTTCATTTTAAAATGTAATTACGTATGACCTTGTGAGAAAGTGTTGGGTTAGACTCAAACAGTGGGAAAGTGTTGGGTTAGACTCAAACAGTGGGAAAGTGTGGGGTTAGACTCAAACAGTGGGAAAGTGTTGGGTTAGACTCAAACAGTGGGAAAGTGTTTGTTAGACTCAAACAGTGGGAATGTGTGGGGTTAGACTCAGACAGTGGGAAAGTGTTGGGTTAGACTCAAACAGTGGGAAAGTGTTGGGTTAGACTCAAACAGTGGGAAAGTGTGGGGTTAGACTCAGACAGTGGGAAAGTGTTGGGTTAGACTCAAACAGTGGGAAAGTGTGGGGTTAGACTCAAACAGTGGGAAAGTGTTGGGTTAGACTCAAACAGTGGGAAAGTGTTGGGTTAGACTCAAACAGTGGGAAAGTGTTGGGTTAGACTCAAACAGTGGGAATGTGTGGGGTCAGACTCAGACAGTGGGAAAGTGTTGGGTTAGACTCAAACAGTGGGAAAGTGTTGGGTTAGACTCAAACAGTGGGAAAGTGTTGGGTTAGACTCAAACAGTGGGAATGTGTGGGGTTAGACTCAGACAGTGGGAAAGTGTTGGGTTAGACTCAAACAGTGGGAAAGTGTTGGGTTAGACTCAGACAGTGGGAAAGTGTTGGGTTAGACTCAGACAGTGGGAAAGTGTTGGGTTAGACTCAAACAGTGGGAAAGTGTGAGGTTAGACTCAAACAGTGGGAATGTGTTGGGTTAGACTCAGACAGTGTGAAAGTGTGGGGTCAGACTCAGACAGTTTGAAAGAGCTGGGTTAGACTCAGTGTTGGGTTAAACAGTGCACAGACAGCCTGCTGTAGAGCTGGCTGAGAAGCGTTTCGTGTTTCTCACCCACAACTTTTCCAGAGCCTATGTATGAAAATATTTTGTGCGCGGTTTTATGTGAAAAGAGTTCCTGTTATTCTGAAAGTAGATAAGTAACCTCCCTCACTCTCTCTCCCTCCCACCTGCTATCTTTCTGTCCTCCTCCACCCTATTTTTTTCTGTCTCTCTCTGTCCATCTTTCTGCCTAATTCCTTCCTCTCACTTTCTGTCTGTTCCTCCCCCACCTTCTCTTCCTCCCCTTATTCCTCTCTCCCTCTTCCCCTCTCTCTCTCTCTCTCTCTCTCTCTCTCTCTCTCTCTCGTAGGAGTCTAGCGGAGTTGGCGGCTGCTACCTCAGTCCATGTGGTGACCATCATAGAGCCGATTATCCAGCATGCTGATTGGTTCTTTCCGGGAGGTATGTCCCCTCCTTCTGTCACTGACCTGTGTTGAGTGACAGGTGTGTTTACAAATTCCATCACGCCCCTTCTGAGTCTGTCCTCCCAATAAGGTGTCATGCTCGCCTCTGGCTGTTTGAAGGAAAAAGAATCCAGTAGGAGACTCTGTGTCTGTGTCCCTCTGCAGACCTGGACTTCAATGTGTCTGGAATGTTCTCGAGTCCTACGGCGGGAAACCACACCAGTTACCATGGTGATTATGACTCAGGCACATTGGAGAGGCGACGGCCTGGCAGCCAGGTGGTGTCAGAGGGGGATAGCCGTAAGGAGAGGTACCGTGGAGACGTTACTGCCATGTCTGTGATTTGAGCGCGATGGTGATGGTGTTTGTTGCCTGATGTAACAGTGAAAGTTCTGTCCGTAGCACACCCCATGAGGCCTCCTCTACACCCCCACCCCAGCGGAACGGGGGTGCAGGGTCCCACACGACCACGCCCACCCCGGCCCAGCTGGGCATGTCCACCCCCCCAGCTGGCTCTCGCGGCCCCAGCCCCCACATGGTGCGCAGAGGTGAGAATGAGTCACACAGGAAACCCATCATTACACAGGGCCGTTTCAGGAAACGCATCAGTATTCAGCATCTTTTTTTAACAGTTTGATTTTCCCAGACCCACAAAGTGCATCATAGAGTTTCACACAAACTCAGGTGGAACTTCTGCTGAAAACATTCAGTTTTTGTATAAAAATTTTGTATAATATTTCTCTTGGTTTTCGTCCTCTTTATGTAAATATCTCACATACACATGATAAAGTAAATATTTGATTCTTGTCTAGTAATGCTCTCGTTTTTTCCTACACAAATTTCAACTAGACCTGCAGTTGGGTTTTCCTGTTCAGTACGCATCTGTTGCAGCAGACACAAATTCAGTGCCTGTTCTCTGTGTAACTCGCAGTCACACTTTCAAAATACTTCAGCTCAGCTTGACCTGCCAGCTATGACGGCTCACCACTGGTATTGTTGTTACTAAGTTATGCCCTGCTTTGTTTTTCGGCCTTAAACAGGTACAAAGAAACCTGCCCCAGCCCCACCCAAACCAACTAACCCCCCTCCAGTGCAGCCAAGCAGTACCCAGACACCCTCCCCGCCGTCAGGGGCGACCACGCCTGTTGCACCTTCCCCCAAACCTGGGCAGAGTGGAGCCCCGCCCCCATCCGTTCCCCGCCGCCACTCCGGTCACATGACCCCACTCCAGGCACCCAATCACCCGCCCCCACAGCCCCCACCACAGATAGCCCCACCCCCTCTCCTCAAACCCCCGCTAATGGCATCAGGGGTGAGTTCTGGGGCGGAGTCTGGGGCTGACCACTCCCCGCCCAGCACCCCAACCCCTCCGGACACCCCGCCCCCTCCATCAGGCACCCCCGAAAATCCCTATCCTCTGCCTTTCTCCCCCTACCATTCGGGGTCCCTGCCACGCCCAAGGCCTGTCCCCAGACCAAGGCACCGCCCCAGTGTGCCCCCGCCCCCCCAGCCTCCTAACCCCGCCCCCACTGGTGATGCTGCCAATGGAATCTTTGCCTCCGCCCACAAAATCTTCACAGGTAAGCCACATCGGCCTTTCTGCATCACATCAGTCCCTCCTCACATGTTTCATTAATGTCTCACCTTCAGCACACCTGTGTCTCTCCATTGTCTCCAGTGCCAGTCTTACCCTGTTTCACTCTCTCTCGTTGCTCCTGTACGACTTCACACTGTCTCCCTCCTAGTGTTGTACTCAAGTTACTGTGCCACAAGTCCGAGTGTCTATCCCTGGAGTGCTACCACACTGCCCCCTTCTGTATGTTTTACATGCCGACCTTTTTCTCATTATTCTCTCACTGTATCACCTGGTCCAATTTTGTCTCCCTCTATTACTTCATCTCACTTACTATCATTGTCTCATTTATGTCTCCTAGTATCTCACTTGGTCTTAGCTTGAATGGCCATATGAATCCTTGTCTCGTTTTGTCTCACCCTCTCACTGTAAATTCCATTTTAGTCTCCCTGCATGACTCTCCTTCATGTTTCTCACCCTGTCTCCTCGTTTATCCCCAGTTTCCCCTTTGACTCAGCCTTGTCTCAACCTTGGCTCTCATTGTTCAACCCTGTTTCATGGTGGTTCTCTAACATACGTCTTGGTGCAGATCTTGTCCCATTCATCATTCTGCAGTTTAAATCTCCATTTGGTGATGTCAGAGGCCCCTCCCCTGTCTCAGTGTTCAGAGCATGCAGCCCATCTCACGCATGATGATTCTGTATTAACACAGTGGCCTGTGTTTCCCCTGCACTGACGCCTTTGTGTGGTAATGCTTTCGCAGGTTGAGGACGGTTCTGTGCCGAAGGTTTGTAAGGAGGTTTCTCAATCTGCTGCTCCCTCCCTCAGCTCTTCGTTTTTGTTTGTTTTACGAGTGCAGTGTGCTTGCTTTCGACATTTCGCCTGCTGGTTTCATGGTTGACCTTTGAAGCAGTTATGGGAGAGTGAAGCTTCATGAGTCCCAGCGTGGGTGGAGCTATCACACACCCACTGCTTTTAGCCAATCAAATGGAACTCTTAAATGGAGATCACAGTCATGTGTTACTGACTGGCAACAGGTGGAAGCTCTGCCCAGTATGGGGCAAAATGAAGCCTCACTATTCCATCACTCCTCTTCTACCACCTTCATCTAACCCATGAAAACAGTACATCGGCAACTCTTCCACCAGAGCCTGCAAAACACTTCTACAAGCTGCACTTGACCAGTATATTATAGCCATCCATTTGAACCATATGGTTGGTGTCTTAAAAAAAAAAATATGTATCTCCACATTTTCCAGAATTCTCATTTTTTGAAAAGCTATCATTTTGGAGATTCAGGTTTTTTTTAACTGACACCACTGTGTTTCTCTGTAGAGATGGACATAGAGGGAGAGTGCTGAATCTCTGTTTTGAAGGCCTGGTCAGTGCGCTCCTGTACAGAAGGCCTGGTCAGTGCGCTCCTGTACAGAAGGCCTGGTCAGTGCGCTCCTGTACAGAAGGGTTTGCAGGCTCACCTCCACGCACATCCTCACGGGTTTCATTCTGTCGTTCTGGGCCTGTTTGTCCCACAGTCAGTGATTTGGGCGACATGGTGAAGGAATGCGGAATATGCAGGCAAACTCGTTCTCCCATTTAGCACTCTGTCAACATCGCTGCCACATGGCCTGAAAACAGGAGCCTCAGACGACAGTCCTGCTCTGTTTTTATGGCTCCCAAATTTCAGTCAAATGAGGTCAGCCTGTGGACACTGGGCATCCCTGAATGGTAACATTTCTGTGCCACTCGATGCCCTGTGCCCGCTGGACCAGTGTGGGGTGAAGGGCCTTGCTCAAGGGCCCAGCGCTAATCTTACCCACCCACTGGGTCCCAGTCAAGCACCTTAGCCACTATGCCTGGCGTCTGGCACGCCAATGCACCAGTGTAGTGCTACTCACAAACTTTGACACGCTTTCTGTAAAATGACTGCACTGACTGCACACATTCCGCAGGATTACTGCGCTGACTGCGCAGGTGGAAGCTGCAGAGACTCAACTCAAATAAACAATAACATGAGTTATGATTGACAGGCAAGGAAAAGTGGAAGCACATAATGAGCTGGTAGACAGCGCGCATGCGAGTGTGTTTGTGTTTGTGTGTGTTGGGGGGTGTGCCTTTGCTAACCGTGTGTTTTATAGCCACCTAAAATGCTCTCAGCACATGCTTTGCTTCATTAATGTTCATTAGCTATCATTAGCCTTCCTTAGCTATCATTAGCTTTCTTTAGCCTTCATGAGCTATCATTAGCCTTCATTAGCCTTCTTTACCTATCATTAGCTTTCTTTAGCCTTCATGAGCTATAATTAGCCTTCCTTAACTCTCACTAGCTACTAAATGTGAAAAGATTGTGTTGAGTGTGGGGTGACACATTCGGGTTTGAGCAAAATGGCTGTCTGTGTCACAGCTCTCTAAGCTAATAAGGGTGTGTGATGTCAGTCATGGCTTCATAATCCCAACGTTTACAGTGACCCCCCGGGACTCAAAGAAAATGGAGTGTAATTCAACCTGCCTTGGTTAAATAAAGGTGAACAGTTAAATCTCTCGGAGGAAATTGAAATAAACACAGGCCGGTCTCTGTAGCACCTGAGTGTCTTGCAGGAAGTGTAGAGGAAGTGAACAGGAAGTAAGAAAGGAGGTCTGACTGGGCGCCCTGGTTCTCTCCCCTCCTGTGCAGAGTCAAGTGCGGCTTTTAAAGGGATGAGTCGCGCCTTCGTCCCAGTGATTGCCGTGGAAACGCCTAGCCCTGCCCCCGACCCCTCCCTCCTCCCGCCTCAGGACTCCGAGCTCGAATCAGAGAGCACTGCCCTGTGAGGGAGAGGGAGCAGGGCCCCTCCCTGTGTGTGCGGAACCCCCAGTGGTCTGTGGACAACCACACCTGCACCCCAAAAACACGCTCCATTGCCCAACCACCTTCCCCTAACACTCTGTTTCTCCCCAATTCCCCACCCCTCTCCCCCAAAATCAGCCACTCCCAACTGCAGTCCCGAGGGGTCATAAAGAGTCCTTCTTTCTGTTTCCACATTAATCAGTGACCAATTAAAACCCAGAAAACCAGGTGGGGTGAGTGTCAGTGACATTCTGACTGACAGTGATACAGATTCCAGCACATCTTCTGTGACTCTCCAGGTCCAGGGTGGAATATCCCTGACTGAAAGCACTTTGCCACACCCTCTCACGCAAAGTCACTCCTGTTCCCACCCTGCCTCTCTGTGACCTCTTCGCTCACCCAAAGTCACTCCTGTTCCCACCCTGCCTCTCTGTGACCTCTTCGCTCACCCAAAGTCACTCCTGTTCCCACCCTGCCTCTCTGTGACCTCTTCGCTCACAAGGACCGCCTGGAGCGTGATCGTCACCTCTTCCACAAAGGCGTGAACTCCAGGCGGTTTGGACCGAGACAGGACTGCCACGGACCAGAGCAGCCTGACCTCCTCCATCTGCCCCCACAGACAGCAGATACAGCTGAACTTTCCTGCAGCGCAGTGTCTAACCCACACCTGCCCAGTGCACACCATTGCAGCCATTCTCCACATCACTATCGGGGACTGGGGGGCGGGTTTGTGGAAAAAACAGTTTCTTTTTTTGTCTTTTTTCATTCCAGGTGTTTATGATGGTATTTGGAATGTGGTTTCTTCCCTCTTTTTTTAAACAAAACATTCCCTTTTTATATAAACATTTATTTAAAGAACATTTTCTGTAAGCGTTGGAGAGAGCAAGTCAAGAAAGCAAAAAAAAAAAGTAAACGAAACAGGAGTAATTCTAAGAAAAGGAGTGTTGTGCGGATGGTTGTAGCATCGCAGGGGAAACTGCAGGTTCACAGTACCTCGCTGTGCTCACCGCCGCTCAGCTTTTAGCCTGTAAGCACCGCCGTCTGCTCTCCCTCTCTCTGCTCATACAGCCACGCACACCCTGTCAGAGAAAAGCCTGTTCTCCACCATCATCTTCATCACAATCGTGGGTTTGGTCGACATTCCGGCAACTAGCAAAGGACAACAGTGTGTACATCCTTCTGCCCTCTCCAGGAGTAAAAACAAAACATTTTAAAACATTGCAGCAGTATTGTGAAACCTCACAGATTTTACTCGTATGAGGTATTTTGGGTTTCTGATTTTTCATTTCTGTGACTGCCGAACTCATTGCATCATGCAGGAGTTTGATTAAAGTCTTACTGGCTGACTTAAAAATGCATTCCTACAAATGCATCAGTTCGGTCAGATACGATGTCCTTAGTCTTCAGTGCACAGCTATTCGGAATAAAAGCCAACAATTCCGGAAATTCTTGGAACATGCATTGAACTGTGACCCTGCTTTATGTTCCGCCTCCTCCTCACCTTTTCCCTGTGACATCACTATGCAGGACCACGCTGGTACTAAAGGGCTGCTCTGTTACATGTTAACCTGTTACACAGGACAGACTGTAAATTCTCTCTTAAGTTATTGTGATGGCAATCATCTTTTACAATCTGTGCCTTTTTCCTTTGGATTAAGTGAACTTGTAGAAATTTCACTGTCATGCCTTAGTCTGCAAAGGTCAGGCCTTTTTTTTGGTTTGTTTTTTTTTTTTGGAAAGCTTCTGGAAGGTTCCGCAGTTGTGTGTGACCCTCACTCCTGGCTCTGAAGCTAAGCTAGCCTTTTTTAAGTCAATATAAATGTATTACATTTAAAAATAAATTGTACATGTTTTTGTTTATATACTCCCATCTCAAAATATTAAATAAAAGGGGGAAAAAGTTGAAAGAATTGAGTTCTTGAGTTCTTTCTTCGCTACCCTCCACTGCCTCCTTTAGAAAAGATATTCAGAACAACACGTAAAGTTTGATGTCATCAGAAAGCAACATTTTTATTGATTGTGTAATCAAAGTTTTGATTTTTCTGTAAATAAGAAAAGGACAGATAGGTCGTTAAAGACATTTGTGTCAGGCAAAAAAATCACAACTTCACACAAAGTACACAGCAGATCTCCTCTGGGCAACTGTCTACAGAGGTAAAACTAAAAAAAAAAAAAAACCTTAGTCACTTTATGATACATTCAGTGATCATCATTTAATGAAATATTTCTGCTGCAAAGATTTGTTGACGTCTTGATTTACCACTGAAGGCAGTATATCTGTGCATCTGTGTATCCCTTTCTGCTGGCCTGAAATCACCTGGAGCTGTTTGCAGAGATAGCTGCTGGTTCCTGGCAGTGAGCCAAGCTGTTACCTACAGCAGGGTCTCTCATGGCCCGGTGTACCCTCGTTTGATAGTGGTCCAAACCTCCGTTCTTCTTCCTTTAAACCAAGTCTGGCTACTGTGTGTCAAAACCCATCAGTGCTCAGGCGCCATTGGTTCACACTTCCTCCACCCACTAGGCCCAGTAGCCAATAAGGAAGGCGGTGATGGACATGCAGATGATGAGGTTAATGTTGACAACACACCTCATGGTGGGGTCCTCCTCCAATGACTCAACAGTAGCTTCTATGGGGGGTGGAGCCTGGGGATGAGGTTCTGCCCCCTCACGTTCCATCCCGCACAGCCATAGGAAGGTTGACTTCAGCCGGGACACGCCCCCTGAGTCAGAATCCTCCGTGGAGACTGAATCTACAAGCAGAAACCCAGCTTTACAGACACACAACCCAGGTATGTTATGGCAGTGTCTCTCAAACTTGAATGACTGTCAGCTGGTTCAACCTCTAGCCACAAAAATAACTCTAAATCATAACAAGCTGTTATTATTTCAGGACTTTCAAACAGAAAAAATAAATGTTTCATTGTAATACTGTGCGATACAGAAAATTATCAGAAAGGTATCTATTATAATAAATACCTGTCCTGGGTGGGTCAGCGCTGCCTTTGCTGGCCTGTCCCTCCCCCAGCGGCCCGGCCTGGTCCTGTCCCTCAGACACCGGCTCCAGTCCTTTCTTCAGCACCGACTCGAACCTGGTGAACCAGGTCAGCCCCCTAATCTGCTCCCAAAATGGGACAGGAACTGGTCTGTGTCTTAGGGCTCAAATCTCACTACTGATACATTTTACACTTATAAACGTCCAAGTAAGTATAGCAGTAGAGACAGAGGTAGATTTTATTTTTATTTATTCATGTTTATATATCTGCACTTCGTATTTAATTTTATAATGTATTTCTAATTTAATTCTATAATGTACATTTAGATATAACAGTTGTGTTTATTTAGATGTGAAATGAAATGCTGAAACGGCATGAGAAAGTGAATGTGTTGAGGAGGACGCTCACCCACCCTCTCAGCGGCCGGCCTTTCTGTGGCCAGACTGACGACGGTGACCACGGCAGCGGTAAAGACGGACAGGATGACGGAGAAGTAGAGATAGTGCACATACTTCACCAGCGCCGGCCGCGAGTCGGCCTCGTAGCACAGCGGTGATGGATACACAAAGTCTAGAACCATCCGCACACAACCGACCAACAATCCCAGCACCAGGCCCCAGAACGCCCCCTACAGGCAGAGAGGCAGAACAAACAACAAAATTATCAATTTACAATAATGAATAACACAACACACAAAAACGCCACTTCACAGAGTGAGCTTTGAAAATGAAGGTAATATTTGAAATGTAAAACACTAATGGTAAGGACAGAACCATTAATTGCAATCCAAATGAATGGAAGTGTGTAACACTGCAGCCACAACTATGAAAAACAGTGAGCTGTAAAAATGAAGATAACCATAACTCTCAGAGCTGTGATAATTTGAGGCTCTATGCAGGATAAGTCAAACATCATATTTTGAAATTTTGAATCATGAAATTAATTAGATAACACTCTGTATTTTGTCAAAATAACTCTGAAAGTTGGCTGGATGACTATTCAGGTTTGAGGGGCATTTTTCATGGACATGTGCACACACACTCACACACAGTCACACACACACACACACACACACACACTCACAGACAGTCACACACACACACACCTTCTCGTTGGCCCTCCTCCAGAAGCACCCGGCCATGAAGACGATGCACACAGGGGGCTGCAGGTAGGAGCTGATGGACTGGATGTAGATAAAGAGCTGCCCCCCCTGAGCCGCCTGAACCAGGGGGATCCACAGCACCGACACGGCCACCAGAACCAGCACAAACACCCTGCACAGACCCAAAATGAACACCCTGCACATAACCAGAACCAGCACAAACACACTGCACACAGCCAGAACCAGCACAAACACACTGCACAGATCCAAAATGAACACCTTGTATATAACCAGAACCAGACCCAGCACTAACACCTTGGAAACAACCAGATCCAGAACCAGAAACAATACAGATGCCCAGGACACAAACAGAATCAAAACTCCCTGTTCACAAGCAGAATAGGCATTAACACCAAATACAGAACCAGAACCAGCACGATCCGCTCACCTGCCCACGATCATGAGCTCCCACTCGGTGGCTCCGCGGCGCAGGTGGGTCCACACGTCCATGGTGAAGATGGTGCTGGAGCTGTTGAAGATGGAGGTGAGCGATGACATGAGCGCCGCAATCATCACCGCCATCATCAGACCCCTGAGACCTGGACAGGGAGACTGCGTCAGAGAGGAGGGGACTGCTCACCTGGAGCACAACTACCTGAATACCTCACAAGGGTTAGAGAGGGGGGGGAGGGGGAGAGAGAGCGAGAGAGAGAGAGCGAGACAGGGAGAGAGGGTGAGGGGGGGGGGGGGGGGGGGGAGAGAGAGAGAAAGAGAGGGAGAGAGAGAGGGAGAGGAGAGAGGTCACCTGACGGCAGCAGTTCCATCACCAGTTTGGGGTAGGCGATGTCTGAGCACCCCACAGGGTTTCCGCATACCTGCCTGCACACCTCGGGGTCAGCGCAAGCCACCTCGTCTGCAACAGAGCAGGGAGCAGCCATCACTGCGAGGAGCCGGCTGGACGTGCCCGTCTCTCAGCCCAGTTTCAAGATGGAGACACATAGTGATCAAAGTCTGAAAACTGCTCTTTCAGGGAAAGCATGAGTGTTTTGGCTCACAAAATCAAATTTTCTTTATTTCTTCTTTATTTCCCATGTGCCGTGATATAGTTTTGTGCTAGTAGTACAGATGGGACAGATATCCTGTTTGTTAAATTACTGAGAAAATGAAGGAGCCACCCAAACTGACCCAGGCCTGGTTAGAGACCATGAGAGGTGAATAGGACTGAACTGACCTGGGATCAGTAGTCTGCTGCCCTGGTCTGATTAGAGACCATGAGAGGTGAATAGGACTGAACTGACCTGGGATCAGTAGTCTGCTGCCCTGGTCTGGATAGAGACCATGGGAGGTGAATGGGACTGAACTGACCTGGGATCAGCAGTCTGCTGCCCTGGTCTGGTTAGAGACCATGGGAGGTGAATGGGATGGAACTGACCTGTGAACAGTATCCTGCTGATCATGCCGGGCAGCACCATCATAAAGAGGGGCAGGACCTTCAGGTAGGAGGCCAGCAGGGACCCGCCCTTCGCATGCAGCAGGTTTTTAGCAGCCAGCGACCGCTGAACGATCACCTGCATCGCAGTTATCATAAAACATAAATCATAAAACTCACATCTACAATTCATGAGCAGATCTGTGATGCTTGATTGGCTAATCACCAATCAGAATCGAGTATTTAGACTGTATGATGATACATGAATGGCGATGATTGTTATGGCCGCCTTCCTCACCTGGTCTGTGCACCAGTACCACATGGAGGGGATTGACATTCCCACCAGAACCCCGGGCCACGGGAGGTCAGAGGTTATGGGGTGGCGGAACAAGTGGAAGGCGTCCTCACGCGGGAGGCCGCAGGTGGTGTTGGGGTCCCTGACTTGGGGGATGGCCTCGCCGTACCTGTGCATGAGAGCATCCCAGCCCCCCACCTCCACAAAACCTCCACACAGCAGGAGACAGCAGAGAGAGAGACTGAGATTCTACACCACACCCTTTTATGTTTAATTTTCTGACTTCACTCAGATCACTCAATCTCAGTAAACAGGAGATTGCTGGTTCAAATCCCAGATGGGGCCATTACAGAAAGGGGGGGGGGGGGGGGAGAGGGAGAGGGAGGGGGGAGAGAGATGAGCAGACAATAACATACTACGACTAATAATAACAATAAAAATCACAACAGCATGTTAATATGACACTCACTGAATCCCATGAGTGTCAGGGCTCCGATCAGCATCACCAGGGTCTGCAGGGCGTCCGTGTAGATGACGGCAGCCAGGCCACCTGGACACACACACAGCAGGGGGGACGTTCTTTGTCTTTGTCAGGTGTCCTCTGAGATGTTTTTCATGACCACTTTTGTAGCTGTCCCTCTCTGTGTAATCGCAGCAGTCTGTGCCTGTCTCTGCTGAGTCTTCCATACTCACACTTAACTGTGGGCTCAGTCTACGCAGAGTGCGCTGATTCAGGCCTCGTACACAGATAGCAATGCTAATGATTGGACTAATGTTTGGCTGCAGCCCCTAGGCAGGTGAGAAGGAAGGTGAAGGGTACCTGCCACAGTGTAGAGGGCCGTAATGACCAGCAGGAGAATTACGGCCAGGTACAGGTCCCAGTGCAGAGCCTGCTGTATGAACACTGCACCTGCATACATATCCACCTGCACACACACAGGTGAGACATGCACTGTTAGCATAGTGCTAGGTGAGGAACACACTGTCAGGCACTGGGGCTTACAACTTGAGGTACTTGTTTGATTACTCATCAGAATGAAGTGGTTTTCAGGAAACATTCACCAGTTCAACCATTTGGTTGCTAATTGGTTGTTTGAGTAATTAATTTATTTGCATCTCAAAAATTAGTAACACTTTTTGAAAAACTTACCGATATTTTTGTAAAAATATAAATAAATAAGTACAAAATGGCTATGAACAACTGGATCCTCTTTCCTCCAAATCGGTTCTGTAAATATTCTGGCAGTGTTGTCACCTGTGGGGGGGGAAAATCAGAGCATCTAAAGGCGATCAATAAGACACGCATGGAAGGCGACCTGATGATCACACACACATCCCAGACTGAGGGCGTGACCGTGGTGACGGGGTGTGATGTAATGTAACCGTGGCGATGGGGTGTAATGTGATGCCATACCCTTGAGGTGATGTAGATGGGCAGGAAAACCCAGCCAAGGAGAAGAACCATGAGCATTCCCTGAGGAGAAAAAACAAACCGGACATCAGAGATCTGTCTGCACACACAGGCCTACACCCAGCTACACAACTATCTATCTGTCTGCACACACAGGCCTACACCCAGCTACACAACTATCTATCTGTCTGCACACACAGGCCTACACCCAGCTACACAACTATCTATCTGTCTGCACACACAGGCCTACACCCAGCTACACAACTATCTATCTGTCTGCACACACAGGCCTACACCCAGCTACACAACTATCTACCTGTCTGCACACACAGGCCTACACCCAGCTACACAACTATCTACCTGTCTGCACACACAGGCCTACACCCAGCTACACAACTATCTATCTGTCTGCACACACAGCCTTACACCCAGCTACACAACTATCTATCTGTCTGCACACACAGCCTTACACCCAGCTACACAACTATCTATCTGTCTGCACACACAGCCTTACACCCAGCTACACAACTATCTACCTGTCTGCACACACAGCCTTACACCCAGCTACACAACTATCTATCTGTCTGCACACACAGCCTTACACCCAGCTACACAACTATCTATCTGTCTGCACACACAGCCTTACACCCAGCTACACAACTATCTATCTGTCTGCACACACAGCCTTACACCCAGCTACACAACTATCTATCTGTCTGCACACACAGGCCTACACCCAGCTACACAACTATCTATCTATCTATCTGTCTATCTGTCTGTCTGTCTGGCTGTCTGTCTGTCTGTCTGTCTGTCCGTCCGTCAGTCCGCTCATCTATCTAGTCTGTATTATCTTCCCCCTTTTTCCAAATTCTGAATGTTCAGTTTTATTCACAAGTCAATTCTTCTTCCCAGGTGTTTTGTGGAGGTGTGTCTTACGTTCCACTCGTAGGCGGTGACTCCGATGCCTGCCGCTGCTCCGGACCCAGCCAGGCCGATGAAGTGCCCGCTCCCCACGTTACTGGCGAACAGAGATGCTCCCACCTGCAGGGCGGCAACAGAGAGGTGCAAGATTTCATTTAACTCGGTATTAAGCGGAAAAAAATTCTCAAAATGCACCATGAATACAGATGTTGGAATACACACGGCTGCAAGTTCGATTGCCAGGTGGGCTACACCTCTTCTCAGGTGCATCTGATCATATGCATGGAAACTGCAGTGTGTGAAAATCTCAGGGAAATTCCTATTTACTTGCTGAATCCCTACTGACGCACAACAGCAAACAGCGCCATGAAACCCCATCAATACGAATCCTGAAGCAGCGCATTATCGCTGTGGGCACGCATCCCAAAAACGCTGCTAGCTAATGCTGGAAGATCATCTTACATACCTGCAGTGCTTCTCCATATAGAACAGCTAAATGCACTGATACAGATGAGAGCCCCAGGCTACGCTGAGCATGTTACTCAAGGGTACAGATGCAGATGCCCAGCTGGGATTTGAACCTGCAAGCTCTGAGTTGCAAATAATGGGGAATCTTTCAGTGTCCTGTTCGGTCTTACCGGCCACCAAACCATGTTCTTTCCGGCCAGGAAATAGCCATCCACCGTACTCCTCTTCGTCTTCCACATGGACTGGAAAGCAAGAACCAGAATTAGAAAGAATCTTAGACAATATGTATAAATAAATATGAATTAGATCATGATGAAAAGGATTGCTGATCCAGGATCAGTCTTCTCCTGTCCATGTCCTTTGCATGATTGTTAAGGTGACCCTTAAGAGGCAGCTCTCATTCAGAATCCTGAGTGTGGATATTTCAATTTTGTATTTTCAATCTTTATTGACAAACACTGAGAGCAAACTTTCTGACATCTTCAGTGTCATCTTTACTGCAACCAATGGGTGTGGTCAGCGTGACTTACCCACAATCCCACAACCATCACAAACAGGAAGTACAGCACCAACACCACGATGTCCGCCGTGGCGAGAGTGTGGGGCAGTAAGGCGGGGTCCAGGGTGGGAGGGGAGGAAGGGAGGGCAGGGGGCTCATGTGTGCTGTCCATCAGGTCAAAGGTCAAATGTCACAATCCCGGGAAACAGTGCCACAGGGTGACGCTAGCGTGAGACACAGCAGGTAAGCATTCCCAGGTAAAATATGTTAATTCTGCAAACAAACCCAAGCACCAAGCCCGCTCACACACCCAGGAGGCCCGCAGAGGATGGGGGTACATTATACTAGTGTCCTTTGTGTGGAAACACTGTCTCATCTTAGACTAGAACACGGAAACATTGGGAATTTCCTAAAAGTGACCTGGTGTTTTGGCTACGAGCTGCACTCCTTTAGCCATTCTGCTAACTGGGCTCAGGAGGCCGGCTTTATGGCTTAATGGAAATTCCACACATCTAATCAATGATTGACAAAGGAAAATTCTGGCTCTGTGGTTGAGTGTGGCAGGAGAAACCCGAGTGTGCAGGGATGTGTTTTTAGCTTTCCAAACAAGCTAAGATCAATATAAGCTAAAAGCTTAGCATTGGAGAGAGAGCTGACCTCATTTGCAGAGAAGTGGTGGGATCACCTGAGGTTTGTGTGCGCCCGTGTGAGTTCGATAGCAAGAATGTGTGCGTTTGTTCTGTTAAACCAGTTTGAAATATCAAATTGTTGATGACTCACACATACACACGCATAATTAAAAGAAGAATTTTGACAAACCGAGGATATGTTTTTCCCTGTGTTAAGTTACCAGTCAGTAAATCAGTTTTTGCGTTTTACGGCACCAGTTAAAAGCACATTTCCACAGACGCATTTTCCAGAGGAAACTCAAATACATTTTAAACATTCTAAAATATCAAAATATTATAGCAGCTGAATAATGTCATTTAAATTATTTAAGTAATACTAGATTTCTCAAATTTCCGCTCATAAGTATCCCAATAAACCGCCAACTGAAAGTTGATAAACTGTTTTACCTCAATTTAGTTCAGTTAGAAATTTCACAATGTGGCATTACAAACCACAACAGTAATGGCATAATTTACTTCATTAAGTTGAATGCTTGTCATTTCCACTAATTAGCAGTCTTCATTAGCGGCATAGCCTTACACATTTAATTTTCAAACCATACTCAGAAATATTTTCATTCCATGCAGGGCAGAAATATGACTCACCTCTTGCTCTCAAGGAAGTTATTGTTTCATCTGATATTGCTGATCGCTGATATTCCCATCCAGATGGCTCACATGGTCTTTAATACTAGTCAAACAACCAAGGAATGTCTCCAGTCTATTCATCCTCACTTTGGGCTTTCTGTTAAACCTGGGGATCAAACTCCACTGGCTGCCACAACATTGTGCAATATAAAACGTGGTTAAAGTTTAAGAGTTTTATTGTCACCTTGCAGGAAACAACTGACAATCACCTCAGAACACATGTTATAGATTATGTTCAACATACAATTAGCGTAAGCCTACAGCATGTTTAACAGGGTATTCAGAAGCTTGTGTTTAGTTGCATATGCAGTCTTTTTAAATTAACACTGTCACATGGCAATGAGGTCATTTTTCTGCCGTTACAGTTCTCAAAAGTATGTGGTGGCCCCACATACACACACACACACACACACACACACACACTCACACACACACACACACACACACACACACACACACACACACACACACACACACACACACACACACACACACACACACACACACACACACACACACACACACACACACACACACACACACACACACACACACACACACACACACACACACACACACACACACACACACACACACACACATCCACACCCACACACACACACACACACACACACACACAATCAGTGTCCGACTCAACAGATGTTTTTATTCTGGTGGAAACATTAGTAGCCAACATGTCTGTACAGTGTTCACGATACAAAACATTAATGCTTATGGCTTATTAGCCAGTACAGAGCAGCATTTAATGGACAAATATCAAATATATCCAGAAAAGCAAATTACTAAGCTGATGACAGTAATCAATCAGTACATAATCTTAGCAATAAATTGACCGTGACAGTAGCAGAATGGTCTTGTAGGTCTAACTCTTTGCATGCAGACATTTACATAAGTAAGAATTCATCAAGAGGCCACAATACAATAACTTAGGCAACGGTGCTCTTTCACTTATTTAGAATGCCGAAAGCTTTTATAATGCTGGCTTTTGGTCTGTGAGCCACCAACACAACTTCAAGCGAGTTTCTCAGAAATGGGCCAGACTTTCAGAGTTACCGTGTGAGAGTGTTTGCGAATGCCTGCTCTATGCAACTGATCCAAGATCAGACATAACATCTTACAGGAAACGGTGGAGGGTTTAGAGAGGCTGTGGTCAGGCTGATCTTGGGTCTGTTGTCATGGGAAGACAGCACCTGGGTGTGAGGGGGGGAAGAATCATTAACAGTACCTGTTCCCCTTTTGCCGTCAAAAGAGGAACAGCGCCCCCATGTGGTCTCTGTAAATGCGCAGCAGTGGGTCAGTAGGAGGGCACAGCACGTTGGACGGGGCTGTCCCAGTGCTCTGCAGACACGAACGGCTGCATGGGTGAGTGGCCCCAGTCAGAGATGGATCACTGCAGTCGGTGTGGGTGTCATATCTAAGTTAGCCTATTTTTTTCCAAAACACAGAGTTTGCTTGCTTCCCTTATTCAGTACCTCTTCAAATTCTACAACTTTGAAGCCACTTATCTAAAACTCAACATTCATACACTTATATACATATATATATATATATAAACTCATCCAGAAAGTACATATCTCTGCCCTCCGTGACACTTCTCTATTATCTGCTTGAAACTAAATTTGACTGAAGAATAGAACAATAGGCTACATCAGCAACACTTATTTATATATTACTCTATTTACAGGTAATGTACGGTATACCAACAAATCTTAAAGTTATACTCAAATAAGGTATTCACACGCTACATTTGTTTACAGTGGAAACGTAGAAACAAACGCCACATCCAGAAAAAGACTTCCTCACTGGGGGGAGCACCCCATTTGCTGCCACTAATAATACGATACGCACGTTATACATTCACCGTGGTGGTGTAAAAAATACAGTACTGATGTGCCGTTTCTGGAAAAAAATGTTCCTCTTATGTTATGGAGAGTAATAAAAGGCTATAGAATCAGTTATTTAGTATTAATAAGTTGTTATCCTCCAGTGTATGGGAATTGAACACTGATACTGCGTTAGCCCTTCTCAGAATTGATTTGAGTTCTCAGCTCCACGCAGAACCTTCCGGTAAGACCCATCCAGTTACGTCAAAAACAGAAGAACAAAACAAAACAAAACTCAAACCTGCCACAATGAAGGTCTGCAGGCAGCAGGCTGAGGAATCGGGGCAGGCGAAACCCAACCCATTTTGAGGATGAGCGGATTCTTTTTCACTCCCGGACGAATGACGCAGTCTGATGACATCCCCTCTCAGGAGGAAACGGACATTTCCAGTAGTGCGTGATTCATCACTTGCTCGACTGACATTTGATCGTTGCTCATTGTCCTCTTTCAAGTTTGTCCTTCTTCTGAGAACCAGTCCAACAGACATCAGTAAAACTCAGTGAAGATTATTCAACAAAGCATGTAACATCTACATTTCGTCACATACTTCAAGATATATAACTTATACATTTCTATTTACATTGTTTATAAATGACACGGCAAATAAATTACTCACTTTTTCTAAACAGGGACCTTATGCTGATTAGTACTTGCTTTAAATGTACCTGTGAGCAGGAATGACGGATATTTCCAGGTGTGTTTATATGAGGTTTACATGGATGTTCAGGTGGATCAGAAGCTGTGAGGATTATCTTGCCCATGTAAAAGGACGTTACTGAACATCTGCAATGACAAGACTTACCTTCTCATGTTGAATAAAATATAATTAGTTTTGAAGTATCTCAAAGACATTTTGCATTGTAAAGGAGTTCCTTTGTTTTTTGTGTTGAGTTTCCATTGTTGTACTATGTCATCCCAGGCAAAAAAAGGCCTGGTTGTAGTGTGTATTGCAGAGCTGAAAAACACATTTTAAACAAATGTCATTAAAAAGGAAGAGGCTGGAGCACAGAGGTACCCCAGGGCCAGGGCCAGGTATCCCTCTCTGACAGGTATCTTGTGTGTTAGGAGCTTTTCCTTGCATTTCAGAATGACCAGGTGTTTTCCTGCTCGTTGGGTAGATCTCACTGTGTTCCAGACTGACCTGGTTCTGGTGTTGTTTGAGACTGCAATGGTGTTTTGATGATGTCACGTCCTGCAGTCCTTCGGCACACTGGTGGGTTGGGGTACAGGGTTACAGGTCAGGGTCTGGGGGTGTCCCTGGGTAGCCTCACCAGGCCAGTGGGGAGGGAGAGGTGAGCCTTGGGCTCCTAGGGCTTCGGGGGTGCTCTGGGGCCTGGATTTCAGTCAGCGCCCTCTGCAGGAAGAACGTGTTATTGCAGCCAACCAGCACCATACACAACTAACTAAATCCTGACACTGCAGCCAACTGCACAGTCTAAACCAGAACAAACAACCAGTTTAAAGGCAGGTTAAAAAGGGTTAAAAGAGGACAGAAATGTGATTTTTTAAGCCAAGCCACCAGGCTCACCTCAAACTTGCTGATGAACTCGGTGAAGATGCCGAAGAAGCTCTCGGTGGTGGTGGCTTTACTGTCCTCGCCAAAGAAGGAGGCGGCTTTGGAGAACTCGTCCATCGCACGCTGCTGCAGTGACTCCAGGGACTGCACCACTGGGTGTGTGTTCTCCAGGTAACCCTGATACACACACGTCAAGGAAACACTGCTGTGTGTATGTGTGTGTGTATGTGTGAGAGAGAGAGAGAGAGAGAGAGAGTGTGTGCATGTGTGAGAGTATTCACGTGTGTGTGAGTGTGTGTGTGTGTACGTGCGAGTGTATGTGTGTGAGTGTATGCATGTGTGTGTGAGTGTGTGATTGTATATTTAGGGGATACACTCATCACGGCAGCAAAGCGGTCCTCTGGCGTGGCCGGCATCTTCTGGCAGGCGGCCCTGATGTCCCGAATGGTGGTGAGCAGGTCGTTCAGGTCAGTGGTGATGGTTCTCTGATTCACTGCAAGGAAATCACCATTACTGAGCACGAGGGACCGGCTTAAATCACCGTTACTGAGCACGAGAGACCGGCTTAAATCCCCGTTACTGAGCACGAGAGACCGGCTTAAATCACCATTACTGAGCACGAGAGACCGGCTTAAATCCCTGTTGCTGAGCACGAGAGACCGGCTTAAATCACCATTACTGAGCACGAGAGACCGGTTTAAATCCCTGTTGCTGAGCACGGGTGAAACGCCCCAGGGAAACTCAGTCATGCTCTGTTTTGGTATGTACCTTTGGCGGCGAGCGGCACTGTGGTGAGGTCCTTTGCGAAGCCCAGCACATCAGGGAAGTGATGGCTCAGAGATTTCACCAGAATATGCAGGAATGTCGACTTCCCGTCCACCGTTTTTGTGGTGCTGAGCTGGGAGGAGATGAAGAAACATTTTTATATTTACATTTTAGGATCTTAGTTAACGCTTACCCAGGGCGACTTACATAGTCTACATTTTTACTGTACAACTGAACAATTCAGGCTCCTCACCTGAGCTAGAGGCTTTCAAGTGCATTTCCCTCAATGTTTTTCCACACTGATCATCCCAGTATGGCCAGTAACTGCACTGCCGCTGGTCAAACACGCTCATAAAGCCACGCAAATGGTCTGTATAAAGCCAGCGCCTACCTCAGTAAGGAAGTTTATTTTGAAGCCCGTTGTCTTGTTGGTTTTTGGTTGACCATTGTTCAGGTAGTTTCCCATAGCCAGGACAAACTGCAGACAAAAGCAGAAAGAGTGACAGAGAGAGAAAAGAGAGGGCATTAAAGAGATAAATGAAGAGTATTTGTGTGCGCATTTGTGTGTGTGTGTGAGTGTATACGTGTCTGTAAGTGTGTGTATGTGTTCACGTGCGTGTTTGAATATGTCTGTGTGAGTGTGGATGTGTGTGTAAGCGTGTGTGTATGAGTTCATGTGCGTGTGTGAATATGTGTGTGTGAGTGTTTATGTGCGTTCATGCGTGTGTGTATGCGTGTGAATACGTGTGTGTGTGAGTGTGTACGTGTTTGCGTTCATGCGTGTGTGTATGCGTGTGGCAGTGATACCTCCAGGATCTTGGCGAGCTTCTTGCTGTTCTGTAGCTCCTGGGATGCGTTGTAGATACACTCGTACCCCCCCTTCATCTCCTCTGTCTTCTCCTGCAGCGTGGTCTTAAAGTGCAGACTGCGCAGCCGAGTCTTATAGTCTGGAACAGACAGCATCTGGAGAGACAGACGCACAAACGTATACATACACACATATCACCATAGCAACTACCACAACCACTACCGCTACAACCACCACTACAACCATTCCACTACTACACCACTACTACTACTGCTACTGCTACCACTGCTACTGCTACCACTGCTACTCCTGCCACTGCTACTGCTACCACTGCTACTGCTACCACTGCTACTCCTGCCACTGCTACTACTACCACTGCTACTCCTGCCACTGCTACTGCTACCACTGCTACTGCTACCACTGCTACTCCTGCCACTGCTACTGCTACCACTGCTACTCCTGCCACTGCTACTGCTACCACTGCTACTGCTACCACTGCTACTACTACCACTGCTACTGCTACCACTGCTACTGCTACCACTGCTACTGCTACCACTGCTACTGCTACCACTGCTACTGCTACCACTGCTACTCCTACCACTGCTACTGCTACCACTGCTACTCCTACCACTGCTACTGCTACCACTGCTACTCCTACCACTGCTACTGCTACCACTGCTACTGCTACCCTGCTACACCACTGCTACTCCTACCACTGCTACTCTACCACTGCTACCCTGCACTGCTACTGCTACCCTGCACTGTGCCACTGCTACTCTACCCTGCACTGTGCCCTGCTACCCTGCCACTGTACTGCTACCCTGCTACTCTACCCTGCTACTGCTACCCTGCTAGTCCTGCCCTGCTACCCTGCACTGCCTGCTACCACTGCTACTGTGCCACTGCTACTCTGCACTGCACTGCTACCCTGCATCTTGCCCTGCTACTACTGTTCTGTACTGCTACCCACTGCTACTGCTACCACTGCTACTCCTGCCACTGCTACTGCTACCACTGCTACTGCTACCACTGCTACTGCTACCACTGCTACTCCTGCCACTGCTACTGCTACCACTGCTACTGCTACCACTGCTACTGCTACCACTGCTACTCCTGCCACTGCTACTCCTGCCACTGCTACTGCTACCACTGCTACTCCTGCCACTGCTACTGCTACCACTGCTACTCCTGCCACTGCTACTACTACCACTGCTACTGCTACCACTGCTACTGCTACCACTGGTACTGCTGCCACTGCTACTGCTACCACTGCTACTGCTACCACTGCTACTCCTGCCACTGCTACTGCTACCACTGCTACTCCTGCCACTGCTACTGCTACCACTGCTTCTGCTCAAACCATCAGTCTGTCCCCTGTTCTACCCTGCAGTCTGTGCCCTGTTCTACCCTGCAGTCTGTGCCCTGATCTACCCTGCAGTCTGTCCCTGTTCTACCCTGCAGTCTGTCCCCTGTTCTACCCTGCAGTCTGTGCCCTGATCTACCCTGCAGTCTGTCCCTGTTCTACCCTGCAGTCTGTCCCCTGTTCTACCCTGCAGTCTGTGCCCTAGTCTACCCTGCAGTCTGTGCCCTGTTCTACCCTGCAGTCTGTCCCCTGTTCTACCCTGCAGTCTGTGCCCTGTTCTACTCTGCAGTCTGTCCCCTGTTCTACCCTGCAGTCTGTGCCCTGTTCTACCCTGCAGTCTGTGTCCTGGTCTATCCTGCAGTCTGTGCCCTGGCCTACCCTGCAGTCTGTGCCCTGTTCTACCCTGCAGTCTGTGCCCTGGCCTACCCTGCAGTCTGTCCCCTGGCCTACCCTGCAGTCTGTGCCCTGGTCTACCCTGCAGTCTGTCCTGCAGTTGGCCCCCACCTGCAGGACGAACTGGTCGGGCTCGCTGAGTTTGTGGGGCTCCTGGCTGTACTGCTCATACTGCTTGACCTCATCCTCGTCGGGGGCGTACAGGAGCAGCTGCTTCAGGTGTGTGGCGTCCAGCCGATCTGTGCTCATGGTCATCAGCACCTGCCGAAGCTCACCTGGGGACAGCTTCAGGTGCGCGATCAGGATGGCTGCAGGGGTCAGGGGTCAGGGGTCATATATACTTCCTCTGTACAGAATGACCTATAGTAACCTTTGTTGGACATAGAATTTACTGTAATATATTGTGAATATGTCTCAGTTATCTTTGTAGTATATTGAAAATGTTTGAACCCCTTTGGTTAGAACATGGTACCTTTTTTTCTTTAATAGTGTGCCAAAGTACCTCTGAGCACAATATGTAAAATATTTCACAGCTATTTGGCCTCAGCTAATGTGTGTTTTGGCTGCCCTTTACATATATTACTTATTGATTCCAAAAAGAATTTACACACACAGCAGCCAAATACTGTACATTTTCATAAAACCACAAGGGGTAGCATGAACTGCAATGTATTATTTATAATATGGATGACAAGGTGTCATACTGCTTTAGCAGGCTATATAAGACTTCTCTACAACCTTGATCTGCTGACAGAATTCAACCAGAAATTTATTCTGCAGTCTGGCTCATACATGTCCTCTAAAAATGTAAAAACTGTCAATCAATTCAAATGAAAGTCAATCAATGTGTCTTGGAAAATGTACAGTTTGTGTTGTAAAAGGAAATCCAGGACATGGGAACCCAGCTGGTCTTCATGCAGCGGAATCTCGGCTCAAGGCTGGTTTCATAAAGCAAGGAACAACATCTCCAGTGAAGCACGAAACCACAGAGGGAGATTAACTTTGGTACCACTGAAATATCTATGGGAAGACTTAAAGCGGCAGTAATGACTGTCCTCCCTGCACACACACACACACACACACACACACACACAGACACACACACACACTCACAGTAAAACCTCCAAACTACACCTGAAAAATCAAGTGGGTATAACACCCAACTGGCAGCTGGCCCCCATAGTTAGGTAAATGGAAACAGACTCCATTGGTGGGGGTCAAAGGTTTGACTGGCAGATGCTCAGACTAGGTTGTCTGTTGATTGGACTGTTGGTTTCCTTCCCCAAAAGTGACTGACTAAGTTTTCACAGTTGAGGGTTCACACACAGGATGGTTTTGATTGGCCGTCTCCATGGAGACCACCGATGACATACTCACAGGCATTGTAGGCCTTCTTGTGAGAGAGGATCTCGACCACATCTTTCTTTTTGAATGTCTCCGGCTGAGGGGGTGCTGCTGGCTCTGGAACAGAGACTGACACATTACAGCACCGAGTGAGGACCAGCCATGGATCTAACACACACACACTGACACATTACAGCACCGAGTGAGGACCAGCCATGGATCTAACACACACACACTGACACATTACAGCACCGAGTGAGGACCAGCCATGGATCTAACACACACACTGACACATTACAGCACCGAGTGAGGACCAGCCATGGATCTAACACACACACACTGACACATTACAGCACCGAGTGAGGACCAGCCATGGATCTAACACACACACTGACACATTACAGCACCGAGTGAGGACCAGCCATGGATCTAACACACACACACACACACACACAGATACACACAGACACACACACACACACACACACACACTCTCACTCACACACACACACACACACAGACACCCACACACACACACACACACACACACACACACACACACACACACACACACACAGACACAGACACAAACACACACACACACACACAGACACACACATACAGACACACACACACACACACACACACACACACACACACACACACACACACACACACACACACACACACACACACACACACACACACACACACACGCACACATACACACACACACTCACACACACACACACATACACACACACACTCACACACACTCACACACATACAGACACACACACACTCACACACAGACATAACTTTTTAAAAATCACAAGACTGTCAAAGTCAGGGTAGCTAAGAGAAAGGACTGAGTCTGGGTCACATGGGATCAAAGTCTGAATAATTTAATTTCCTGGTAGGCGATGACATTCAAAAGTCACCAGTGACAGAGTAATGAAACTGAAAAGGGGTACGAAACCCCATGAAACCGTCAGCTGCTTTAGAACGCTGGCTGCTTAACGCTCCATAACTCAACGGAGACTGAAGAACCTCTGTGTTAATCATTACTGGCGTCACTTAAATTCAATCAAACTTGATGAAGCAGAATTAAATTTGATTATCTTCAATTCGATTGAGGTTTGTGGTTCCCCAGAGACTTGGCCAGCCATATCTGACAGAGAAAGTGATGAGGAAGCTGTGAAGTAGGGCATACCGATGCTCCCAGCAACACTGCTGCTACCATTTGTCCAAGTCTGTCCCAAGCCACATTAATCAACGCTATTTTAAGCAATGGCAGACAGTAAATATGGCCCAAGGTGCATTTACACCCACCTGCCAACAGGGGGCTCTTTTACCCTACAGTGGTGATGTATTACAGAAACACACATACGAACGTACATTACGGACCTGCACACATTCACAAACACCCACATTCACGAACACATGCACAAATATACACGCTATCACATGTAAGCATGCATACACACAGATGACACAACCAAACACATGGTCTACATACACACACACACACACACAGGCGCGCGCACAGCGTACTACTCACTGGCAGCACCCTTCTGTGTTCCAAAGTGCAGCTCGAGGTCCAGGTACTTCACCATGTCACTTAGCTTGTCATAGTCAGAATCTTCACCGAGCTGTGAAAGGCAAAGAGCAGCCATCTTTAATCTCAAACTGCAGGCTGAAGGTATGGTGTCCCCTTTGGGTCATTCTGACAGCTCATGTGGTCTCCTACTGGCCATCCACATCTCCCCAGGGGGATATGTTCCCTATTTTGAGAACCACTGCAGTAGGATACACTGTCATCTGTCATAAATACCTGTAGATTGACAGGTGTGGTCTTCAATACCACACTCTCACCTGTCACAGGTGTCTAGACTTACCTGTCCCCAGATGGTCCCCTCAGAGTTCTCCACCTGCTCCCACCGCAGCCGTTTGACATTCATGTGGCTGGAGTCAGACCGCTGGGGGGTGGGGCAGGGCAGCGGGGGCGGGACACAGGGGGGCGGGAGGGGTGGTGGGGGAGGCACTGGCTGGCCCGTCTGATTGGACGGGTGGACCTGATGGGGCTGGTACCCAGACTGGGGAGGCTCGGTTTGGTGGCCCTGGTGAGTTTGGTGTATTTGCTGGAGGGGGTGGCCCTGCTGGGTGGGCTTGGGAGAGGCGTGGCGCTGCTGGGGAGGCTGGGGGGTTTGCGGAGCTGGGTGCTGGGTCTGGATCCCCTGGTGAACCTTCTGAGCCTGGTGGGCCTGTTGTTGAGCCCGCTCCATCTCCTGAGCTTGGAGAGCTTGCTGCATTTGCTGAGCTTGCTGAATTTGCTGCACTTGTTGCATTTGCTGAGCTTGCTGCATTTGGTGGGCCTGGTGCATTTGCTGGAGCCGGCTTTGCTGAGTGGGCTTGGGAGATGGGTGGCGTTGATGAGTCTGCTGCGCTTGGTGAGTTTGCTGAGAATGGTGAGTTTGTTGAGCTTCTTGAGTTTGATGAGCTTGTTGCATTTTTTGAGATTGTTGCATTTGTAGAGCCTGGTGAGCTTGCTGCATTTGAGCTTGCAGAGCTTGGTGGATTTGGTGAGCTTGTTGTATTTGTTGAGCTTGATGAGCATTATGCATCCGCTGAAGTGGATGTCTTTGCTGACCCGGCTCAGGGGATGGTTGACGTTGATGGATTTGATGAGCCTGTTGAGTCTGGTGAGCTTGCTGCATTTGAGCTTGCAGAGCTTGGTGGATTTGGTGAGCTTGTTGCATTTGTTGAGCTTGATGAGTTTGATGCATCTGTTGAAGTGGATGTCTTTGCTGACCCGGCTCAGGGGATGGTTGACGTTGATGGATTTGATGAGCCTGTTGAGTCTGCTGAGCTTGGTGAGCTTGCTGCATTTGAGCTTGTATAGCCTGGTGGATTTGCTGAGCTTGTTGCATTTGTTGAGCTTGATGCATTTGCTGAAGCAGAAGTCTTTGCTGACCTGGCTCAGGGGATGGTTGACGTTGGTGAATCTGTTGAGTCTGTTGAGTTTGTTGAGACTCCTGAAGGTCTGGAGTTTGCTGCGCTTGGATCGGGTGCGAGGGCTCAGGCGAAGCATGGCGCTGCCGGCCCCCATGGGGGGGAGGAGGGGGTGGCTGCTCCTGGAGAGGACGTCCAGGGGAGGCGGGCTCCGGCGAGGGGCGTGCCGGGAGTGACTGGTGGGCATGGTGACCCTGATGGGCGTGGCTGTGTGCGGGTGGTGTCACGGGGAGTGGAGGGAGGGACTGGTGGCTGTGGCTTATTTCCTCTCTGGCAGGAAGGACCTTGTGGAGTGACTGGCGGTGTGGGACAGAGGAGCGAGGTGGAGGCGGAGGGGGCGGGACCGGGTGGGGGTGCCGGCGGTGGAAGGAGGCCATGTTGATTCTGGAACAGGGCTCGGGCGGAGGGGAGGGGCTGAGAGGCATGGGGGGGTCGTTGAACTGGATGGGCGGGGGAGGGGGCGGGGTTTGGGGTGGAGGGGGGATGTGTTCAGAGCTGGAGGAGTAGGTGAGGGAGCTGGCGTCTCCGCCCCCACCCCCACTGCTACTGTGGCACTCACTGGGACTGCTCAGGTCATGTGACAGGAAGACGGCCTCCTCATCCTCATCCTGGAAACTCATCTGAGGGAAGTTTAAAAGTTTATTAATTCACTGGTGTGTCACCAAAATACATTTGCGGCTTTGCTTCAGTAAAATGACTTTCGCTGCATCATTGCTACCTTTAAACAATGTTGCAGAGACTTGGCTGCTCACACTGCTGGGACAAAATGTTACTGCTACTTTCCCTGTAATTTTGCTACCACACCAAATTTGTTCTGAAGGCTTATATTTAAAAGAGCATTTGCAACCTGACAAAATCCAGTGAATGCAGCATTTCCATTCGTTTCCAAAAACTTCAGCCAGATCATGGATACAACAGGCCCTGATAATACTCGCTATTGGAGGTGATTTTATGTGCTCCATCTGTACATTTTTCACATAAGTGCTGATGACACATGATTTGGGGGGCTGTGGGGGTCAGGCTTTAGGGCAGGTGGGGGTCTTACCTCCTCATAGTCGTTTTCAGGAGACAGGAAGTCATCGACAGAGGTGACGTGCTCGCTAAGGCCCAGCTGCTCGCTAAGGACGTCCAGGAAGGTGTCGGTGTCGTGAGTTGGGGGGGGGCGGGAGAAGGTGTGGAGCTTTTTGCTGCGGCGGGAGGAGGGGCTGGGGGGGTAGTCCAGCGGCGGCGGTGAGGGTGGCGGGCTGTCCAGGCTGATGTAGGGGTTGGGCTCGCCCCCTGGTGGATAACACTGGCACTGCGGCCCTGACAGGGGCTCCTCCCACGGCATCGGGGGCCCCGGGATATGGGAGCCTGCAAGGGACATGAAGCACAACGCTGTTCATTCTGTGTGTGTGTATGCGTGTGTGACTGTGTGAGTGCGTGTATGTGTGTATGAGTGTGTGTGTGAGTGAGGATGTGAGTGCGTGTATGTGTGTGAGTGCGTGTGTGTACCTGTATCAGTGTGTATAGGAGTGTAGGTCTGAGCACCTGTATCAGGGTGTATAGGTGGGCAAGTGTGTGTACAAGTATCGGGGTATACAGAGACAGTGTGTAGATGTACACAGGTGTGCATATCTGTAACAGGGTGTGTAGGTATAGTGTGTAGGTGTGTATAGGTGTGTTTACCTATGTCAGGTGGGTAGGGACAGTGTGCAGGTAAGCACAGGTGTGTGTACCTGTATCAGAGTGTATAGGGACAGAGTGCATCAGGTCCTCGGGATCCAGCAGGTTTTCGGGGGGGGGGAGGGGGCTGGGGCAAGGGCGGGGGAGGGGCGGACCTTCAGGGATTTAGACTTGGTCCTTTTTCCTGCGTACACACCCTCCAACTCCGCATACACCGCCGACAGCTGCACAGGTAGAGAGAGAGAGAGAGAGAGAGAGGAGGAGAGAGAGAGAGGGAGAGAGAGAGAGGGAGGAGGAGAGAGAGAGAGGGAGATAGAGAGAGAGAGAGAGAGAGAGAGGAGGAGGAGAGAGAGAGGGAGACATAGAGAGAGAGAGAGAGGAGGAGAGAGAGAGC